>CP126892.1:109787500-110050000 GCA_030440675.1 Furcifer pardalis | reverse complement strand
ACATTTCATGACTTAACTTTCCCTTAAAATTTATTCTATTGTGCAGTAAAATTAAAATTACTCTACTGCTGAAATAAATAGCTTCATCTGCAGTGGGTTAAGAATGTCCTTACTCAATTTTATTTCAGAGGGTGCTTGAATGTGGGCTAATGGTATGTTTATTAATGAGATGGTCTTGAACTAACGAGCTTTTTTATGGTAAAATGTTAATTTCATTAAGGTCTTAAGTACTTTAGACATGAGAATCTCATTTTTAATATAAAAAGTGTTTTGTATGTTTTGATGCAACGGCAACAATGTAACATGAACAAAATTAAAGTTTCACAGATGGATTCTTCTAAGATCCTTTGTGGTTATGGTTTCTTACTGCGATACAAGAATGACTATTTTTCTTTCGCATTGTTGCATGTAATTAGACGTTCTCTCCAGCTTTGCAGCTGGAACCTCTAATTATCTTTTCTTCTCCCTGGCAAAGACTTTGTTCGTTTAAGAGGTGCTGCGATAACAAAATGTTTTGAGACTTGAGCTGGCATATTTTAAAAAATAACTGACAAACATTTAATAACTAGTACTCAACTGCAAGAGTGCCTATATCTAAAATACAGCGCAATATCCTGTGTGGATTTTTATGTGTTAAATCTCCGTTTCAGAACAAATAAATATGACATTCATTTGAACTGTCTCTGATTTATCCACAACCGCATGATAAATTATTTAATTGGACCTTGAAAACATGTTGCTTTAATTTATTTGTTCCAACAGTAAACTTATTTTATTTATTTATTATTTATTTATTTTATTGAATTTATTACCCCGCCCCACTCGGGAGAACCCGACTCTGGGCGGCTTACATCGTCATAAAACAGAGGTAAAAGATAAAAACATATAAAACCATGAAGTTTAAAGATTATCTAAAATCATTTAAAGTTAAAAAACAGTACAAACTACATTGCATTAAGACTGGAGTAGTGTAACATCACTGCCTGTACATTACACCTCTAACTTTCTAGTTACTAGTAGTTGACTTCTGGAAGAAACATATTACAGTAAGACTTGGTTCCACAAGTCTTGGTGTTATCCAATTTTTAGTGTTATCTGATGCATGTTAAAATCCTATGGAATGGATTGGATAACGTTAAGGCTCCATAGAGATACACTGTAACCGCACAGGCTTTAGCGGTTGTTATCCGATCCATCCCATAGGACCTTAACGTTATTCAATCCAATTCTCCTCCCCAGATTACTTAACATTATGCGATTTTAGCATTATCTGAGGTAAACGTTATCTGAGGTATTACTGTACCTGGTTTGTAATCTACTTTATACTACGTGACAGAAACAAAGTAGGAGTCTGTGTTTTCTACCACAATACAACAGTTTAAAACATTCTTACTTTTTAAAAAGTAACTGAAGTGACTGTCTTAATCAGGGGGTTCCCAACCTTTTTCCACTGTGGACTGGACCACGCCCACCAGACAGCTGAGTGGGCAGGTCATGTGGTTCCTCCTGCCGTAATCGCTATGGCTGTGTTTATGACGGCCATGGGTGCATTTACAGCAGATTTACGGCAGATGTTTATGGCAGATGCGGGTGTGTTTTGCGGTTGTCCACTTCCACTTCTGGTAGTAACAAGGGCAGTTGTGGGCCCATGAAATGGTGCTGTGGGCCAAGTCTGGCCCACAGGCCATAAGTTGGCCACCCTGGTCTTAATGTTTGCAAAGAGAAAAAACAGTTACTGTAACTATTATGCTGATTAACTACTTTGGGGCTGTAACTACTTTTCAAAGTCACTTTCCAGGCTCAACAGTTTTACTCAACTTATGAAGTAAAATTAGATAAGTGAGATGTAATCAGAGGTCAAAGCATAGTCAAAGCAATGGTATTCCCGGTGGCAATATATGGTTGTGAGAGCTGGACCATTAGGAAAGCTGAGCGCAGAAGAATAGATGCCTTTGAGATGTGGTGTTGGAGGAGAGTTTTGAGAGTCCCCTGGACAGCGAGGAGAACAAACAGGTCAATCTTAGAAGAAATCACCCCTGACTGCTCCTTAGAAGGTCAAATAGTAAAGATGAAGCTAAAGTACTTTGGACATCAAATGAGAAGAGAAGATTCACTTGAGAAAGCCTTGATGCTGGGAAGGGTGGAGGGAAAAAGAAGAAGGGGGCGGCCAAAAATGAGATGGCTAGATGGTATTGTAGACACAATGGGCACAGAACTGAGCGAGTTGAGGAGGATGGTGGAGGACAGGAGTGCCTGGCGGTCAGTGGTCCATGGGGTCATCGCAAAGGGTTGAAATCGACTGTGGGACTGAACAACAAAATCAGAGTTACAAAATGGGGTCATATCCAGAACAGTTTTGTCTGCCTCATCTCATCCCAGGAGATTTTTGTCATTTGGAAATCCTGCCTCCACTACATTTGTATTTTATAAGATTATGATAGAGAAAGAGAAATTGCATGATTTAAAAGTTTTGGGAAGGAACTCCACATGTAAGAGATAGCAAGAGTCAAAGGACTTAGTTGTTTAAAGGTCATGTAGTCGAAACAGTTTAAGGCTTTCGTAGAAGTGACCAAGAATAGGATTGTTGGTAGTTTTGGATTTCATAGCCCATAATTCTCCATTCTTGGGGTTTTACTTGAAAGGCAGACATTTTGAAGCCATCAAAAGTTTCAAAGATTTTATTGTAAATGTGTGGATAAAAGTATTGATATACAAATACACAGAATGGATACAATAAGTTCCAAACAGTATAAATTGGTAAGGTTTAAAATAGGATGTGTGAAGTAAAATTCATGATGACTGGCGTTTAACCTGTCCCCTTTGTAACTGGTTCTCTCTAATGCTCCATACCCTAGTTGTCTTCCAAGCAAATCTGACACAACGGTGGTCAGTTCTGTGAGTACAAAATTAGCTAGAATTAATTATTTGGCCAAATTCCCTTTACAAAGCAATGTATCCAATTAGAATCAGACTGTAGCATGAGCAGAGCCATCTTGGAATTATGAAACCCTCTTTAGTTAAGAGTTGTTTTCAGCTAGTTTACTGAGGAACACACACAAAGCTTCTTATCTGAAGTAAGCAGACATGTTTACCACTGAACATGTTATGTATGTGACAAGCAAAGAAAACAGGTTAAAGGTATGTCATAGAATATGCTAGCTGAAAATGTAACATCAAGATAGAGTGTGAAACACCTACCGCCCGGGAAGGGGGGGGCGCTCTGGCCTAAAGACACATGTGCAAAACTTCATGAAGAGTATAAAAGGCTGGCTGAATCATTAATGGGGGGCCTGGATCTAAATATGGATCCGAGACCATGCATGCATGCATTATGATATACAGTAATACCTTGGAATAACGTTTACCTCGGATAACGCTAAAATCGCATAACGTTAAATAATCTGGGGAGGAGAATTGGATCAAATAACGTTAAGGTCCTATGGGATGGATCAGATAACAACTGCTAAAGCCTGTGCGGTTACAATGTATCTCTATGGAGCTTTAACGTTATCCGATCCATCCCATAGGATTTTAACATGCATCGGATAACGCTAAAAATCGGATAACACCAAGACTTGTGGAACCAAGTCTTAGCGTTATCCGAGGTATTACTGTACCATGATCATGTGTTATTGTGTTATGTTATGCTATGATTGAAAAACTTAGATACAATCCTCTTTTTCCATTTCAAAATCTTTGGCTGGTTTATTTACTTAAAAGCTGTTCATCTTTTTGAGTGTTTAAGTGACAGTTCAGTGATTTTATCTGAGAACATGTTCTAAACATTTGATTTTTCGGCTCGATTTGAGGGAAGGCAGCAATAAGGTCACGTCTAGGATTGTCATAAAACTGGCCTTCTAAAAGTATGTGTTCTGATGTCTCCACCTTCCCGGCCTGACAGATACATAGGTGCTCCTGAACAGGTATTTTCTTAACTCAGCCCTCTCTGAATACTGATGGTAGCATGTTAAAATGCAAACTGGGTTCAGAATATGCGTGCAAGAGAACATATTCCTCTGATTGATCTTTATCAATCTGGGATTCTCTCTGGATTCCACAACTTCTTTTGGATTGTCTTTGCTGTTTGGCAGATTTGAGCAGAAGTGCTTCCCACAATCAAAATCCATTGTTTCGATGTCAGTGTTGGTTTGGCAAATTCCTGAAACAAAATACTTTACTTGTAAAAGTATCGACATATATCATTAGTTTTCCTTAACTTTGGAGATTTGATTTGCTTGATTTCTCACACAGAGATGATCTCAGTATGAGAGTATAATGTGAGAAAGGCAGAACAAGTTATTTTCTCTCTTGTTCTATGTTTTAGTGGAGCAGATGATCCATTAAAGTTCTTCCTTAGCAACATTCTTCCTTTGTGCAAAAGTTCCATTATTTTCCTTATGTTAGCCTAGCAGGAAACTTTGCAAATGGGGGGTGGGCACATGAAATGGTGCTGCACTCAGGTCTTGAACTGCTGACCTGCCAACCATCCAAATATTAGGTTCAGTGTCTAAACCACTAGATATAGAAATCTTGAGATTCCACTCTCTAGGCCACAATTATTCTGTAGTCCAGAACAGACAAGAGCCAGAGCGGTGTAGGAGGTATGAATATATCAGTTGAGGACTCCGGAGAAAAGGGTAGAGATCTCTTCTTGGTTGTGAAGACCCATAAGGAGGGATGCTTTAGTGGTAAAGTGCTCCTTGAGTAATTCACATACTTTGAAAATGCTATTAATGTTCCTTAAGTCAGAAGCAGCTTGACACCACATGGCAACCTCAACAACCAACACAGTCTATGCTCCTTGGGGGGGAATTGTGATCGGTCAGTACTTGCTTGGAGTTCAGTAGAATAGATTGTTATTTTCTTTGAGCCATATTCTTCTGGCAACACTCACTGTTTGGAAACCTTTAGCACTGAAAAACCCGTTTCAGAGTAATAGTTTGGCTGGTCATGCAAGCTATTTACACAACAAAGCTCTTGAACTGGTTCGTTCCAACCATAGGTAATGGCTACTCTACTGCCTTTCCTCTTCATTGTTCTCAAAACTTTCCTTTGAGCTCTGAATTTAGCACATTAGTGTTTTCTAACTGCTGTGTCAACAGAAGGCTTTGAGAGCAGATGTTCTTGTGGTTTCATGACTCCTAAAACCAGATGTATCTTGAAATACTAGTTTACACAGGACTGGCCTATCATGGGTGCGGCCTCACCTGCCAAATACAGTCCACCTACAATGTCTTACTGTACTTCCAAGAAGGATTCTTACCTTTCAAGGTGCGATAAATAAAGCTTCCTGAGACTCAAACACTAGCAGGATTGCTGGCACACTTTCTTACCTGGTGCATTTTGCCACCTGCCAGGTCCTCGAAAGATGGCGGTAAGCTGTCATCATTCCCATGCCACCCGGGTTTTATGTGGATTTTCAAAAATGAGCAAGAAACATAATCCACAACACTAATAAACCAACTTTACTGCTGCTCTTTGTTGTTTTTGAAATGCGAATTTCATATACAGTAATACCTCGGATAATGTTTACCTCGGATAACGCTAAAGTCGCATAACGTTAAGTAATCTGGGGAGGAGAATTGGATCGAATAACGTTAAGGTCCTATGGGATGGATCGGATAACAACTGCTAAAGCCTGTACGGTTACAATGTATCTCTATGGAGCTTTAATGTTATCCGATCCATCCCATAGGATTTTAACATGGATCAGATAACACTAAAAATCGGATAACACCAAGACTTGTGTTAGCGTTATCCGAGGTTTTACTGTATGCTTGTTATAAAGAGGTAATTTGTTACATTGAGTGGATTTGCAAGTACAGTATTTGCAAGTACAGTAGAGTCCTGTATAATGAAAATAATTTGTTCTACAAGGCACTTCATTATATGATTTTTTTTTGTTATACGATGCATACATCGTACAGTGAAAATCCCTATGGGAAAAATTGTACAACGAAAATCATACAATGAAAAAAAATTGTTGTACAGTTTTTCCCCATAGACATGCATTGCATTGTACAGTAATACCTCGGATAACGTTTACCTTGGATAACGCTAAAATCGCATAACGTTAAGTAATCTGGGGAGGAGAATTGGATCGAATAACGTTAAGGTCCTATGGGATGAATCGGATAACAACCGCTAAAGCCTGTGCGGTTACAATGTATCTCTAGGGAGCCTTAACGTTAACCGATACATCCCATAGGATTTTAACATGCATCGGATAACACTAAAAATCGAATAACACCAAGACTTGTGGAACCAAGTCTTAGCGTTATCCGAGGTATTACTGTATAACAAAAATTTTCGTTATACGGGACACAATGTTTTTTTCAAATCCTCTTCGTTGTACGATTTTTTCACTGTATCAGGCATTCGTTATACGGGGTTGTACTGTAGATAAATAGGTACTGCTTCAGCAGGAAAGGTAATAGCGTTACATCTTGTCATGCCTGTCACATGACATGGAAATGTCTGCAGACGCCTACAATGCTGCCTTTTAAATGGAGATGAGCACCATCCTCTAGAGTCAGACATGACTGGCTTTCATGCAAGGGAGATCCTGACCTCTTTACCTTCTCCACTACTCTGGATCCTTCTCTAGCATACAAAGTGACTGTTGGCCTACATGTCTTGGTCAAAAATCCGGTCTTGGTATTCCAGAGGTGTGGCCACACCCATCAAACAGGAGTTGGTTCTAGAGTGATTTTGACAATGCTGCAAACTGTGATACAGTCTTTCTTGCAAAAAATATGATTTTTGTTGGTATACCCAGGGAATCTATCCAGCTTAGCAAAGAATGGCAAAATACTCTTCCATTTGGAGACGGTTCATAACCTGTTTTTTTTTTTTTTTTGGGGGGGGGGGTCAACAAATGAGACATGTCCAATCATGGATATTGGCTGCTGTGATTGGCTGCTGACCTGCGATGCCATCCCATCCGGCCCATCTCTGCCTCTGCCACACCCAGGAAGTGGAGGAAGGCCTATTTACATCAGCTGTAAAATGCACCTGCATTTGTGAAAATGCACCCACAGCTGTCGTAAACATGGATGTGGGCACATTTACGACACCGGTAAATGCATTCCAAGATATCTGTTGTTATGCAAATGCCTCCTATGTATGGCAACTTTTGGGAGTCCCTGTAGTTTATGTTTAGTAGATTCTCTGGATCAGTTGCTCAGAGGTAAGTCAACATGAATAATAAGGCGAATCTAGTTGGAACTAGCCAATGCTTATGTCAGTACTTTGGGAATAAACAGGCATGTCATGCTGCTATTGTGGGATGAGAACAAATCCTGTTGTCAGGCTGAACACTGAACAATTTGAGGATCAGCATCTTATAGTTGGTGTGTGGCAAAAGGATGTCAGGCTTCTGGGTCAAGTGGAGTATTTAGAGCAATAGCATCTGTTTCTCAATGCATTTCTGAAACTGGACCTTTTTCTCACAGTTGTTAACATATGCCTTCTTTAATTACTGTTAAGTCTTGCTGCCTGTCTACACTATTGCAATCCAATTCATATGTGTTTACTGAGAAGACTTGCTGAGCTCATTGGTACAGATTCTGTGCTTCCTGTTGTGGAAATCGTTGGCTCCTTCTGGGAAATAAGGATAAATTTGGGTTTTCCTATAAAGGTATTAGGTTTATATCAAGGACTAATGCAACTTTATGTTGGATTGACTTTGCCAGTTTTTAATTAAAGTGGCTCAAGTCACTAAGACGCTGACTGGGAGGCGGAAGGTCAGCAGTTCGATTCCCGAGTACTGCAGGACAGAATGAGCTCCCGTCTCTGTCCCAGCTCCTGCCAACCTAGCAGATAGAAAGCAAGAAATTGCAAGTAGATAAATAGGGAACACTTCGGTGGGAAAAAGATCTTGGGGACATGAAAGGAGCCTCATTCAGCCACCCCCTGAGTGGAGTTTCTCCAGCAAAAATCATTTCAACCCAGAATAATTTCTGACTTGAAATTATTATAACCATATGAGGTGGGACACCCCACGGGCTTTTCTCTCCATCTCTAGCAAAATAAGACTAAATTCAAGAACAATTTTGTGCAATTTTTTTTTGACACTCCAAATCTGGTGCCTGACGGAACTGCCCCATTTTACCCTAACTGAAGGGCAGGCCCTACTTCAATATAATAAAATGGAGTAGAGTGGCTGAGGGTTTGTTTTAGATGAGCGATTATAGCTTTAACATTTTCCTGGCATAGCTTTTGCCCATTTGCACAAGTGGCACATAATGAGACTTTTTTGAACATATAGAATAGCAATAACAATGGCCACAGTTTTATAGGTATTCAGTGAAGGGTATTTAGCAAGTATTTAAGGTTGTAAATGAGATGACAAGAGGGAAAATCCTAACATAATATTCTTCTTGACATATTTAGTGCAGTGAGTTGGTTTGTATGGAAGAAGAATAAACTGTTTAACCATTGCGAGTGAAATGGGATGGATGGATGTAATGCATGTTTTGGTCTTGGTCAATGAATACTTGTTATGATCAGAAGAAAAAACTAATTGTTTTCACTACTTTGTCTATAACTAATAGCAGAAGTGAGAAACTCAGTTGCTACATGTAACAGATACAGTAATACATCGGATAACACTAAAATCGCATAGCGTTAAGTAATCTGGGGAGGAGAATTAGATCGAGGAGAATTGGATCGAATAACCCTAAGGTCCTATGGGATGGATCGGATAACAACCGCTAAAGCCTGTGCGGTTACAATGTATCTCTATGGAGCTTTAACGTTATCCGATCCATCCCATAGGATTTTAACATGGATCGGATAACACTAAAAATCGGGTAACACCAAGACTTGTGGAACCAAGTCTTAGCGTTATCCGAGGTATTACTGTATGTTGGATTTTGTTTCTGAAAATAAAATTTAAAAAGCTTATAATCGCTTCCAACCATAACTCCTTCTTGCAGAAAGACTCTTGCCAAATAATATATATTGTTATGAAAGAGAGATATGGTACTCTCAAAACCTTGCTGGAATAGGTGAAATTAAATTTCCAGTCATGTATGGTTTATTTCTCCAGACGTTGCAGTTCCAAATAATACATTTTTAATACTACACGTGGAATTCCGCATATTCATAATAGCATACGACATCTTCATATCCCTTGCAATATCCAGCTGGTCACATCCAACTGTGATAAACACTTGCATATGTTACATGACTGACATCTAAAAAGCTGAAGGATAATAGGAAGAAGACAGCATTGTTTTTGATTTCAAAATGAGTAGCAAATCTTGACTTTTAATTCTGGACTTAAAATATATGTGTGTGTGTGTGTGTGCACTAAAATTTAAGTTTATGTCTTAGTTAATACAGCTTTATTTCTCCAGAAAGGGGGAAACTCTGATATCTGTGCTTCAAATGAATTTAATGAACTGCAAAGAGTGACATTTTTGCTATAACAGTCACACTTCATTTCATGAAATAGTTAAATATTGATGATATATTAAAACAGAGGCTGGAATGTAAATGGCAGTACGTATAGTTTACAAAATGGGGATCTAAAAATTTCACCCTCCTTCTTCCCCCATGTTGAAAATTTCATGAACTGAGAAAATAATAATATAGTTGAGTATTCCTTGAAGAAACACAAAGTACTGTGTTGAAGCAACATAAAAATTATGGGTCTCTTTCTTGGGAGAAAGGTGGAATATAAATAAGAAGAATGAGCAAATTTGTTTTGAGACAAACCCCAAAGAAAAACACAATTAAGTCTTCCAAGTACAGATTTAAATCATGTTGTTGATACATAAAGTCATAAGAATTAAGGAAGGGATTGCATGAATTGCATATTTTGTAATATTTACCTTTGATTTCAGAACATTTGATATCAGATGACAAGAGAAATTATCACCTATAATCTTCATGGTGAAAGTGGTAGGAAGTATTTTCTCATAACAATGTGCTATGGAAATGAATTGATTACCTGGATGTGGAGGCAGAGAGTTTGATTCTCTATAGCAGGGGTGCCCAAACTATGGTCTGTGGGCCGGATCTGGCCTATAGTGACCATGATATTTGAATACACACAGATCGAAACAAATAAAGGGAAGTGAGACTTAGAGGATGTAAATTCTTGACTGTCTATTTTCTCACATCAGAATGAGAAGCTACAGCATTTTTTTCCTTGCCTGTGAGTTGGAGATATGTTTTCTGTTAGTTTCAATGAACCCCCTGCCCCCCGGGTAATAGGTCATGTGCAAAGAATACAAATAAAGTAAATTGCCCGAAATTATGGACCTTGCTGCTTTGTTGCATGGGTTTTTATGAGTCAGAAGCACTGGATGGGTTGCTTGTGTCTTTGGTCAATCAGCATGTCCTTCTGTGCTTGCTGACTGCATTCTTTGCAATTCCTGCTCAGTCATGGAATCTCACTTGGAGATAAAACTGATAAAATCCACTTCTTAAATGCCCTAATTAACTTGAAAGCCCTATTATGGTCATTACAAGTGGATTCTAACTTGACAGCATGGAACTAATTATCAAACATATGGTAAATCTAGAGCTAGGAAAAATTATTTTGCCAACCATCACTTCCAAAATCTCTCATACAGCATGGTGAGCAATAGATTTTCCAAGCCAAGCTGGTTTAATGAGTATCTTGTATCCTTTGACTAAGCAGAAGGAAATGCACAAACTGCCCATCTTGTTGTGGAGACACACCAGATGCTAAAGGATGTTTTAATTTGGAGTATATCCACAAGAAAGAGGCTAGAAAGGAATACCAGCTTTAATTGATTATTTTATGGTGCTTTGTGCAACTAAGTATAAAAAAAAATCCTAAGCAATCTAAAATTGGACTTGCATTACTGATGTACCTTAGGATATGTGTATTGATTTTTTCTGCTAGCACTAGTAAACACTTTCTTGATACCTTATAACAGTGGTAGGCATCAGCAAATTCACACCAGTTCACCAGAAGTGGTAGCAGGTATTCCGGCTGACCATGCCCATCCAAGTTTTGAAATAAAGTAGTCCTAATTTGGGTGCCAAACAGGGCTTTCCCCCTGGCCATGGCCAGCATACCACGCCCACAGTGTGGTAGTAAAAAAATTTTGTAGCCCGCCGCTGCCTTAAATCAGTGATGGTGAACCTTTTAGAGACTGAGTGCCCAAACTGCAACTCAAAACCCACTTATTTATTGCTAAGTGTCAACACAGCAACAGGGGAAGAAGGAAACGCTCCCATTGGGCTGCTGGGCAGAGGGATGGGGTGAACTTTGTGCTGGAGTGTCTGCATCGGTGCCCACCAGTGATGGGATGTCCCCGGTTCCAGATGGTTCCCTGGAACCGGTAGGACCAATCCCGGAGGGTTCTCTGGGAGGGGAGTCCACTTTTGAGGCGTCCGGTTCCGGACGCCTCACCGAAAGAATTTTTTTTAAAAAAAATTGGAGCAAAAATGGCTCCAATTGACTGCGCATGCACAGAAACTCAATCTGACGCATTGCACATGCGTCAAATTGAGTTTCTGGTCATGCGCACTAAATTGGAGTCAAATGGCTCCAATTAAAAAAAAAAATTCTTCCGAAGCTGGAGAAGCCCCTTTTTAGAGTGGCTCCGGCAGCAGCACCGGCAGCCCTAAGAGAAGGGCACCTCCCCTAGCCGGCCACCGAGCTCCCACGGGCACGTTGGTGCCTGCCCGGGCCATCCGCTGCCGCCGCGCCCTCCTAGGGACTTGGGCCCAACAAACCTCCATGCCCTGGGTAAGCCCGGCGGGGCTCGCCAACGCCGCATCCTCCTCCTCCGGGCGCCTGCAGCTTCCTCGGGGCGGTGCCTTTTCGGCCCGGCTCTGGCTGAGGCCATGGGCGGCCAGGGCCTGGGGGCAGTGGTGGCTCCAGCCCCTGGCCGCGGCTGGAGCCGCCACCATACCCACTGCTGCCCCCAGGCCCTGGCCGCCCGTGGCCTCAGCCAGAGCCGGGCCGAAAAGGCACCGGCCCAAGGAAGCTGCAGGCACCCGGCGGAGGAGGATGCGGCGGTGGCGAGCCCCGCTGGGCTTACCCAGGGCATGAGGGTTTGTCGGCCCCAAGTCCCTAGGAGGGCATGGCAGCGGCGGATGGCCCGGGCAGGCACCAACGTGCCCGTGGGAGCTCGGTGGCCGGCCAGGGGCTGCAGGCGGCTGTGGCGGCCGTGGCCGGCGACTGCAGGGCCAGCCGCGGCCTTCGTAGGAGGAAACGGCCGCAGTCAGGGGCAGCGTGTCTTGCCAGGTGGCCCCGAGCCACATGGAGGTTCGTCAGCGCCAAGGAAGGTAAGTGAGGCTTTTATATTTAGGGTGGGTGGGTGATTTATTTGTGTTTTGGGTGGGTGGTTGTACTTTTATTTAATTTTTATTTTATTTATTTCTTTATTTTATTTCTTTAAGTTATTTATGGGTCTGTGTGCGTGTTTATTTTTTATTTTTATTTTATTTTTGGCCTTGCCCACAACGTCATGATGTCATGACGTTGGCTCCGCCCATGACGTCATGGCGTCATGACATTGGCCACGCCCATGACGTCCATGACATCATGGCGTGGTAGTAGAATTTTTGACATCCCATCAACTGGTGCCCACAGAGAGAGCTCTGAGTGCCATCTCTGGCATGCATGCCATAGGGTCGCCACCACTACCTTATGTACACCTCCCGGAAGAGTTTCCTAAGAAACGTTTTCACAATATCCAACCAAACTGAGATTGTGTCCTGTGACATTCCATTACTTCCTGCTATCTTTTCTACTGTGGAGGCCAGACCCTGAATCCAGAACTTTCTTGTGTGCAACAGATGTTTTCCCACTGGTCTTGAGCTCCTCTCCCAAAAGAAGTTGGGATATAAAGAGTTGATGTAACGCAGCTCTTAGGAAATGTTGATGGTTTTTGTGTATGAGCATAGCACTGTAAAATAGGGTTGGCAATGTGAGCCTTGCACATTTAGCTTGAAAATAGGCTTTGTAAAAGACATTGTAAACATAGACAAATAGCCTGGCAGTCATTTCAGCTTATGGAGCCCGTAGCATAGAACTATCAGTTAGGAGACTCTCTTGAATCCTGTTGATGCACTTTTAGAGCTCGATGGTTAATTAGTGTGGCTGAGATAGCAAAACTTTTTAATTTGAAGATAACATACGAGCGACAAGGTATTAATTGCACGAAAGATAACACGCTAATTAAAAGGTTTCTGCACAGTTGTCTAAGGTTAACTATGCCTTGAAATACTTGAAATGAAAGCCTAATTATATTAAGTTCTCTAAATGTTTCTTTTTTCTTTATACTTTTTTTTCCTCGAGGAAACATCAAAATGCCTTTGTTTCATTTTGTCATTTCTGGTATTCTTTTGCACACTAAGGTTGGCTCTATTTTTGAACAGCATTCCCTTGGTAGTAAATATATGCAGATAATGAGTGAATAGGAACTACCAACTGTCAAAGTTAGTTATCTTCCTAGTCCTACACAGGATATGTATATTTTCAGAGAAGAAATAGCAAACGCAATTACGATTATATAGCGCTTATTGCACTCTCTGAGTGGTTCTCAAAGTAATTAGCAATTTTTCTCCTAACATGTTGGGTACTCATTTTACCAACCCCAGAAGGACGGAAGGCTGAGTCAACTTTGAGTCCATCAGGATTGAACTCACACATTAAATTTCAGAGTAGTTCTGGGAAACCACATTCGTTTGGTAGATAGAGCAAGAAGGTGAACCCCAAAATTCACCATATTTTAGCTTTAAATTTTTAGGTGTTTCAGGGTAGCCTTTCAATTATTGAAGTACGTGACCTCATGTCAGTTTTGATGTGATTCTTGCAAGGGTTTTCTAGGTGTAGACCAGGGATCGGCAACCTACGGCCCACAGGCCAAATCCGGCCTGTGGCACCAAATCATCAGGCCCCTGCTCTTGCTTCAACCTCCACTGCCACCGATGGAATCGGCCATGAAGTTGCAGATCCCTGGTGTAGACTATCCAGAAGTGATTTCTCCTTGCTTTCTTCTCAGTCTAGGAAAGCTCAAAGGGCCAGATCTGGAACATAGGAGGATGGGTTTTGCTGTGGATCCTGAGGTTTCCCAGAGAAGAGAAAAATTAGAGGTGATGTGATAGCTGTCTTCAAATGTTTGAGGGTTGACCATGTGGAAGACCAGAGTAAGCTTGTCTTCTCCAGCTTCAAAGTGTGGGACATGAAATAAAGGAGTCAAATCACGAAAAGGAGAATTTTGACTGAGCATTGGGAAGAACCTATGGACAGTAACCGGCTAGATACCACAGTGAGTTAGTTGGATATCTGGTTATGGAGCTAGATTTTGGGAGTTCAGTTCCCCACCATGTATCCCAGAAGAGTCAGCCTGTGTAGTGGCTTTGGGCAGGCTGCATAGCTTCAGGATGTCCTCAGAAGAAGTGACTGATCAACCTTTTCTGAGAACTCTGTACAGTGGAACCTTGGTTTACAAATGCCTCAGTTAACATAATTTTTGGTTTATGAATGAAAATCCATTGAAAATAATGCCTCGGTTTATGGAATTTCCCCCCCAGAATGGATTAATTGGTCTTCAATGCATTCCTATGGGAAATTGCATTTCGGTTAACATATTTTGGTTTTCAATGCATTCCTATGGGAAATTGCATTTTGGTTAACATATTTTGGTTTTCAATGCATTCCTATGGGAAATTGCATTCAATGCATTCCTATGGGGAATTAGGTTTACAATTTTTTTGTAATATGAAAAGTCCTGGAGAACGCATTAATTTCTTAAACCGAGGTTCCACTGAACTTGGAAAAACTTGGAAAGTGTCACCATCAGTCATAACGGACCTGAAGGCATGTGGTTATTGACAATAGGACCTGTTTGACAGTGGAATAGGCTGCTTTATAAGTTAAATAGGCTCTCCTTCAATTGAGGGGTTTAAACAGGGCTTAGATGGCCACCATTCAGGTATGCTTTGCAGATTTCTTGGTTGGGTTTTATGACCCTGTCAGGTTTAGAGTTCTGAGGCTCTATGATTCTGTCACCTCCCTCTATGTTTAGGAGAACTTTCTTGTTTCGGACCTAGAAGGGACCAGAACCTCGTTTTTAGTTCAGCGGGGAAATTAGAACGATAGAAAGACAACATGGCAGAACTCCAATTTATTAAAGCATGACAATGGTGGTCACGGATGAGATGCACGTTCTGAATGCCTGACCTATGATCGCTAATCAATTCCCATTTCTGTCTCCGTTTATGGAGTTTTCCCCCAAAAATAATATTAAAATAAACACTTCCTTGCATATTTCTCACAAAATACTAATCAATATCAATATTTCTTTCTATGCACACATGTACACACACACACACACACACACACACACACACACACACACACACACACACACACACACACACACACACACAAACTTCTCTCATGTACATTATGTGGGAAGGATAATCCTGCTGGCAGTTCTTCCTTGCCTTGTGTTGACTTTCTGATCCTTTGGAACAACCATTTTTCTTTTTTTTTTTTTTTGCTCTTTCCAAAATGAATATAATATTATTGGTTTTTAGGGAGAGTAACTACCATCTTTATCACTCTTGGCATTTTCTAATGTTTATTCTGAATGTGCATATTATCCAGCATTTTCACAAGTGAAATGCAAAAGGGATATAGCAAACACACACGGATTGAGGTGTTGCGGTATATAAAGCTCATTCTGTCCATTCTGGTGGCTGATAACAAATTGGGACATTATGTTTTCCGTTGTATAATGTGGAGTAGAGGCCACTGCAGGTAACCCTATTCTAATCATGGCTTTTCCCAACATAAATCCATTAACCTATACTGATAACCTTATCTCGAAGCTCTGAGATAAACAAATACTGTGTTATAAATTATGGAGATTCTACAAACTGGGTTTGGAGAGCACATTGTACATAAAGCAAACAAAAGTTAGGGATGGAAAGTATTCTCAGTCTGATTGTGGTTTCAAGTGAAGATGACTGACTTGTGACCCTCCAGATATTCTTGAACTGTATCTTTCATCAACTTTAGTTGGCTTAGACCAGGAGTGCCCAACCTTGGTGCTCCAGGTGTTCTTGGATCTAAGGATCCTTTGAAGACAATGGCCATATTGGGGAGTTGGCCTGAATCCTATTGGTCCAATCCAACATGACTAGGCAATTATCCAAGCAAGCTTACCTGGTTGGCTAGCCATAATACTCATCTGCTATATAAGGGTAATTGTGATTTCTACCATAAACCCTTTGTGAGTAATGAATATAAAACTAGAATCTGAAAACGAAGACTATCTTGATTTCTAATCAATACATTGCCAGGTGATACATTTTGAAAGATGAACGAGAAGTATCTTTTGTGCCCAGTGAGTTAAAATATGCTTGTAAGTTTATGTATTTTATTATTATTATTATTATTAACTCACATTTACTACCCCGCCCCAATCGGGTAAACCCAACTCTGGGCGGCCTACAACATGAATTTAAAATCACAAGTAAATCTAATATAGTAATAGTATTTAAAATCTCAAAACCTTAAAATTTATAAAAGATTAAAACGGTGCAGCAAATAAAACAAAAGCATGAGGGGTGGCTGTCCTTTAAATAAGTCAACCTATGTGGGATCCCGTGTTCCTAGGCCCCCATACATGCTCCACCAGCCAGGTCTTTAAGCCTTTTCGGAAAGGTAAGAGCTCTGCCTGTAGGCGCAGTTCCATTGGGAGAAGGTTCCACAGGGCCGGGGCAAACACAGAGAAGGCCCTCTTCCTAGTGCTAGAGAGATGAGCCTCCCTAGCCAATGGGATAACAAGAGAGCCCCTCCGATCCGCCCTGGTGGGATGGACAGACGTTCTTAGGGTGACGCGGTCTCTTAAGTATCCTGGCCCACTACCATATAGGGCTTTAAAGGTAATGACCAGCACCTTGAATTGCACCCGGAGACATACTGGTAACCAATGCAGCTCCCGGAGCAGTGGTGTGGCATGAGCATAATGCCCGCACCCCATCACTACCCGGGCCGCCGCATTTTGGACCAGCTGCAGTCTCCGGATGGTCACCAAGGGCAGTTGTACCTCGCTTAAAGAGCATTCCATAGGATTGCTCTTTAAGCGAGTTTGCTCTTTAAGCAAAACACCATTGTAAATGACCAGTTGTGGGGGGGGGGGAGGGGATTGCAAACCCTGATTTATTTGTTAAGCGAGTTTTTGGTTGATTTTATTTGTTAAGCGAAACAAACATGCAGAGAAAATTATGCTCTTTAAGCGAGTTACTCTTTAAGCAAGACGCTCTTTATGCGAGGTTTGACTGTATATGTGATGTCTACTCCTAGATATGCAAGTTAATATGATATCAGAGACAGGGATTGCAGTGGCTTAGTGGTTAAGACACTGAACTTGATGATCGGATGGTCGGCAGGTCAGCAGTTTGAGACCTGAGTGCTACGTGATGGTGTGAGCTCCCGTCTCTGTCCCAGTTCCTGCCAACTGACCAGTTTGAAAGCAAGAAATTGCAAGTAGATAAATAGGTACCACTTTGGCTGGAAAGGTAAAAGCATTCCATGTGCTCTGACATCTTGTCACATCTGCCACAGAAACATCTGCAGACGCAGACAGCATTGGCTCTTTGGCTGTAAATGGAGATGAGCACCACCCCTTGTTGTTGGATACGGCTGGCTTTTGAGCAAGGGATAACTTGACCTTGACCTTTATGGCATTAGAAGTTATAAGTTCCCCTTTACCTACGACATCCAACAGATCCTATTGGAAATGATAATGTTAGAGGCCACTATGAATTCCAGTTAGTATTTCCCCTCCTGCCTCCCTTTTCCTCCACCATAATAGCTATTTTATATTGAATTCATATTCATTTTAGTTAATACAGAATAATCAAATCACCCACCATTATGACTGGGATGTTGAAAAAGGAAAATAATGGGGACATAACATAAATCTCCTAATGTAATGAAACTCTCATTGTATTCGATTAAGAATGCTAAACCTGCTGGTTCCGGCTCACTAGAAACGGTGATTGAATAAGGAAAATAGAAGGCAGTTTCATTTTGCCGTGTACATACTAATTTGAATGCATAGTTGCGTTTCTCAGGGCCCAAAATGGAACCGATGGCTCATGAATATCACTGCAGCCCATGTCAGGCTCAATATTCCTCTTGATGACTGGGGGCACCATCTTTCGGGATAGTAAGGGGCACCGTTAAAAGCCCTGCAAATTGCCTTCCAGTGTTGGTTTATTTAAATGACATATAATATCTTATTATAACAGAGAAAGACTCGTATTCCTCTTCTTTCCCACTGCACAGCTTTCCATTCTCCTACCTTTTCCTCCTGCTTCTCGGTTGTATGCTTAGTACAGTAGGAATCTCTTCTGATGAGTAGGCAGCCTAGACTTATGGGATAAGGTCTAGTCTTCCCATAAACCAGGGATTCTCAACTTGTAGCCCACAGGTTGAATGTGGCCCACGGCACCATTTTATGTGGCCTCCACCACACCAGGAAGTGGTGTGTAGTGGAGGAAGGGTAAAATGGACATCTGGCCCCCAAAGCTGTCGGAGGGAGCATGACCCAGTCCCCGGCTTAAAAAGGTTGAGAATTCCTGCCATAAACTCCTTCCAACATGGTCAAGAGTCAAGGATAATGCAGATAATATCCAAACAATATTGCTGCTGCCCAGGACTTAGAAGAGTTGTTCATTTGGAGTATAATGGATGATGGTTGGCCAAATTGGCGTTGTGATTCTGGGAATTATAATCCCAAAAAGAAAACCTCTAAGGTTTTTTGCTTCGTTGTGCTTTATAGTATGCAAAATATCCAACACATGGATGCTATACAAATTGTTAATGCTGCAGATACTATGATTAGTTCTAATGTGATTACTAGCAGTAATAAATAGTAGTATTTTTATGGACATTGGGGTGCTTTTGGGGTTTTATCTGTTTTAGTTAATAATGAAGTATCTGTTCTTAATACAGTAAAACCTCATATAACACTAAAACCTGGTTCCACAAGTCTTGGTGTTATATGATTTTTAGTGTTATCTGATGCATGTTAAAACCCTATGGGATCCATAGAGATACATTGTAACCACACAGGCTTTAGCGGTTGTTATCTGCAGCATCCCATAGGATCTTAATGTTATCTGATGCAATTCTTCCCCCCAGATTCCTTAATGTTATGCGATTTTAGTGTTATTCGATACTAATGTTATATGAGGTATTACTGTAGTTGCAGTAGTCTGATTGAGAGATAAATACTGTACTGATGTATTGATTGATTGGTTGAACTTTTTTCAGTTGTGAGAATAATACAATGAGATTGCTAGTAGTAATCCCATCCAGTTTGATGTAGTGGATACAGTGTCAGATTGGGACTCATGAGATGTGGGTTCAAATCCCTAATCAGCCATGGAAATTTACTCGGGCGGTGATGGTAAGCTACTTCTTTGAACGTCCCACATACCTTGAAAACCATATTAGGGTTACCACAATTCAGAAGGGAACAGATGGCATTTGAAGGGAAATAACAATTCTTCTGCAGAAAAACACAAGCTTTTCTTCCTTTCTGAAAACATTTCTATCCTGCCTTTCCATTACAAAAGATTGTGAGATATCTTGTAATAAAGATAAGAACCATGTAGAACAAAATCACAATAATATACCAGTAAATTAAAGTAGAACGAAGAGTCCAAAAACCGGGGCTAGATTAATCTACACCAGGGATTCCCAACCTACAGCTGGTGGGCCAGCTCTGGCCCCCAATGCCATCCCATCCAGCCTGTCATTGCCTCCGCTGTACCTGGAAGTGGAAACGGCCACACTTACATCAGCTATAAAACATACCCGTGCATGCGCAAACATGCCTGTGGCTGCCATAAATGCAGAACTGAATGCTTCTGCTTCCGGGGTGTGCGGTCAGGCCTGCTCAGCTGTCCCAGGGCATGGTCAGGCTCACAATGTAAAAAGGTTGACCACCCCCGGTTTACACAATTGAAATTTGACATGCTACAATGCTTCGTTGTTTTAAATCCCATTTGAAACCTATCTGTGTTAAGATTTCCCTGTGTAGTCCAATAATAATAATAATAATAATAATAATAATAATAATAATAATAATAATAATAATAATAATAATAATAATAATAATAATAATAATGTGTCAGAAATTATTCTGGGTTGAAAGGATTTTTGCTGGAAAAACTCCACTCAGGGGATGCCTGAATGAGGCTCCTTTCATGTCCCCAAGATCTTTTCCCACCAAAGTGATCCCAATTTATCTACTTGCAATTTCTTGCTTTTGATCTGCTAGGTTGGCAGGAGCTGGGACAGAGACAGGTGCTCAATCTGTCATTTAGTACTCGGGTCTTGAACTGTCAACTGGCTGGCCTGCCAGCTAACAAGGCGAGCTTCTTAACCACTGAGCCACAAGACTGTAGCCAGGATTCTAGCTAGGGGATATTTTTTTCAGGAGGGGCAACAATGTCTCTCTCTCTCTCTCTCTCTCCGCAACTCCTTCAATATTTAGATGTTTGTAAGGTAGGAAAAGCTACTAGAATGGACAATTATGGTAGGTGTCCCTATTTATCTACTTGCAATTTCTTGCTTTCAATCTGGTAAATTAGCAGGATCTGGGACAGAGACAGGAGCTCAAACTGTAATGCAGTACCCGGGTTTCGAACTGCTAACTTGCTGGCCTTCCAGGTGACAAAGTGAGCTTCTTAACCACTGAGCCACTGCATACTTCTCATTTTTGTGGGTGTATTATATTTTGTCTTTATTGCTTTCAGAGTACAGTACCTGGCTTTGAAAGCCCCTGATTTTAGTCATCTGTAAATATTTTTACGTCAATAGATATATGGTATATGATTTGTTTCCAAAATAACTCCCTCCCGTTAAAAAAAAGGGGGGAAAGAATTTCTAGAGATCTTCCAGCTTTAAAACAAAAGAAGACGAAGTAAAGGGATCAAAGAAAGGAAAAGGGAAGATTCAAGTTTGACAGGAATGTTCAGAAGCTAGTAAAGTGACTGCCTAATGAAGATGAATGAAGAAAATTGCCCAGATAAGAGTCACAATGTTGAGCGTACCGCCTAGGTTGCCGAAACTATGGGATGGAACCTCACGGCTCCATTTATCAGTGTCATATTTGGGCTAAAAGTGAACACCATTGTTCTCTTTCCTCCTAGATGGATAGGTCAACTTTAATGTATATGGCTTTTGTAGAACAGTTGTTTGATGTATTTCCATTAGCCAGGCAATAATAGAAAAGCAGTTGAGAGTAACCTAACATAGCGCCTTCATTCCACCCTTTCATGAAACGCAGCATAGAGTAATACCTAATATTGCTGGAAATGTTCTTGATTTCTTTTAATGTTTCATGACACAACCGCACTCAGGCTTACGCATACTTGATTGCTGTAAAAAAAAACTTATGGGAAAGAAGCTTTAAGAAAATGCAAGATACGGTCGAACCTCGGTTAACAAACGGCTCGGTTAACATAATTTTTTTTGCATAATAAACGGAAATCCATAGAAAATAGTGGCTTGCTTTACGGATTTTTTTCAGAATGGATTAATTGGTTTTCAATGCATTCCTATGGAAATTCGGTTAAAATAATTTTCACTGTAAGAAACATCCTGGAGAATGCATTAGTTATGTTAACTGAAGTTCCACTGTACATTGCTTCTTCTTTTTCCATGTCTAGACCAGACATGAAACTGCCAAAATGAAGGCACCTTCTGGTGAATTCATTCTACAGTTCCTTTCACCTGACCTAGTGTGAAAAAGATTAGCTGATATGCAAGTTTTTTGTCTGAAATACCCCAGATGTCACTTTCTTATTCATTATGGGAAACTTTCTTTTAAGGGTCTTTCAGGAAGGCAAGTCAAAACTCTGAGTTAAAGAACATTTTTTTTAAAAAAAAACCTAGTGTGTCCCATTTAAAATGCACACCCAATTTGGGATTTATCCATTGGAGCAGAATTTCTTTCCCTCTTTTATTTCCCCCCTCATATCCCAATTATGCAAATTAAGCATTTTCATTTTATTTGGTGGAAAGAAACCAAACTCATCATGACTGCGTTGATTTTCTTCTGGCTCATTTTTGGACGGTTTTTGAAAGACAAAAGGCATTTTTCTGCTTACATCTTTCAAAAATGGTGGCTTCTAGCTGACAGTACACATCAAGTAAGCAATTTGTTAGTCTCTCCCCCCCCCCCCAACTCTGGTCCTGGTTTCATGCATTTTTGGCAGAAAATCCAGTGATGAACCTAAGGTTTTCCTACACAGTGTTATCTGGCCAAATCAACTTTGTGTCTACGTGCCTTTGTGTGTGTGTGGATTTTTAAACAGGTGCTTTTAGGTGCAATGCAAACATTTCTAGCCATATGTTTCCATAATTTAAATTAATTTGGTACAGTCATACTGTTAATCTTTTCTGACTTGTTGACGGGCGTTTTGCAGACATATTTCTGGAAGCCTCCCAATGCCATTTTCTGCAGGCTTTCTGGCAGCAGAAGAGACCAGCGTCTTCACAAATTGGAGTCTTGTACAGTGCTGGGAAGTGAGCCAAAATTTAAATTAGACAGTAACCTCTGCTCTGTATATAGCTTGTATTGCTCAACAGTAGGGGAGAGTGATTTGTTTAATAGAGTCAGCCCTGTAGTGTATAATAGACTGATAGATGAGTCATTGCTTGGCAATGTGTATTTCTTAAATTTGTATAAATTGAACAGCTGGATAGTAATGTACTTACTTACAGTTGTGCAAACAGTGGCTATTAGTAGAGGCTTAAAATGGTCTGGGAGAGAGAGAAAAACAACATAACAGATTTGATATTAAAGATTTTGATGAGCAGTATTTTCTTTCTCTCTCTCTCTTGCTTTTACTCTCATTTGGTTGTAAGCATAATTCCCCCTCCCCGTAAATACAATGCTTTCGAAAACTTGTAAATGTATTATGTATTATATTTGGTTTCTTGTAGCTTGTGTCTATAAATATTGACTTTGGCATGCCGCATTTTTCTGTAATTAAATTTAGTATCCATCTGCATTCGTGGCTCCATAATTAGAGTTCTGGTCTCTTTAGCTTGTGTTTCGTTTGCTTTGCTCTGCTCTATGTTAAAAATGTGTCGCTGACAATTGATATCCATGGAAGCAAGAAAATCTTTTCTTTTCAGACAAGGGGCTTTCCTTGAAAGGAGGGTGGGGGGAGACCTCTTCATGCCAGTGTAGTTCATGTTTATTTAAAAGCTTAAAATCATTATACCAGATCTCACTTTTTTGTCTCGCAGAAAATTGATTTTGCTCACAAAAATGCAGGGGCCTGAAAGGGAATATTGAGAAATATGCAAATCTAGCTTAGATAGAAATCTCTTCCAGCAGCTGCACCTTCTCTCTCTCAACTTTTAAGAGATTATTTATCAATGGTGTAAACCCCTTCTGAACAACATTATCACCTGCTTCTATTAAACCATTTTTATATAATTAAAAATTTTACTTTTATTGCGTTGATTTTGGCTAGGGGGCAGTGGAACCGATCTTCCAAAGTTGGATACCTTATAATGTTTCCCAGTTTTTTAAAAATAAAGCACACTCTGTGTAGACACTGAAGAAAACAAAGACATCTTTCATAACAGTTTATAATGTACTGCACCCTTCTCTGGAACGAAGCCAAACAGTAGTTAAGAAGAACGATATGCCCATCACAAACTATTATTGCAAGTATAACCTGTTATGCTGCCATATCTTATCTAGAAGTGTCAACTTGATGTAAGCCAGATGCTTTGCGTTAAAACTTAAAACTCTTACAACTCTTAACATATATAATTCAGCTTGTTACAAGCTAATCCGGTCTTTGACAGGTTCATGGGAAGCAGCCGGCATTAAAATCTCTGGCTAGGAGGAGCATGCATGCAAACACAACACTGGTGCAGCTAGGGCGGGACCCCTAGGACAAAGTTTAGGGCCCTCAAGTGGCCATCCAAGTGGCGTATGTATGGGTGAGAGTTGGTGTTTTTTAAAAAAGACTAATTGGGGGCTGTATCGTTTTTCCATGGTATCCTAATTTATGTGTACTTTAGAACAAGGAAGGAAGAAGAAAAACATTACACGGTTATAGCATTTAATGTTATGACTCCATCCAACCACTCTGGCCAAGTTATCCTCATGTGGTAATAGAGTAGACCATACTGGCAGCAACTCAACTCCAAGTCAGGTTAACTAGCCTGCTGCGGTGGTTAAGAAGCTCGCCTTGTTAGCTGGAAGGCCGACAGTTTGGGACCTGGGTACTGCATGATGGACTGAGTGCCCATCTCTGTCCCAGCTCCTGCCAACCTAGCAGTTCGAAAGCAAGAAATTTCAAGTAGATAAATAGGGACCATTTTGGTGAGAAAAGGTCTTGGGGACATGAAAGGAGCCTCATTTGGGCGTCCGCTGAGTGGAGTTCCTCCAAGAAAAATCCTTTCATCCTAGAATAATTTCTGACATGAAATTATTATTACTAGCCCCACCACCCTGAGGACTAATGGCCTTGGGTGGCAAAATCCACAGGGAAGGGTGATGATCCCACTTGAATCCCTCTTGATGGAGGACAGTAACTTCAACAATACTGGCCTGATGCTGAGGAGGACTTTGTATGCTAAAAGGGCTTAGGACCAGAAAGGGACTCATGAACAGATATTTCAAGGGCCAGAAACACCATGAACATGTGGAACCAAAGATAATTCCTTCTGTTTGTGTAGTTGCAGGTCTGTTTGTTAATGGGCCTTCTCATATTTTGAAACTGTATTTTATTTTTAATTTATTTTGTCTTTCTGGTTAACTCCACTTGTCAGAGTTTCCTACCTATAAAGTGCTAAGTGGTTTACCATTTCTCATCCTAATAGTTAGTCCCAACTCAAGGAGATGGGCAGAATGAATAGTATGGGTTATGTCAAGTCTTATTATAAGTTCAATTGAGTTAACTTACATCCCTTTAATGAGTCTCCTTATATTTAGGACCAACTATTGAATTTAGCTGATCTAGGAAGTCAAGTAACATCCTGGGAAGAAATATTCTCTTCAAACCTGTACAGTAGTTGGAAATATTCTTTATTAAGTCAGAGCTTCATATATCAACCACAAATATCCTTCTAACAATTCAAATCCAACTTGATATATATGTTCCTTGAAGGGAATGAATCAGCAGTTCACCAGATATTGTGGATCTCCTGTTCTTTCCTTAGTTTGCTGGGAATCTATTTTATCTCTTTCCCTAAGTTAGTGATAACCACATTTTCACCTGCAGAAGTAGATGCTAGCTCTCAGAACCTCTGTTGAACGTGGTCACTAGTCCTACCATCACAACATAATTCTCTTTCCATAAAGACTACAACTTTTAGTCTTGCTTTATTTAAGACCTCTTTAGCTATGTATTGGGGGTGGGGTGGGGTGCAACTTTACTGCATGCTGAACTTGCTGACTGGAAGGTTGGAGTTTGATTCCTGGGTACTGCATGACAGAGTGAGTTCCTGTCTCTGTCCCAGTTCCTGTCAAACGAGCAGCTCGAAAGCAAGAAATTGCAAGTAGATAAATAGGGACCACTTCAGTGGGAAGGTAAAGAGCGTTCCATGCATGCAGGTGTTGAGCCATGCCTGCCACATGTCCACGGAAATGTCAGCAAACACAGAGAGCACTGCCTTTTTGGCTATAAACAGAGATGAGCACTGAACCCTAGAGTTGGATACGACTGGCTTTTGAGCAAGGGCGACCTTTACCTTTACACAGAATGCAGTTCATGATCAAGTATTTATTATATGGCCAGCAATTAAGGTCTTACAGTCCTATCCTTTTCAAGGAGAGAAATATGTATGTAGCAAAGAAGTAAGTCACTTGTAAGTAGATTTATCTACTGTGTTTAGCCCCAAAATGTCTCAACTAATCTTTCATTTTTAATATTATAAAATACCTCCATCTGCTTCACCCGTTTTATATATTTTTTAAACATTTGTAACTGAGTATACTTTGCAGCTGTGTAGTTAAACCAAATAATGTTCCAGATTAGAATTCACAGGGTTTTTTTTTTTGCTTAAGTGAGTGAAATTTGATATAAGAGTCTAAGAAAAGCTACTTATGGACCAATTCCGGCATAATTATATATTGCTTGATATTCATGTGAGGAAATATTACACTAATCAGAGATAACAGCCATATAAAACCATTCCCTGGGATTCAAGGAAAAACATGTTGTCAGTATAGTTTGAAATTTAGATTCATTGCTTAGGCTTCATATCTGTCTGTATCCAACCATCCTATGCATATAATATTTTATAAGTCATTGTAAGATAACCTTGATACAGTGAACCCCTGCATTATGGAATTAATCCATTCTGTGGGGTTTTCCTTGTAGTGATTTTTCTTTAAAGTGAAGCAAAGTTTCCCACAGAAATGCATTGAAAACCAATATTCCCATTTTTTTGGGTAGAAAAAAGCCAAAAAAAAAAAAAAAAACAACCCACGGTTTTTTGCATTCAAAAGTGGTGAAAACACAAGAAAAAAAATTCCAAGGAGCACTTTAGAAAGAGTTTTGAGCAGATAAAAGACGTTAATTTGGCTTTTTTCTGAGCTCAGGAACTTATTATTTTTGGTTTGCAATGCATATTTGGCACATTTCTGTCAGCGCCATCTAGTGGCCAGCCCTGGTAATTGCAGGAAAAGTAATCACCAATCAGCTGTCTAGGGGACAGGGGAATTTCAGCATTTCCTGATTGCGGGGATAGCTTCTGGAGGTGCCAAAAATCTGAAAAATGCTCCACTCTCCCACTGCAGTGGGAAGACCCCAAAAAACTTTTCCTATAGCAATTAAGAACCCTTGAGTTAGATATGACTAGCTTTCGAGCAAGGGCAACCTTTTTACCTATGGCACGTTACCAGAACTGGCCACTAGAGGCCACTCTCTGCAATGTAAATATTGAATTCACTTTTATTCACAGTTTCAAGTATCCATGGTAGGTGTCAGAATTTATCCCTTGTGGATAGGGTGATGTTCTCCAAAATGCCAAAGATGAGAAGATTCACAGTTAGCTCCAACCTGGCATTGCTACTTTGGCCTTTTGGAGAATCATCACTCTAGGACAGGGACTCTCAACCCGCTGCCACCAGGCCAGATGTAGCCCATGACACCATTTCATGTGGACCATTTGCTGCCTCCACCACACCAGGAACTGCCATGTGGTGGAGGAAGGGCAAATGGCTATCCAGCCCCCAAAGCTGTCTGAGGGAGTGTGACATGGCCCCAGTGATGGGATGTCAAAAATTTTACTACCCCACCGTGATGTCATCACAGTGTGGGTGGAGCTAACATCATGACATCATGACATTGTGGGTGGGGCCAAAGAAATAAAATAAAAATAAGCACACACACACACACCTCAACCCACCCACAACACAAACCCGTAAATAAATAAAATAAATAAATAAAATAAAAAATACATTAAAATACACCCACCCACCTACTCCAAACACAAATTAACCAGAGCTTTTAAACCAGGTCAGGTGGACGGAGCTACAGAATGAACTCACCACAAGATGGTTTCATTTTTGCACTTTTCAACTTTTCAACAGTTAAAGAAGTTAGGTACTAAGTCTTTGCCTAACCAGTTCTCTAGGATAGTATGCCTTAATGTAAATGTAAATGCACAGTGGGGAAACCAGTGAAAAGGTAAGCCCCGAGTGTGGTTCCCCCAAAAAAGCTGCTACCGGTTCTCCGGGACACTGGGGAAAGTTACTACCGGTTCTGGCGAACTGGTGAGAACCTGTTACATCCCATCGCTGCATGGCCCCAGTTTTAAAAGGTTGAGAATGCCTGCTCTAGCAGGAACTCGTTGGCCTATTCAAGTTTGTAGCTGTCCCGGCATAAAATAGATGTACCTCTGCAACAGTTAGTTGACAATATTTATCCCAGCGCTTGACCCATGAAAATTCCTAAATCTGGTTCCACAAAATATAAAACCCACTCCTTTCCTATCTACCACAGTTGCTTAAGCAAAAGCAGCACAAACCATAGTCTAACGTAAGGGTTCTCAACCTTTTCATGCCATGGGCCACACCACACCCCCTCAGACAGCTGAGTGGGCCGGACAGGTAGTACCCTCTGCCATAAATGCTGCCGTAAACTGTGGCAGGCATGGATGTGTTTACGGCCGCCGCAAGTGCATCCGCTTCCAGGGTCATCACCGCTAGCCGGATGATTTGCCTCTGTGGGCCATGTCTGGCCCATGGGCTATAGGTTGTGAACCCCTGGTCAAACCATTCAGTATTTCATCTCTGCCTTTTACTTGAGACCATATAGATCTGAGTGGGCTGAGGAGGATGGTGGAAAATAGAGGAGCCTGGCAAACAATGGTCAATGGGACAAAGGGGTAGACTTAATTGTGCAACTGAACAACGACAGCAACTTTGTAAAATTCAAAAATAATGAAACACTTACAGTTGTACCACAAAAGGAATGACGTTATCCCCTGTTGAGTGCAGAGGCAATGTAACTTAGTTAGAAGTCCATTATTCTAAAAAGTCTTTAAAGCCATTACTTACTTGTAACTACTTAATTCCAAGTTCTTTTTATGACTCACCATTGCTCTCAGTCATGCATCATGGTGGCAATGATCATTCCTGTTTCCATCGAGTGCCTTTGAAAGGTGTCAATACTTTGTCCACGGGGGAAAAGATGTGAGAATGATCTTTCATCATGCAATATATGCAGTAATCTCTTTTACTGTAAATCTGCTGCAATAGTTAGGTTTGTGATTGAGCCAAATGTTCCATTTGCTTTTGTTGTAGTTGTCAGGGTAGAGTATATCTTTGCTGTTTTGTAGTAAGCTTGTCAAAGTGGCATTTGTCTGGTTTCTCATATTTTAATAATAGTCAGTTTATTGTCTAGGGCTGTCTCATTTTCCCTGTTACTCTCCACAAGCAAACTACCCAATCTCCATTAATTCAGTTTGGCATTTCATTCATTCAGGGAAGCGGTAAGCATAGTAGATTTGACAGGGGACCCAACCCAACCCAAACAATATCCATTCTTAATTCATGTTCTTATTGCCCATTGCATTTGGCAAAGATTTTTTTGTCATGCTTAATCTGCCAGCACAATCAAACCAACCCAAATGCATTGATACTCTTTGATGGAGTTAAGAAAGTGAAACCTGTAATGTAACTGAGATTTTGTCTTTCATTACATCTTTTGGGGTTGTTCTGTTTCCCTTACTCATAATAAAGCAATCCCTTATGAACTGCATTTACAGGAAAGAATTGGAAGCAAGGCATGCTGAACAAGCACAGGCATTTTATGCCATGTATAGAAAAGTAAATCAATGAATATAATTGTATGTTCAAATTCCAACTTTTCAAAGAAGTTTACTCTGACTTCTGGCTGAAACAGATCCTGACTGTAATGTTTCATAGTTGACATATGAAGCTGTGAATAATAATAAATACTAGATTTTAATGAATGCTAATTTTGGTTTCTCTCTGGTTTTCTCATTTTCCCACCGGATTTTATGTCTTCTTTCTGTATTGGTTTGTAACTTCCTAAAGAAAAACAGTCTGCATAAAAATGAATTTTCTTTAGTATGCAACTTGTCTTAGTATACATACTACTGTTCATATTGTTCCCTAATAATGTACTTTTGCATAGAATTCTATATGTTTTGTTCATACACATTTTTTCACACAATTGGCATGAGATTTGCATTACAAAAAAGAACTTATTGCAATAGATAGCTATACCTGTTAACTTGAATGTATGCATTTAAGAAATGCATATATCCTATTCATAGTTTCGCCATTTGAGCTAATGTAAAATGTGTCAGCAGGGGTCTTAAATTAGGTTTATTTGGGTTTTTTTAAAAGATAAGTGGCTTTCAAATAGGAATTGAAGAGAAAGGAATTTGGTTTGCATTTTTGTCTGAGCCTACTTAACAGTCAGTTCCCAAACCAGGGTGCTAATCGAAAATCAGTCAGCTTTCTGTAGCTGCATTTCTCTCTATTTTACCAACACAGTTCTTCATTCAAAATAAATAAATAAATAAATGCAGACAAATGTCTGTGTACTGATATGAAACATGTATGCAGACATGTGCTTATTAGAAGATGTTATCAACATTATTATTATTATTTATTAGTTTTCTTCCTCTGCTTTGCACTGTAGACAGTGCTTAAGGTAGTTTACAGTCATCATACAACATAGTTAAAAATAATTATCAGTACAAGCAAGTCAGTGACAGAGTAATTAAAGATTGTGATATCTTTCTCCTGCTTTAAAAGTTAACCGTTGTCTTTTAAAGTCCTTATTTGTATTGAGTCTTTCACTGAAATAACATGCAGAAAGTTCATTAGCATTCTTTCCTCCCCTCCCTCAAAGCTGATGGGGCATTGACGAAGAAGCTATTTGGCCAATGGTCAAGGGTCTTCTTCTTCCATGTCTAGGCCAGATGTGAAACTGTCAAAATGAAGGCATTCTTTGATGAGTTCATTCTGCACTTCCCTTCACCTGACCTAGTGTGAGAAAAATTAGCCAGCAACACAAGGTTGCTATTACCAGGATACACCCGATTGTGGTTCAAGAATACCATAATCTTCAAGGATGGGAGTTTATCTTCTAATATCTGAAATAATGCCATGTGGACGATAGTGGAAGCTTCTTTTTAGCTGTTCCAGAAGATGTAATCCAAACTAGTGGACGTAAATGACAAGAGAGAAGATCTTTAACTAAACATTGGGAAGGCCTACTTCACAATAACACCTGTTTGACATCAGAACAGAGTATTTCAGATAGTTCTGGGTTCAACTTGGGGATGGTTTTCAGTGGTGCTTTTTTGCTGTGGATTTACCTATAGTAGGAAGCAGGTTGGACTATGGTGTCCCTTCCAATTCTACAATTTTATATCTAGAATTCTACTGAGACTGGTTTAAGGTTTTTGTAACTTGCTGTGGTTTGTTGCAGGTAATTGACCAGGTACTGGGGGCTGTATCAGTTGTGTGATTGCCCATATGTCCAATTGCACAACTGAGATGCCTCCTTAGTACTTCATCAATTAGCAATGGCAAGTTAGGTAAAGGTAAAAGTAAAAGTAAAAAGGTTACCCTTGCTCAAAAGTCAGTCATATCGAACTCTAGGTCTCAGTGCTCATCTCTGTTTATATCCAAAAAGCCAGCTCTGTCTGCCTCTGCAGATGTTTCCATGGACATGTGGCAGGGATGCCTCAACACCTGAGTGCTGCTCTTTACCTTCCCACCTACTTGGAATTTCTTGCTTCCAAACTGCTACGTTGGCAGGAGCTGGGACAGAGACGGGAGCTCATTCTGTTGTGCAGTACTGGGGAATCGAACTCCGACATTCCAGTCATCAAGTACGGACACCTTAATTGAACATAAGTGGGATTCCATCCGTTGAGTTGTGAATCGAACAACAGAGGCAAGGCAGCAGATTTTTAAGCACCCGGTTTAGCTCAGGCCACGGGATACACATCAAGTTAAACTCTGTGATGCTAGATGGGGCACACATTCTTGGCCTTCCGCCACATCTGTTGTCAAATGTCCGCACAACGTTCTAGCTAAGTGGTGTTGAAAACTGGGAAACAATACCAGTGTAATCCATTGAGCTCTTCTCCCATGCAAAAGTCAGTGAAATGTAACAAGAGTTGGGCAAACAAGAGCAGCGATTTGTGGATTGCAGGATAAGAAAGATTTCACGTGGAAACATTTTAGCACTCAATCTCCCGAATTAAACATTTTCCACAGGGGTTGGAGGAGAAGAGGGCTGCCGAAGCCTTTGTTCTGTTGAGCATGAGTTATAGCTGTTCCCAGCTGATTAAAGATTTCTCTAAATTAAAGGCCATTAATAATAAGCCTTCTATAGATACAAAAGATATGCAAGAAGTCCTTTGTAATTCCTACTCTCCACTTCAGGTGAGAGCTTTCTACATTACTTGCACCACTGATGCCACCTACTAGTCTTGAGACATAAAGAGACCTGTGTTTCAATAGGCACCAATGCTTTTCAGCGTTAACATTGTTTCTGGTATTCCCCCCCCCCTCATTTCTCCAGGGCCATTGCTAATTAATGGATACAATTCACAGCTGATTAGCTGTAGATCCTACAGTAATTACACTCGCATACTAACTGTTCAGAGGGTGGACGTGGTTCTTATTTCACTGCAAGATTATTGCTGTTCTTTGGGTAACTTCATTTAGGTTGCAAATTTACATCTCCTAGAAGAAGGTCGGCCCCAGGGGATCCACAGAAGAAAGTTGGCCTCCCTCAATCTTGGTCAGGCTGTTCAATGACTGTATAATCTTGGATTAGCTCGAATCACAGAATCAGGATGAAGGTCACCATGACTGTGTGATCCAAGATTGGCTGGAATTACATGGTTTAGGTCAGAGGTTTCCAACTTTTTCATGCTGGGGCCCGGTTCATGCTCTCTCAGTCAGCTTTGAGGGCTGGATGGCCATTTTGCCCTGCCTGTACGACAGGGTGGCCAATTTGTTCCAACAGTTTCAAAGGGGTGGCCATTTTGTGTCTCAAACGCCCTTGGAGGGGTGGAGGGCCACATGAAATGGTGCCATGGGCCAACTTCGGCTCACAGGCCTTAGATTGGGAATCCCTATTTTAGGTTCTTTTTTCCCCATGTCTTGATCAAACTTTAAACTGCCAAAATGGAGCCCCCTTCTTGGCTTTGTCATTGGGCCAAAATTAAATCCTCATCGACACATGTTTCCAGCAGTAATCGGCAGACCGGCATATGGGCCGGATTCTGTATCACCACATTCACATGGTGTGTTGTTGTCCACCACCAGCTGCACTTGAGCATGTTGGCCTTACATTTATGCACTCCAACCCTCAGCTATTGAGGGTCCTCTAAGTGATGTAGGGGAGGCTGAGTTCATCAGCTGCATCCTTCCTCCTTATTTATATCAAGAGATATTAGACTAGGATACAATGTAAGTGTTTTAATAATAGATAAATGGATGAACAGACAGACAGGTGGATGGATGGATGAGTGGAGAGAAGAGGGATAAACAGGCTGGATGGAGAGACAGAGGGGCAGATCCATTTGCTTTAACACCAATGTGCTGTTTATTCTACATCTCTGCAGTATTGCTATTCTACAATAGCCCCTTTTTATGTATCAGTTGGGTATGTATTACAAGAAAATGACCATAAATCATCATGTTCTTCAATTTCCTCTCACTTAATTAGAATATTAACATATACACAGTCTGTGCTTAGCTTTTTGCTATTTTGGCTGTCGTTTATTTCACTGTTAAGAGATGCTTTTTTGGGGGGTAATCTTTGAGAGCACAGCTCTTTTAAGAGCCATTAGTGTTTCTCATGTAAATCCGACTTTGTTCTTGGTTCAGTGACACGAAAAAAAGTCTATCTTGTCAATTTTGCAGCTCTTGAATGTGCAGAAAGTCTCCATGAAATCTTGATTTCGGGGGCAGAATAAATTATGTGCAGATTTGAAAACTTGGACGTATGGATGATATTTACACCTTATTTATTTGCAAAATAGAAATCCCTGTAGACATAATTCAGGGCACAATGGACCTTTGTAAGAAACGCTAGCTCTAGTTTGTCTCAATGTACACCTTCGGGAGTAACGTCGCATGGAATTCAGCTGCCCCGGGATGAAGCCAAATTTGCTGCCCCCTTGTGGATGCTGGTGCCCGCTCCTGCTAGGGCTTCTGGGAATTGTAGCCGAAGAACACACGTAGGCCAAACAGTGCCACCCTGGGCTGGCAGCCCCCCTAGCCCCCCTAGCGACGCCACAGACCTTCAGCCACGGAGGTGGTGGACAAACAGTGCAGCCACAATCATAGAATGAGCCTCCATTGTGACCTCTGCCCTCTGTCTAGAGGAGTTTGTAAAGCAACAGCAAGAGAAGCAGTTGGTATGATGGCTTTAGGGGAATGTTGTTCCTGCTGGCTTCCTGAGACCCAAGCCAGTGAACTCCCATTATCTGTCCCAGGTCCTGCCGATTTAGCAGTTCAAAAGCAAGTACTGTAGATAAATAGGTACCTCTTCAGTGGGAAGATAACAATGTTCTGTCTGCTCTCGTGTCTAGTCAACCCGAGATGAGCACTGAACCCTGGAGTTGGATATTATTGGATTTCCAGCAATGGAGACCTTTACCTTTACTGTCTTACGATGTACCAATTCCTATTCGGTTGTTTGTTTTCGTGTCAGAGATTACTCTGGGCTCAAAGGATTTTTTGCAGGGGATGCCCAAATGAGGCTCCTTTCAAGTCTCTCACTGTGCTGCTCTCGGGTATCGAACCCTGTCTTTCCCATCTCCAAGCTCAGTGCCTTACCCGCTAAGCCACCAGGTGGGTCTCCTTTAGAGCTGGGATTGGATTCAGTGTGGGTCTGATATAATGTAGGAACTTCGCCAAAGAAAAGGAAAGAGGCACCAATTACCTACTTGATAATTTTCTATATTCACTGACTTCCTTGATGCTAATTGGTCACAAACAATTGAACAAAAGTGAAGCCTCGTTATCGCCTGATTCATTCACCAGAGCAAAGGGGTCCCCCTTGTAAGACACCACCCTGCTGCTCTGACGGATGATGATACATGGCTCCTGTTCTGAAAATATGTTCCACGGCAGCACTCTGCTCGCGCAAAGGCTGTCCATTCAGTTCAACCTGACATGGATTTCTAGAAGAACTGGCACTGGAGAACTGGCCTTTTCACTGTGTCGTCTTATTGGCAGGATCATGGAAGTAATTTGGCATAGATTCACGCAGCCTTTGTTCCGGCTGCAATCTGGATCTTGCATGCCATTTTTCTTTGGATGTCCAAAGCAATTTCAGCTCAGCAAATCTGACTTCAAAGATTCTCCAAATCTTTTTCCAGTGATGAACTTGTCTCTATCCATTTATACGCAGTGAGATATTTACTTAAACCCTGTTGATTGCCACAGTGAGTCGACTAGAGTAGACTAATTGAATCAGTGGAATGTAAGGGGCTGTTGGTGGCTCAGTGGTTAAGAAGCTCGCCTTGTTAGCTGGAAGACTGGCAAGTCGACAGTTCGAGACCTGGGTACTGCATGACGGACTGAGCGCCCGTCTCTGTCCCATGTCTTGGGGATATCAAAGTGGCCTGAATCGGGCGTCCCATTGAGCAGAGTTTCTCCCGCAAAAATCCTTTCAACCCAGAATGATTTCTGACACGAAATTATTATTAGGGGAATGTAAGCTCTGTTGATTCAAATGGGCCTCCTTTAGTGGGGATTTCCTCAGTGGTGGGATGTCAAAAATTTTACTACCCCACCATGATGTCATCACAGTGTGGGCGGAGCTAACATCATTATGTCATGTCATGGGTGGGGCCAAAGAAAAAATACAAAATAATAAAAATAGGGAGCTTCAGGCTATAGGGAGCTTCAGCTAGCAGCTTCTCTTCCTCCCCATTTGGGAGGACAGCAAGGAGGCCGTGCATATGTGCCAAGCACTAGGCATGCATGCACACCAAGTGCTTGGCATGCATGCGCAGTGGGGGAACCAGTGAAAAGGTAAGCCCTGAAGGTGGTTCTCCCCAAAAGCTGCTACAGGTTCTCTGGGACACTGGGAAAAGTTACTACCGGTTCTGGAGAACTGGTGAGAACTTGTTACATCCCATCACTGGATTTCCTATGCTAAAGTAAATTGGAACTATAATAACAAGAGGAATAGTAATTTCATGTACATACTGCCCCACAATGCTTAGTGCAGTCTCTGGGTGGCTCACAACACAGTTAGCATTTTGTCTTCAACGTGCTGGGTACTCATTTTACCGACCTTGGAAGATGGAAGGCTGAGTCAACCGTGTGCCTCATCAGAATCGAACTCAAGATTGTCAGCACAGTTTTGGCTGCAGCACAACAGTTTAACCACTGCACCGTGAGGCTCTACAGTAGGCTTCTTTGGCTTAGTAAAACTTTCAGAGGAGTTTATTCACCAAACTCCACTGATCTAATGGGTCTGTCTTTGTGACTTACAACTCTCAGCAATAGGATTTCAGCCATGATTTGATATCACCAAAAAAAAAAGTATGTGAAGAGGAAGAAATGTGCCAGAACTGTTTCTGTTCTGTAAACACACCGAGGAGAAGGAAACTAGGACATGTAGAAAAACATGGGGAAGGTAGAAGGAACCAGGAGATGTGTGCCTTCTGCCTAGGAATAATTTGTAGATGTCACAGATGACCTCAAGGCTAGTTCATGCAGTGCTGGTTTTGTGACGACTTTTTAGAAACTGCTGTGTAAGTTAGGCTTTTGTTAGTGGCTCTTTGGCTATCAGCTACAATTTAGAGTTGGGTTGGCCTGACCTGTTGGGTGGCAGGGTCTGTTGCCTGAATTGGTCCCATTTCCAGCCCTCCAAACTACTGTAGGCTACAATTCCAGATTCCAGGTGGAGGGATGGTCTTGTCTAGTTTCCTAGAAAGTAGTGCAAAAACTCCCACAAAATATGGGTGAGATGTTCCTTGTTTTAGCTCCAAGACACACCTTCTGTACTACTACTCCTCCTCTTCTTCTCCACCTTATTTTCATCTCTTTATATAGTTTATGATTGGTTCTATTCCAGTTGTTTCCCTTATAATCTCATTCCTGATTTTATCCCTTCTACTTGCTCTAGCAGCCTTCCTTATTTATTTTTATTTACAGTGGTACCTCAAACAATGATTTTAATCCGTTCCATGGGGCTCATTGTTGTATGAAACAATTGCTATACGATGCATGCATCGTATAGCGATTTTCCCTATGGGATGCATCAAATAATGATTTTTTTCACTAATTGGTTTTTCCCATTGAAAATTTGTTGTACAGATTTTTTTCCATAGGGAAAATTGTTATGCAGGATGCCATTTCCTCCCAGAACCTAATTGTTACGTGATTTCATTGCTATACAGGGCAATTGTTGTATGAGGTTCCACTGTATTTTATTTATTAGATTTTTATACCACCCTTAAACATCTCATTTCCATGGTGACCAACTTTTGTTTATGTTCTGTTGTAAGTGTCCATGTTTGGTACTGGTTACATCCTGGTACTGGCAATCCTCCTATACATGTGGTTCTTAATCAAGGGCATATTAATTTTATTTTGTGATGGAGGTATGAAGGGATTTCTAGGAGAACTTGCAGGCTACACGTTGGTGGACTAGGTACTGCCCCTTAGGTCACACACTTTCTACGCCAAGGTAGAAGATTAAAAATAAAAAGAGATCTACAACCAGTGATGGGATGTTACCGGTTCGGACCAGTTCGCCCGAACTGGTAGCACCCAATCAGGAGGGGTCACCCTCCAAAAATGTATTTCTGGGCAGCCAAAATGGCTGCCCGGAACTGCACATGCGTCAAACCTCCATGCACAGTTCTATTTTTTAGTGCGCATGCATCAAATAGGGGTTTGACGCATGTCCACTAAAAAAGAACTATGCATGAGTCAAACGGAGGTTTGACACATGCACAGACATTTTTTAATTTTTTAATTTTTTTTGCTCCACCCACGACGTCATGACGTCATGATGTCATGACATCGGCTACGCCCACGACGTCCATGACGTCACAGTGGGGTAGCGAGAATTTTGACAACCCACCACTGTCTACAACATTTTCTTTTCTATATGGTGGTGGCAGTAAGCGTGCAGAAGATTCCCTAATGGTTCAAAGAATCTGATCAAGGGAATTGTCTGTTCTGGTTACAGCTAGGCAGAATTGAATAAGTAGTAGCTTGAGGATTTCTTTGTCAGAAGCGTCCTTCTTTCTCGCAGTTGTTATTGCAAACAGCTGCCTTACGGCAAAATTTGTTTAATGAAACCCAAGCATTATGAGTTACATAACCAACAGAAAGAAGACACATTTAACTGTTTTGAGCCTTTTAGGGGAAAGGCTGTAGCCTAGGGGTTGTCAAAATGTACAGTATTTAAATATGTTGATTCCCCCCCCCCCCCACACACACACACTCTTGGCAAAAAAGGATGGAAGTAATTTTTACTGCATTTCTTTTGCTCATGCATGAGATCAGAGCCTCTAATTAACAACATTAGTACAAAAAGCAAACTTAACCAACAAAAATAATATTTTGAACCTGGTTCTCTTATTTCGTCAAAAAATATGGGTTTTGTGGTCAATTTTTTTTTTGCAAAAAAGTCTTCTGCAAATTTTTGCTAAAAAGCATAAAAAATGCAAACAAAAATAAAAGTTATTGTCATCTTGCCTATCAGAGGGAATTTATTCTTTCTTATCTTTGAGAATGGAGTAAAGAGTGTGGGACCCCATCAACCTTGACCATTGTAGGCAGTGGTTGGCGATGGGATATGTAGTTCATCATTATATGAACAACCACTCACTCTCCATTCAGGGTGTAGAACAGATAATAGAGAACTGTATTTCCCAAGGGTCTAACTCCATTTGAGGCAGCTGCAGTCCTAAAGAAGTCATTTTAACCACTCTGATGATATTAATGTTGTTTTTTTAAGCCTCTAGCTTCGGTTATTGTTAAGTAATGAAGCATGTGGCAAGGCTACCAGTCTTCTTAAAGAGAGACACTAAATTGCTGTTTATTTGGTTTTACTGAAAAGATCCTGGCTTATTTTTGTACTTAGCAAGAGTTCTGTTCTCCTTGTGCAAGATGAAGGTTGTGAAATACCTACATTTCTTTGCAACGAGTATGAAGAAGCAGGCACCTATATATCCAGGTGTGTGCATGTGTGTTCTTTTTCATTTGTATCAGAGCACTGCACAATTTAAAATTAAGAAGGTATTTTTTCCTCAGAAGGAAACTGCTTCAATAGTATTGACCATTTACTAAACCTTCTTTTGTGCATGTGGTGGGGGCACAAATTACATGCATATAAATGCTGCATTGATTGAATTTCTCCATATTCACAGATAATTTGTCTTGTATCAAAGTAGCTCAATTTTACTTGATTATTCTTTGATCTCCCTACTTCACTTTGAAGTCTATTTAATGACTACTAAAGGGTCCATCCAGAATTTTGTCTTAGTGATGGAAATTCTTTGGCATTTGTCCATTTGGCAAGATGTGATGCTTTTTGCTCTGCTTAGGTTTAGCCTAGACTCTTCTGGTTTCCTATTTAGAACAGAAAATCGTTCCTCAATTTTAGGTATCGTGAGGTTTGGCATCCATGATCCAAATGGGTTTGGTGCAGTACACATGACAGTCTTTCCTCAGCCTTCTTTTCGCTAGAGACCCAGTTCCCATGTCCCCTTAACAGATCTTCATAAGACTGGGTTTCCAGCCATGAAATAAAAAGGTGACTAATTCTTGGGAGGCAAGCTATGAGAAATTGAGGCAACATAGTTAAAAGTAGAGACCATCACCTTGCAAACAAAAGTCTGGATAGTCAAAGCAATGATATTTCCGGTAGTAATGTACGGTTGTGTGAGCTGGACCATATTGAGAGTTGAACGCAGGAGAATAGACACCTTTGAAATGTGGTGTTGGAGGAGAGTTTTGAGAGTGTTCTGGACAGCAAAGAGAACAAATAGGTCAATCTTAAAATAAATCAACCCCAGGTGCTCCTTGGAAGGTCAAATATTGGAAATGAAGTTAAAGTACTTTGGACATCAAATGAGAACACAGGATTCACTTGAGGAGGCCTTGATGCTGGGAGAGATCGAGGGCAAAAGAAGAAGGGGGTAGCAGAGAATGAGATGGCTAGATGACATTGTTGATGCATTGGGCACAAAGCTGGGCTGGTTGAGGAGGATGGTGGAGGATAGGGGTGCCTGGCATGGGATGGTTCATGGGGTCATGAAGAGTTGGAAGTGGTGACTGTGCGAGTGAACAACAACACCTTCTAGACATGTCCCAGCTTGCCAATAACCTTCTTACAGGATATTGAAGATATATTATTTTTGAATGAAAAAGCCTTGGTTAACTTGGTGGACAACTCACACCTGGGAATGGACATTGAGAGTGTAGTTCTGTTGTTTCTCATGGTTCTCTGAAGAGCAAACAGCTGTGTTATGCATCTGGATTGCTACAGCAGGAGATGATTGAGTAGTGATATCATTTCTGGAAGCACATACCTCAAAGGTTGGTGCTATGGGATTCCTTGTCTCTATTTGGTCTATTTGCTCAACAATGTCAATATATATGTATGTATCATCTCCAGCTACACATTCTCCTGAAACCCTATGAGATGGGGAGTATTCATTGGTGCAGCATACAGAAGGTGCCAAAAATGTACGCACATTTTAAGAAAGGGGAAAAAACTGTATTAAAATTGTAATCCTCAGTATATATTGATAACAAAAGATGTATACATGACACATTTGGCTTCTGCAATTACAAGAAGTGCTCAAAGTGGCTACCAGAAATTCTGATAATGACAAACTACTGCTTGAGTAACATTGACTAAAGTGTCCACTTGTGCTGCACATGCCATTGTATTTCCTTCCCAAAGAACCACTAGTGTAGGCAGTTTTCAGTGATACACCACATCCTTTAAGGTTCCCCATAGGTAGAAGTCAAGGAGTGTTAAGTCTACTCACACCGCTTCAACACAGTCTTGCACTCCTCGAATGACGACTGTGCTTCCGCCATTTTCTTTGACTTCCCTGCCTGTTACATGGTGACACTAGCAATCCATCCTTTTGAATGAACATCATACTAAATATTGCTACCATAATTCAATTCAACTTCAGAAAGTAAGACATAGATAACATCTCTTAAAATGTGTGTACATTTTGGCACCCTCTGTATATATTATACAGAGAGCTGTCACACCATTATGAAATTTATAATGATTTCTGTCTTGTACTATATGTTAAAATGTAGGTGCTTATATATACATATTTTTCCTTCCAGTTTGGCAACAACAATAACTACATGAACATGGCAGAAGCCAGTAACACATTTCTGGCTGCAAATGAGGTAGGTGTGTGATTCCCCCCCCCTTTCTCCCCATCTTCACCCCAACTCTTCTGTTTGCTTTGATAATTTTTACAGACTTTTCAATGGGTGGCGAGCAAAATGTTGACTTCTGTATGTGTTTTATGGAGCACAACATAAAGACTTTAACGGGAGAGAAAATAACCTGACAGCTCTCCACGGCCACTCAATTTAGCTGTCCGTAAGACTGTTACTTACCTTGCATCTCAATAGAAACAAATCTGGTGGGGTGTTTATAATATGTGAAAGAACAAAAAAAATGAAAGAAAATGAAAGGGAAAGAAGGGGGAGAAATGCTACCAGAAGGAAGCAAATGAAAAGCTAAATTGGTATACGCTTTTGCAGCAAACAGATGTAGTCATTAGAAGCTAATGCACTAATTATGGTCATGGATACAAACATTTAATTTTTAATTTGTGTTCTTAACTGTATTACCAAAACAAAGGGAAAGCAGCGTGGTCAGTGGGCATGGTTTGTTTTCTGGGAGAAAAGGAAGAGACCAGGAGCAAAGGGAGAAATTCAACAGCAGGCACAAGGAAAGGCAGTAGAACTGAATAGATGGGTCCTGGCGAGGTCACAAGGGTGTTGAGTTCAGTCTGTAGCATGGAAGATGTTGAGAAAGGTTATCCAACCATGATGTTCTTCTTGATGGTCTTAAAGTCTCTTGTCCTCCCCCATGAGAATCATCGAAAGAACAGCAATATGGTGCTAAGGACTTCCGTTCCAGATTGAGTTGGGTTTTGACCAATGTATACATTCCTCCATTGGGTACCAAAAGTGTCCTTTGGGGATTCCTTCCTTGGGGGGTTTCCTGCTTCCTGCAGCACTGTGGTGGTTTAGTGGTTAAGACACTGAGCTTGGAGACTGCATGGGGTATTTCATGGGGGCATGAAAGGAGCCTCATTTGGGTGTCCCCTGAGCGGAGTTTCTCCAGCAAAAATCCTTTCAACCCAGAGTAATTTCTGACAAAAAAATTACTTATTTTTTCTCGCTTCCCTCCTTTTTTTGCCTGGTCTATTTCTTCAACTAAAAATGTGTAGATGGCTGGAAATAGTTTTAAAAACCATCTGATTTGGGCTTCAATAGAACACCATTGCAGGAAAAAAATTGTTTAAGATCCGTACCGGGGGGGGGGGGGAGTATATGGACAATATTGACCTTTTCATTTTAAATCTGGTAGTTTTCATTTCCCCACTCCAATAAATGTGTTCCTTTCTTTCTGTGTGTTATAGGAGAGAGAGAGAAAAACCTATAACTATAGGAGAGCAAACATTGATTGGAAAAATGCCGCAGTAAATTGTACCTTCCGAGATATGTAGGGTATTTTTTAGCAGCTTCCAAAAACAATCTCTCTCATTTTCTCTTTCTTGCTGTCTTTTTACTCTCTCTCTCCAACAAGAGGGCTTAGATAAGGCAAGATTGCTTGGCACAGGCTTCAGTGTTAGTTGTGATAATGAACACAAACCCCCATCTGTAATGACAACATGATGTTTCATTCTGTAGAATTTCATTCCTCTATTTGAATCAAACATTGATGAAAGCTCTACTGCCAGCAGCTGTTCAAAGACAATTTAATTCCAGCTGTGATAATTCACCGTGTCAGACATTGGCTGTTATATGTTGATACAACAGCTCTCCAGATTTGCATTTTTATCAAAAGGAACAAATGTTTTGAACGTTTCAGTGCAGATGGCATTTAAACACAAACACAGTTTTTGTGTGGAGGGTTGATGTGGCGTCCCCCCCCCCCCCACTGAAGAAATCTAAGTGACAAATGTATGAAAAGTTAATAGCTCTTAAAATTGTGATTGGTAGCATAACCGGTTAAAAACATTATACTGTTCCTGAATGTAACAGAATCTTTCTCCCATCACCAAATTACATGACATTCAAGCTCTTCATGTGACATGAATAGTCCCAGCGACGCAAAATGAGCCTACTTCAACCCCATCTCCCCCCTGTCCTAGTTTAGATTACATTAGTTTTCTCCATTTATCCTTACATTGCTTTCAGCAATCATCACACGAGATGCGGTTTGATGCTTTTAGTTCTGTCTCCCCTCTTTGAAAAATACACGCTAGCATATATGTAATGTTTCCTGCCACCAACTTCACCATTATGACAGGCACGTAACAAGATATTACTAATATGATCAATATCACTTCTGGAGAAGAAGGATGATGAATGTGTTATCTCTTTTAATTTGGAACGTTCATCTTTTAAAAGTGTGGTGGCTCAGTGGTTAAGAAGCTTGCCTTGTTAGCTGGAAGCCCGGCAAGTTGGCAGTTCAAGACCTAGGTACTGCATGACGGGCTGAGTGCAGATTGAAAGCAAGAAATTGCAAGTAGATAAAGAGGGATCACTTCGGTGGGAAAAGATCTTGGGGACATGAAAGAAGCCTCATTGAGGAGTTTCTCCAGCAAAAATCCTTTTAACCGAGAATAATTTCTGACACCAAAAAAATATATATTTTAAAAATGAACCCCATTACTTCCTCCATATAATGCTGAAGGATGATGTTCTTGAGTTAGCTACATGGAAGGTGTAAGATATGATTGGGTGTTAATATTTGCATGGGAGTTTAATTTTTGCAATTACCACCCTACAGATACGTTTAATTACCCAGTACATATTTGTGAGGAAGGCTTGTTTGAGTTTTACCCCCGCGTCCACTATGGACACCTCAAATTTAAAAATCTATTTTGCTTCTTAAAATAAGGCCTTGTGACATGTATTGTGGTGCTACCATGGTGGAGACCATTTGATTAAGTTTGACAGGTCAACTTTGGGTTGAGTCTTCCTTCTGTGGCATTGACCCAGTTTTGGGGAAGGTGGAAAAAATAATAATCCTGAAGCACCTTAGATATTTATTGAAATAATATTTCAAGTGTTAATTACTGCGGTAATGAAAACAGCCAAATGCCACATATCAGGAACGAGTGTTTATCCATATTGTTAATGTGATATGTTAGATTTCATTAAGCAGTAATGGGGTAGCAAATGAGTTGCAAATTACTACTACATCTGTTACTAGGCCACATTAGTGCCAAGCTGAACTGCAAATGTAGCCATCGGGTTATGTTCATTAGCCATGCAAACCTTCAATAGTCAACCTATCCTTTTGGGGTTGGTAAACTTTACATCTCCCTGGTAGGATAATCCCCCCCTACCCACTTAAAAACAAGATAAAATAAAAGGCCAGTGCTTTCAAAACCAGAATTAAGTTGCCATCTCTTCCTCTCTGTTGTGTACAGAGACAACTTGGGAAGACATTGTTACTCCTGCAGACTGTTAACTGTCTGTTCTTTCATCATTTCTGGTGTGAGACCAATAATGACAGCTGACAGATTTTATAGGCAAGTGAAGGGCTTCCCCCTCCCCTTCCTTGTGTTTCAGTTTCCATTTCCTCTCAAGCGGTTATTAATTTATATCATCATTAACAGTTTGAAGGATGACAATTTCCAGCACTTAATGAGATCTTTCATCGAACATATCATTTTGAAATTAACTGGCATTAAGTCAGTCTCTTTTAGACAATTTAAATTATGCCCCTTCTCCTGTACAACTTCCACCTTTCCCAGCAAAAAAATGTAACCACACAGTCCCAAAAAGAAGGGTGTTGTGTCCCCAAAACAACACACTGTGAGCCAAAGAACACTTTTTGCCCTGTTGCTGGAGAACTATAGGAAAATGCTATATATTATTCTATTTTCCCCCAATAACACCCCCAATAGGTTGCCACAGTTTGCAGAATTGCATGTTTAATATGGTGCCCTACAGTACACCACACCCATTAAGGTCTTCCATAGGTAGAGGTCAAGGGTCAATGTGGCTGGGACACCTGTTCACATCAAAATTGTAATGTAACATCCAGGAAATCTATGCTTCATTTTGGTTGCCCTGCAGCAATCATTGATCTTATTTATTTATTTTTTCACATTTCTGTTCAGTCTTTCCTCAAAGGACCTGAAAAGGGTATAGGTCAGTGATGGCAAACCTTGGCACTCCATCTGTTATTGAACTTCAATTAACAGAAGACCCAATTCTCTGTGAATCCACATGAATGGGTTTGTTGTGCATACACAGCTGTTCTTGGACTTCAGTTCCCAGAATCCCAAGTCCCTGTGAGTCCACACAAATGGGTTTACTACACATACAGTAAAACACTGGATAACACTAAAACTTGGTTCCACAAGTCTTGGTGTTATCCGATTTTTAGTGTTATCCGATCCATGTTAAAATCCTATGGGATGGATCAGATAACATTAAAGCTCCATAGAGATACATCGTAACCGAACAGGCTTTAGTGGTTGTTATCTGATCCATCCCATGGGACCTTAATGTTATTTGATCCAATTCTCCTCCCCAGATTACTTAACATTATGTGATTTTAGCGTTATCCGATTCAATCGTTATCCAGTGTTTTACTGTACATGCAATAAACCCATTTGTGTGGATTCACAGGGACTTGCGCTTCTGGGAATTGAAGTCCAAGAACAGCTGGAGTGTCAAGGTTTGCCATCATGGCCATAGGTGCTCAATCTACCAGGTCCCAGCATTTTTTAATCTTCACCACAACCCTGTGAGAGATGCTAAGCTAAGAGGTCATGACTTCTAAATTCAGCCACTTGAGTTTCATGGTTGAGCAAAGATGTGAACAATGGTCACACCATACTTCGTCGTTGTTGGCTGCAATTCATATCTGAGAATGATTTTTCCCTGAAGCAGGAAAAATGCCATTAGCGTGAATTTGTTTAAGGTGGAGCCAGCTTGCCATGAAGTGACCCACACACTATGATCATAGAGCCATCTCCTGTAGCACAGATGAAATCAGATGTGCAGGATTTAACACCATAACTGCAATGGACTGCTGCAGACTTGCGCATATTATCAAGGTGCGCCTTCACAGCCAGTCTGTCTGGCATGGCCTCTTCCACCTCCATGGCCGTTGGGAATTAGAGTTCCTCCTCCGCTCAGTTGACCATTGGGCCCAATATGATGGTTTCCAGTGGCATTTCCTCCACTAAGGGGACCATCATCCCACCCAAAGGGGCTCATCTGCCCATAGCCATTGGCCCCTATAGGGAGTCAGGTTATTTACCACACTTAGTGTAATAACTACACCTCACTGCCCGATGGTTCCTGTTGGCCATCGCTGTTTCTAATTCCTATAGAACATGTAGAGTTGTCATCTAGGACCTCAGAATGGGCAATGTTGTGGCTATGGTTTTTTCAAGAACAATCTCATAAGTTAGTTATGTGTTAGGAAGAACATGAGAAGAGGGCTCTTAGAACGCAGAAAGGGTCAGTTTTGTTCTCCCAGACAAGTAGTGTAACTTTCACCAATGCTGCTGTAGCAATGGCATCAAGTGAAAGGATAATTCAATATTTTGGGATATTTTCATACCATTTTTTAAACTAACAAAATCTCTAAGCAAAATTAATCAATCGGTGCAGCTGCTCCAGTTAGTATTACTATCATTACATTTTAGAGACATCTTTTCAGGGCCAGCCCCTTCACAGAGGAGATTACGACTTTAACATGTGTTTTTTTCCAAAGAATCAAACCACATCGATGAATCTGCAATTAGCAATAATTTCTACATAGATCATATGACAACAAGCTACGAGAAACTTCATGAGTGTTCTTTCCATCCTTGGCATGAGCAAAACTTTAAAATCCTTATAGTAAAGGTAAAGGTTGGCCTTGCTCAAAAAACCAGTCGTATCTGACTCTAGGGTTCAGTGCTCTTCTCTATTTATAGTCAAAAAGCCGCCACTGTCTGCTTTCTTTTGAGCAAGGGCAACCTAAATTGTTAGCGTTAAATTGAGGCATCAGAATAATGTGTAACTGCTCTGTGCTATTTTCTTAGCATATCATACCAGTAAACTGGCAGTTTGTTGTACAAGAAAGAACGAGTTTTTCACAAAACAAGCCCATAGCAACTGATGCTCCATCAAACATCAAAGACAGATGTTGCTGATTAAGTGTGCATTAAAAAGCAGTTAATACTGATACACCATTAAAGACCATATGATAAGGAGTCTTAAATCTTTAATCTGAAGGATCTGTAAAGTCAGGCATATGGGATCTTGCCAACGTTGTGAAATGCAGGGTGTCTCAAAAGTCGCCATATGTATCGAAAATGGGAAATTGTAACTAAATGTACCTTTATGTACAAAATATTCCTCCCAATATTTTTACAAATTATTTGCAAAATATTCTCTTATGTGTCGGCCTCTTTCTAGGTAAAGGTTGCCCTTGCTTGAAAGCCAGTCGCATCCAACTCTAGAGTTCAGTGCTCATCTCTGTTTATAGCCAAAGGGCCACCGCTCTCTGTGTCTGCAGACATTTCCATGGACACGTGGCAGGCATGCCTCAACATCAGGGTTCATGTAATGCTATTTACCTTCCCACCAAAGTGGCCCCTATTTATCTTCTTGCAATTTCTCACTTTCAAACTGCTAGGTTGGCAGGAGCTGGGACAGAGACGGGAGCTCACTTGGTCATGCAGTAACTGGGAATCAAACTCCGACCTTCCAGTCAGCGAGTTCATCTTCTTAACCACTTAACTACTTGAGCCACTGCAGTCCTCTTTCTACTCACATACAAAGTCTTCTCCCCTACTCATGGTGGATATCTTCCAAGATATCTGTTGTTATGCAATTCTGCCTATGTATGATGACTTGTAGAGACATAATGGTGTCTTGTAGAGACATAATGGTGATAATTTTTGCTTGTAGAAGAATCCATTTTTAACTGTGCACGTGCCAGTGTTTAGTAGTATTTTGTCATTATTATGTTGCTGTTATTTCTTTCTTCTAGCAAACGTTCCATACTCCAAGTCTTGGGGATGAAGAGTTTGAGATCCCTCCGATTACACCACCCCCTGAACTAGATCCAACCAACCTAGGGATGGCAGATATCCTGTTGCCTTTCCAAGGACTAAGCGATCAGCTGGCTACCCATGGGAGCGAATTCACCCCCCAGTTTCCACCCCAGAGCCTGGATCTACCTTCCATTACAATATCTCGAAACCTCGTGGAACAAGATGGCGTCATCCAAAGTAATGGGATACATATGGTAGGGACGGTTACTTTCAGTTTTGTGACTCACTGGACTTTGTTTTTTGCAGCTCAGAAATGCAATATTTTAAATCAAGTCAAGCTATGCTATTAAAAAAAGCCTTTTGATACAGGTAAAGAAGAAACAGTCAAGTAGTTCAACTTCCAGTCTGTGCTGATGCTAATATGGTATCAAGTCAACCCAAATTTATGGCAGCCCTTGCCAGAGTTTTTTCTGGGATAGATTTTAGGTTGACATTTTCTCTGCTTAATCCAGAGGTGCCCAAAGTACAGCCCATTGGCTGGATCTGGTCCCCATACGGGCACATTTTACTTAAATTAAATTTAAATTTCCAATTTGTATAGCCGCCAAACTTGGAATGACTGTGAGTGGCTTACAACATTAAAGCAGTTTTACTTCTGCTTCTGAGAGCAATTGAGGGGAGTGTGGGCCAGATGAAATAGCATTGGGGGCCGGATGCGGCTCACAGGCCATAGTTTGGGTACCCCTGGGGTATAGGATGCTTGAGGCAGTTGTGACGTGAGCAGCATATAGTGACTGAGAAGGTCTCCCAAGTTTCTCCATTTATTTTCTGTTTCCTCCTTTCAGGTAGCCCCATTCTGATTATCCAATTACCCTGCCCACTATATGGTGATAAACGCCTGCCATTAGTTATCTAAAATGGGCACTTTATTAAACTGATAAATATTTATAAAAAAATAAGACTTCATCTTCCAATTGTATATTTCGCGAATTACCTTTCCGTATAGCCATAAAAATTTTTATGATGGCAATAAAAAAATAGTAAAAGAGGCATTTTAACTATGAAATTTCATTTCATGGTCAATTGGGCATACTATATCTGAAAGAAACTAAATATGAGGCCATAAAATAATTATGATATTCGTCGACACTTGCAGAAGAATGTCTGCGGAAAAGCAGCATTCGCCTGGTCCCGTTTTAATGCATCTTTCTTGGCAAGTCACTAATCAGTACTGATGGAAAAATCTTAGTTATAGACAAGGAAAAGCAACATTTTATCCTAACCTGAAACCATTAAAGTAACATAGGTAATGATAAATATCACCCTTCTTCAAAAGCCAATTGTATCTGACTCTAGGGTGGAGTGCTCATCTATGTTTAAAGCCAAAGAACCAGCATTGTATGTGTCCTCAGACGTTTCTGTTGTCATGTGGCAGGTGTGACACAGAATACTGCTACCTTTTCTGCCAAAGTGGTACCTCTTTATCTACTTGCAATTTCTTCCATGTGACTGGCCCCACGGCCTGACAAGTTTTGGCACACCTTCTATACTATTAAGACATCTTTCCTGTAAAATGACTGCTATTTTTAATTGGATATAAAGATTGACCCTGTTGGAATGTCCAGCAGAATTTCACCTTGAAGAAATGTCATGAGATTTTCAAACCCAAACAGGGAAGAAATGAAACGCACTTGGACAGAGCTGTGATTAATGCAGCATGTCTCTGGCCGTATTCTGACGACTACCTGACATGTTCACCTATAAACTTGAATGCAAAATCGCCAGAGGCACAGGTAAAAGAAAATAGGTTATGCCAAGATTTTTCTATGTTTCCCTCAGGGTACTGCGGTGGCTTGCTGCATAATAGACTTTTGCAGGGTTTCTTTTAGTTTTGCTGGAGGAAGACCGCCAGAATAATAAAGAATGCTTTACATTCCGTTACTGACTCCGGATGACTATATCCTGCCCTCCGTTTTACGTGCAAGCAAGCTGTTTTACTACCAAAGTGGATCTGGCGTAGCAGCCTTTAAAAATACCTGTTGTTTTTTTTTTTTTTTTGGGGGGGGGGTGGATTAACATTTCTTGTACAGTAATAGCTCAGATAATGTTTACCTCGGATAATGCTAAAATCGCATAACATTAAGTAATGGGGGGGGGGATAATTGCATCGAATAGCGTTAAGGTCCTATGGGATGGATCGGATAACAACCGCTAAAGCCTATGCAATTACAATGTATCTCTATGGAGCTTTAATGTTATCTGATGCATCCCATAGGATTTTAACATGCATTGGATAACACTAAAAATCGGATAACACCAAGACTTGTGGAACCAAGTTTTATCGTTATCCGAGGTTTTACTGTACTAGTTAAGAAAATGGCCTCTCACGATGTAACAACTTGGATCGCCTACCTAGCCTGTTAACACTTATCAAGAGAGAGTTAATTCATCATACAGCTGATTAGCTACAGTATTATTGATGAGCAACGAAAGCACATTTATCTTAGTTTAACGCCTGCTTCCTATTGAGGTTCCCCTACCCTTTCCACAAGGCATAAAAAAAGAAATGAAAACTATGAACTTACATTTACATTTTAATAACATCTCTTCTTCTTTGCTTCCTCTTTTATCCCATTGGGTGTTGAGAGAGAGAGACAAGGTTCTTGCTCTGGTTCGTCTAACAGCCTCCCCCGGCATTATTTGGTGTTCTTGTAATGTTTCCTTGATGTTATCGCTCCACCTTCCTCTGAGTCTGCCTTGTGGTCTTTGTCCTTATCCTCTTTCCACATATGCCTTGTATGGTACAGAATCCCAAGACGTTCTCTCCACTTTATTTGTTGTCTCTGCATATCTATTCCAATTCTTTCCTTTATAATCTCATTCCCGATTTTATCCCTTCTAGTCTCTACAGCAGCCTTCCTCAGACATCTCATTTCTGTGGTGACCTACTTTTGTTTATGTTTTGCATTAGTAACATAAGGGGGGAATAAATATTCTTTGCATGAAGTGTTTCTTTGTGTTGGTCAGTACAAAAAAAATGAAATCAGCATTCTTAACTGAATTGACTGGAAGGAGAAAAAAAAGGACAATATCCTGATTTGAGTTCAGAAGACTACATGGGAGTTAACATGTTGCATAAAATATATACACCTACACATAAACAGGTGGTGGTGGTGGTGGTGGTGGTTGTTTGTTTGTTTGTTTGTTTGTTTGTTTGTTTGTTTGTTGTTGTTGTTGTTGTTATGGGTTGAAAGGAATTTTGCAGAAGGATCTCCACTCAGGGAATGCCCAGATGAGGCTCCTTTCATGTCCCCAAAGAGCTGGGACAGAGATGGGTGCTCAGTCCGTCATGCAGTACCCAGGTCTCAAACTGCCAACTTGCCAGCCTTCCAGCTAACAAGGCGAGCTTCTTAATCACTGAGCCACCGCAGCTCCTACATAATTAGATGGAAATCAATCTGCTATCAAAAGTCATTACAGATTTAAGAACAGTTGGCTTTTTTGACCAGTGCTTTCTAACGTGGGGCCCAGGCGAGACAGCGAGACTTCAGTTCCCAGAAGCCCCAGTCGGTCCATTGGCTGATCAGTGCTGGGAATTGACTTAGGCTTCTGGGAACTGAAGTCCAAAAACCAAAGGTTGGCCAACTGTGATTTGTAGGCAACCGCTTGAAAAATTGTTTTAATCGACAAGGGACTCTATTTCTAGAGACCCACCAGTTGTGTCCTGTGAGGTTTGGTCTCTCCCTCCCCATCCTTTTCTACCCTCCTCTAAACATCTCTCTATAATCTGCCCAGCCCGCTGAGTAGCACTGACATCAGTAGTACATCAATTTCAGAAAGTGGATTATTTTTACTAGACAGCTATTGTGACATATTGGGTCAGTCATAAATGAAAGATATTCATGCAAGCATGCAATACTTGTAATGAAGTCTCACTCTGACCTTCTGTATGATTGATTCTGTAATTTAGTTTTCTCAGGCACTGCCTGAAATGAAATGAAATCATGTTGAACAAGTTTTGAATACCCACAGTGCACCAGGAGAAGAAAAAAATCTGTAGCCCTAGAGGCCTGAGTAGAAGCAGCTGAACGATTTATCTCCATGCTATTATAGCCTATGCCAGTATTCAACATTTTCTTCTCTCTCTCTCTCTTTTTCTTATTTGGCTTAAGTACTTAATTCTGCAGGTAGCTGTAAATGGGAAAATAAAATGCTGTTCAGATTTAAAATGAAAGGACAGGAATATGTGCAAGGGACTGATAAAATATCTTGAATAGAACTGACCTTTTATGTTGCCGAAAGTTACTGGGGGATTCATCCTAATAATTACCATATAGATTATTTTTTATTTCTTTCCTGCAATGAAACATTTCAGAGAGCAGTGGTGCTGATTGAATGAAAATTGAACTTGTTAACATTCTTTTCAGCTTAGCCTGTTGTACATAACAGGAGGTTACTTTGATGAATTTCGAAAATTCCCTTTCTGATATCTAAGGAACAGACGGTAAAATAATTGCCTCTTTTCAGCTTGCATCCCCCCCTCCCCACTTTCACTCTTTTAGGCTTTTCTTCTTTTTTTAAAAAAAAAAAACCCTACCCCCAAATTTTTCTTTTGTTAAAAATAGAGTTAACTTTATGCACAATCAAGCTCAGATTGTGTATTTATGTAAAGCTGTTTTCTAAATGAAAAAAAAAAACGTGGCTTTTCTGGTAGATTCTTAAAAAATAGAACAATGTTTTTGTCTGTATGCAAAAAACATGTTTAGATGAGATTATATTATTATTATTATTATTTTAAAAAGAGGGTCAATAAATGTCTAGGCTATTGCATTAGTAGAGACCAAAAGGATTTTTCTGTCCCTTCAGACTTAGAGAAGATGGTAAATTAACTAGTTACATTCTTATTTAGTTTTCCCTCCGCTGAACTCAAGGGGGAAGAACATGGGCATCATTCCTATCACTTTATGTTTATAGTACTGCGGTAGCTCGGTGGTTAAGAAGCTTGCCCTGTTAGGAAGGTTGGCAAGTCGGCAGTTCGAGACCCGGGTACTACATGACGGATTGAGTACCCATCTCTGTCCCAGCTCTTGGGGACATGAAAAGATCCTCATTTCAGCATTCCCTGAGTGTCTTTCACAAAAATCCTTTCAACCCAGAATTATTTCTTACACAAAATTATTATTATGTTCACAACCAGCCTGTGATGTTGACCAAGCAGGGAGAAAGAAACAATACGTTCTCTGTGCAAAATAGTTTGTAATGCCGCCTTAAAACAATTATTGTTTTCTAGTTTAAGGACTGCGTTAGCTTAGTGGTTAAGATACTGAACTTGACGACTGAAGGTCAGCAGGTCAGCAGTTTGATTCCCAAGTACTGCAGGACGGAATGGTCTTTGTCCCAGTTCCTGCCAACCTAGCAGTTCGAAAGCAATAAATAGGAACCACTTCAGTGGGAAGGTAAACACTGTTCCGTGCAGTCCGGTGTCTAGTCATGCCTGCCACATGTCCAAGGAAAATGTCTGCAGACGCAGACAGCAATGGCTCTTTGGCTATAAACAGAGATGAGCACCGAACCCTAGGGTCAGATACGACTGGCTTTCGGGCAAGGGCGACCTTACCTTCTCAGCAGAAATTTCTGTATATAAAGACTACAAACAAGAAAATGCTAAAGAAAATAAATCGTATATGAATCAAAAGATCAGCAAACAACCTTTTCCAACAGGCCAGGTTTCTTCGGGTTATTTTAGTTCTTGCCACATATGTTTTATGCAGTAATGTCAATCTTTGTTGTGCTTGGATTTATTTATTTTTAAGTGCAACAAAGCAAAAAAGTTGACCCATTGATATGTAGACACCGCAAGCAATTCCCAGAATATCAGGCCAACCTTTGGAGAGGTGAGAGAGCCTAGTAAGCAATTTTATTCAGGGCCAAATATTGGTTTGCCCTGCGTAGAGGAGCACTTGAAAGGGTCAATGAAAAAGAATGACCGGTCCTTTCTGCAGAACCACATGAGAGTTAAAACATTCTCAGAGAACAGGCTGTGACACATGCATTAAGTTTAGCAAAGCATTTGGTATTTGGCTTTGGATTCACATACGGCTTAAGCTTTCTGTTTCCATTGCTAGTCCAGTGGCAAAGTTTAGTATCCTAATACACTGCACAACAATGATTTTGCTACTGGGAATAACACGTGATTTACATGACATCGAGTGTGCTGATTCCAAATCTGAACTCAGAATTGGCCTATCACGTATGGATTTTAAGTTATAGGTGTGCTATAGCTGTTCAAATGGTCAGTAATTGGGTAATGTATTTTTACATGGGAACATTATAACAGTAGCAGCTACCATTATGACTGCTGCTGCCTATACTGAATCATGTCCCCTGGTGGCATGCATGCTCCAGCAGTGATAGGGCATGTCTGGGCAAGTCAGTGAGCTGATGTAAGAAATAGGTATATAAGGCGAGATGGACGAAGGGCTTGTCTCTACTGCGAAACCATCTTATTGGATAGTACAGCTAGGCCATAGTGAGTCTGCTTTGAGCTAAAGATGAGTAGATGCAGCTGTGTTAATTTAACCGGACAATGTAGCTAATCACATTTATGCACACTATTAACTTAAGATCCTGATGTCCTAAGCAGAATTGGACATCAGATTTGGATTTGGCACACTTGATGTAGTATAGAACACATGGATTAGACCAAGTACCAGACAATATATATTTTTTGTGATGTAGTGCTATTAATATTTTTTTTTGGGGGGGGCAGGAGGAGGGCAGGGACTTGAGATAAAGCAGTTGATTCTGCACCAAACCACAGATATTCAAAATGAGTAAAACTGGAACCAAAGAAACTATCATATCCTACATGTTTTATTCTGGTACCCAGTGATGGGATGACCCCGGTTCCATCCAGTTCCCTGGAACCAGTAGGAACAATCCTGGAGGGTTCTCCGGGAGGGGAGTCAACTTTTTTAAAAAAAAAAATTGGAGCCAAAATGGCTCCAATTGACTGCGCATGCGCAGAAACTCAATCTGACGTATTGCGCATGCGTCAGATTGAGTTTCTGCGCATGTGCAGTCAATTGGAGCCATTTTGGCTCCAATTTTAATATTTTTTTCTTTTGGAGCTGGAGCCGTACCATTCAGAGCGGCTCCAGCGGTGGCGGCAACACCAGCCCTCAGAGGAAGGCACCTCCCCCGGGGCACGTTGAAGCCTGCCTGGGCCGTCCACTGCCGCCGACAAGCCCCCATGCCCTGGGGACGTCCGGCTGGACGCACCGCTGCCACCTGCAGCCGCCTCCTCCACCGGGCGCCTGTGGCCTCCTCCTCCTCCTTGGGCAGGTGCCTTTTTAGCCTGGCTCCAGCTGCGGCCACCGCCAGGGGCTGCGGGCAGCAGTGGCTCTGGTGGTGGCTCCTGTGGCCACGGCCTTCGGAGGAGGAGGAGGCCGCAGTCGGGGCGGCGCGCCTTGCCGGGTGACCCCAGGCCATGGGGGTTCGTCGTCCCCAAGGAAGGTAGGTAAGTGAGGGTTTTTTATTTGGGATGGGTGGGTGATTTATTTGTGTTTTGGGTGGGTGGTTGTATTTTTATTTAATTTTTATTTTATTTATGTCTTTATTTTATTTATTTAAGTTATTTACAGGCTTGTGTTGTAGCTGTCTGTCTGGCTGGGTGGGCTGAGGTGTGTGTGTTTGTGTGTTTATTTTTATTTTATTAATTTTAATTTTATTTATTTTATTTATTTTTATTTTTGGCCCCGCCCACAACGTCATGATGTCATGACGTCGGCTCCGCCCATGACATCATGACATTGGCCACGCCATGACGTCCGTGACGTCATGGCGTGGTAGTAGAATTTTTGTCATCCCATCACTGCTGGTACCAATATAAATTATAGCCTTTCCTTTTCAGAGTAATCAGACAAGTTTTAACATGATCAACCCAAATAACAAGTCTCCCAGATGCTTATAACAACGGGGATATTTGTATGCCAAATTTCTAGGAGTTTATTTTGACACAGCAAGTGCCAATTTGCTGTAATGTAACTTCAGTTCCTTTCTAACCAGTATAACTTGTTTCTCAACGCCAGGCTGTAATGTAGAGACAGAATATCAATTTTTTCCCCATTTATTGGTTAAAATCAATACTGCTGGATACAGTATTAGAGGATTGTTAACTCTCATGGTATGGATCACTTCCATCACTCTTTGATTCACTTGGATAATGTATTCACAGTTTATATAAATATATGGGTATCTCTACTTTAACACCAGATTCCTCTCTTTGGGTTGTACCGTTAGTTTTATGTCCTCCAGCAGCAGAATTTTTTCCACAGGTATAATATCCGAGCAAACGGATTTGCAAATCAAGCCCATGTTTATCTCCTGGCAACCAATCACAACAGAAAGCAACCTAGTTTGCAAGGTGGGGAGATGGGGAAAGCTTGTGCTAAAGAGCAAGCAGTTGCCTTTCATCAGATTCAGGAATGCCATAGCAAGGGTGTCTTTTCGGTACCCATCATTCTTGGTAATATTGGCTATTGTGATTAAATACTAGGACGACAACATAATGGTCCACTGCTTCTGTTTTTCAGAATCATCGCCATGCAGATGTGCCTCAATTTCGCCAGGACCATTCTTTGATTATGAGGTCCATTGTCCACATGACAGATGCTGTTCGTTCAGGAATTATGTCTCAAAACCAGCTGACCACTATTAATCAATCTCAACTAAGTACTCAGTTGGGGTTGAATTTAGGGGGTGCCAATGTGCCGCACACTTCCCCTTCTCCTCCTGCAAGCAAATCGACAACTCCTTCTCCATCCAGTTCAATAAACGAGGAAGATGCAGATGATTCCAATCGAGTAAGTTATAGCATGTCCTAGATGAAGATGCTTGAACTCTCACGGGTCAGGTTTGGGGAGGTTTTTTTAAAAATGAGAAGGCTAGAATATCACTGAGAAAGAATGTCTTGATCTAGCTGTATGAGATTTGCTTATCACAAAGATACATTGCTCCCACTGGGTGACTTTTTCAAAAGAAAGAAGCCGATATGGTAAGGTTCTTTATGACAACTTTCGTCTTTTATCAGGGCTATAATTCTCTTTGCCGATCAGCTTGCAAGACTGTGGACATTTTAACATTTCTCACAGTGGTAGATTCAGAAAAAGAGACATTTGTCTAACGTGAACAAGAGACCTTTACTTTTTCACGAATGCCTTGGAAAAAAAACAAATGCATGAATTCATTTTTGCCGGAGATTAAATGGTCATGGGAGAAAAAGAGAAGGAGAGGGAAATTGCAAACAGGAATATCCCCAAACAACTGTCCCTTTGGGAGATGTAAACAAATAGCAAGTTTGTGGCTGCTTTATGCATGTGGATGCAAACACACACACAGCGATTATACACACACTTTTTCTGAATGAGCACAGGTTGGGGGTGATTTTTGTAGGAAACTATTTGCCGTTATTAACCTTGAGTCCAAGGGTTAAAGCGGGTTTTAGAAACTTAAAAGAAGAGCTTGGTGGGGCAGATTATATAGACCGCATCCATGACAAAGACCATGGGAGTTTTGCATGTGGAAGGCCCAACATTAATTGCATGGATCCGTCAAATGCCCTTTCTACCAGAACTCTGCCTACAGGCTATGGAGGGCAGCTGTATTCGCAGAACTTCAGTCATGGTTGAAGAATGACTCTATTAATTGTTCTTTGACCTGGAAAAGGGAACAAAGCCATAGTAAGCAGCCCGAACAAAAAGGCTGAAAGAAGAATGTCGAGTTACTTCCTCCACTTTTCATATGGAGTATCTTATTTCTGTAGCTCATCTTACTTGCTAGGGACTTCTGTGTGCAATTGCAAAAACCTTGCTTCTAGCTATTCAACAGCAGAGAATAAGGATCTAATGGGGGGAAATAAATTGACTTTGGAAAAGCGAGTTATGAATATATGGCTATTTGAAAGAGCTGGGTTGCTTAAGCAACAAGACCATGGATAGTAATTACAGTAATACCTCGGATAACACTAAGACTTGGTTCCACGAGTCTTGGTGTTATCCGATTTTTAGTGTTATCCGATGCATGTTAAAATCCTGTGGGATGGATTGGATAACGTTAAAGCTCCATAGAGATACATTGTAACCGCACAGGCTTTAGTGGTTGTTATCCGATCCATCCCATAGGACCTTAATGTTATTTGATCCAATTCTCCTCCCCAGATTACTTAATGTTATGTGATTTTAGTGTTAAGCGAGGTAAACGTTATCCAAGGTATTACTGTATTAGGAAATGTATGGTTTCTGTTCTGCTCATTCTTCCAGAACTTTGTATGCTTTAAAGTTGGGGTACCCAAACTTTTCAAGCTGGGGGCTAGGTTATGCTCTCTCAGTCAGTTCCCAACCAAGGGCCCATGGGCCAAATCTGGCCCATGGAACCATTTCATGTGCCCCCCTCCAAGGTTATTCAAGAAACACAATGGCTCTCCCTTTGAAGCTGTTGGGACAAAATCCCTCCCCCATATCATGCAGGCAGGGCAAAATGCCTGTCTGGCCCTCAAAGCTGACTGAGAGAACATGAGCCGGCCCCTGGCTTGAAAAGTTTGGGAACCCCTGGTATATACTGTAAGTGTGATTGCTTTTGCTTTGCTATTTCATTCTGACAGCGATTTTGTTGCTAATTTGATGATGGATTTTTTAAAATAACATGTCATCCTCTTTCACAGACTGCAGGGGAAAAAAGGGCTGCTCCGGATTCTGGCAAGAAGCCCAAAACTCCAAAGAAGAAGAAGAAGAAGGATCCCAACGAACCGCAGAAGCCAGTCTCGGCATATGCTTTGTTCTTCCGGGACACACAAGCGGCAATTAAAGGGCAGAACCCCAATGCCACCTTCGGTGAGGTGTCAAAAATTGTGGCCTCCATGTGGGACAGCTTAGGAGAAGAACAAAAACAGGTGAAGAAGGGCTTTATGTCAGTTCAGGGGCCACAGGGTGATGGCAACCCTGAAGAGTGATGTATGGAAATATTAGGGATTGGTTTTATGGATTTTTCCAGGCTTACAGGGACTGCGGTGGCTTAGTGGTTAAGACTATATTCCTAATTATCAACACAATTCATTACTTTGACTTTAAATGCATTAATTTTTACTAGGATTGACTCTTTTCATTGTGTTATTATTGAATTCCTTTTAGCTACTGGTTTTATTGCATTTATTTTCTTTGTGAGCCACTTTGGGATTTTGAAATTGAAAAACAGTGTGGAGAAATATATGCCAGTAAATTAGAGCGGATGAGGCTACAGTGGCTTAGTGGTTAAGACGCTGAGCATAACAACCAGAAGGTCAGCAGGTCGGCAGTTTGAGACCCAAATGATGTGCAACAGAGTGACCTCCCATTGTCTAACCCCATCTCCTGGCCACTTAGCAGTTTGTAAGCAAGAAATTGCAAGTAGATAAATAGGTTCCACTTTGGCAGGACAGGTTCCACCTTGGCAGCATTCCATGCACTACTGTCACATGACCACGGAAACCTCTGCAGATGCAGACACGGCTGGCTCTTTGGCTTTAAATGAAGATGAACATTGACCCCTAGAATCACAACTGACTGTCTTTTGAGCAAGAGAGACCTTTATTTTTACCTTTAAGTTAGAGCCGAGCTGGTCGTAACAGAGGCACCACTCACAATCATGCTTCGTTCCCTACTTTTCTTTGATTATTTGAGGGGGGAATGGAGAAAGAAGAGTTTGCATCCCTCCCCAGACAATCATCCTGCCCCAAATCATCATATAGGCTGTTCCTGGTCCTACTTGGGCAATGGTGGTGATCAGTCGAATTTTTCCATTATACGGTACGATTCCAAATTCCGCATTATGCCCTGAAACACTCTCCATTTTGATCACATCACCAGTGGAATTTAGTTATGTGATGATATCGCTTAGACCAGGGGTTCTTAACCTTTTAAAGTTGGAGGCTGGGTCACATTCCCTCAGACAGCTTTGGGAGCTGGACGGCCATTTTGCCCTTCATCCACCACACAACACTTCCTGGAGTGGTGGAGGTGATGGGGGCCCCACATGAAATGGCGCCACAGATCACATTCAGGCCATGGGCCCCAGGTTAAGAATCCCTGACGTAGACCCAACAAAGTCCATTAGGTGCAAGTCCAATTCTGTTACTCTGCACTGGCTTCATTGACCAGTGGTCATACTGTAACTTAGTCAGATATCACTATTGCTGACAATTTAAAGGGGTGGCAGTGAAGGAATTTTTGGAACTAGAATTCTCAAAGTCAAATAACACATGAAAGAAACAATCTTTACTGTTGAGTAGGAAGTCATTAGCATTTGAATAGGGTTGGTGAAGTGTGTGTGTGTGTGTGTGGGAAACATTTGTAATGTCAGGCTCCACCATGTGTCTTCCTTTGTTCACAATGTAATATTTCACAAGATGACATTTAGATGTTTGCAATAAGACATTTCACTGAGACCCAATTTCTAAAATGGGGGTGGCCAACCTTTTTGTGCTGCAGGCCAGATCATGCCCCCAAAACAGCTGTAAACAGAAGCAGGCACATTTACGTCAGCCGTAAATGCATTTATGTCAGCTGTGGATGTGTTTGTACATGAGCAGGTGCGTTTTATGGCTGACATAAATGTGCCTGCTTCTACTTCCAGGGGTGGGGGAGACTGCGAGGGGCCGGTTGGATTGGCATCATGGGCGGGGGCCGGCTGGCCCCCTGGTCAAATGCTGGGAACCCGTGCTCTAAAATAGTGTTTCCCAAATGCTGGTTTTTGGACGTCAATTCCCAGAAGCCTAAGTCATTTCCCCAAAGCACTGATCAGCCAATGTACTGACTTAGGCTTCTGGGAATTGAAGTCCACTAGTGGGCTGTGTACCCCTTGTTGGGAACCACTGCTCTAAAAGAACAGGATTTTGAGGAAATGATGCTATGTAGTTTAAAACAGAATTTCCTTAGCAGGATCCATGTTGATATTGTCTCTCTTGGCTTTCTTCTTTTTTATGAGATTGTAACATGCCTTTTTGGGCAAGAATTATTTTATGGTATGAGGTTTTATGTGAAGAAGGTGGCTTTAATTGCAATTTCTTTAAACAGGTATATAAAAGGAAAACAGAAGCGGCCAAGAAGGAATACCTGAAAGCACTTGCTGCTTACAGAGCAAGCTTGGTTTCCAAGGTAAGAGTTTGGAAAGAATGAGTTTGGGAATGTTACATATCGTATATCCTCAAGTATAAGCTGAATTTTTTTACCCCCAAAAGAGGACATGGCTACTCAGGTCAACAACCATGTGGGTCCCAAGACTGTGCTGGATTGAGACATACCGACAATTTAATTAATTTTACCTTATTTTAATGTGTTTTGATTATTGAAAATCAATAGAAACGGCTGCATTTCCCACCCTCGACTTATACTCGAATCAATCTATTTTCTTGGGGTTTCAGGTCAACATTAGGTACCTCGGCTTATATTCAAGTATACACAGTACTTCAACCAGAACCCCCATCATTTCCTAGTCAAGAGAGCCAACAGCTCAGAGAAGGGTGGTTTGATTCTACCCTTCTCCATACAGCAGTACCTCGTACAGCACTGTCCAGTTTAGCATTTATTGCGCTTACATGTGCTTGGCCATCCATTTTGTGGTCGTTGATGAAGGGCTTGTTCCACCTTAGGGGTCTGCAAACTTGGCTCTCCAGACCAACTCTCCAGACCACTATAGACCCTTAGGTTAATTGTAGGGGAGGGCAGTTTACAACTGGAGCAAAGGGGTGTGTATTTCCCAAATTTCAGGGAGAAGGTACTTCTCTGTCACAGTCTTATAAGGTGATTACAATGTCAGGTTGTGCCTCTGCTTCTTTACACTTTTCAGCCCTCTCCTTCTATACACTTCATGGAGGTTATAAGGCAGGAGTTCTCAACCTTTATAAGCCAGGGGGCGGGTCATACTCCCTCTGACACTTCAGGGGCCAGATAGCCATATTGCCCTTCCTCCACCACATGGCACTTCCAGGTGTGGTGGTGGCAGCGGGGGGGGGGCATGAAATAGTGCCACAGGACACTTCCAGCCCATTGGCTGCAGGTTAAGAAACCCTGCTATAAGGAGACCATGGAGGAAAGGTTCTATGAGTTCCCCATACTCAAGAAAGTAGGAGATGTGGATGGTGAGAAGGTGCTGATCTTGACCCATAGCTCAGCCATTATTCACAATGTCTTAATTTTTTTAATAGGCTGCTGCTGAATCGGCTGAAGCCCAAACCATCCGTTCTGTCCAGCAGACCTTGGCGTCCACCAACTTGTCCTCTTCCCTTCTCCTGAACGCCCCTCTTTCCCAGCACGCGGCTGTGGCCACATCACCCCAGACTCTCCAGCAGCCCCTCCCCAGGGCCATCGCCCCCAAGCCCTCTGCCATGCGGTTGCCCATGAACCAGATTGTCACCTCGGTCACGATCGCCCCGAGCATGGCCACAAACATTCCCACCTCCATGATCAGCTCCATGGGAGCCAACATGGTGAACACATCAGCTTCGGCACCTTCCCAGCTCAGCCCGTCACTGCAGAACCAGCACCACCAACTCCAGCAACTCCAGCAGCTGCACCAGGAACAGCAGCTGCACCAGCAACTCCAACACCACCTGCGGCAGCAGCACCTGCAGCACCTGCAACAGATGCAGCTCCAGCACCTCCAGCAGATGCAGATCCAGCAGATGCAGCAGATGCAGCATCCGGCGCAGCAACCACCTTGCCCGCAGCAACATTCCCCGGCGGCTTCTCAGATCACCTCACCAATCCCAGCCATCGGCAGTCCACCGCCCGCCAGCCAGCCACACCCATCTGAAATACAAACCCAAACACAGACTCAGATGTTGAGCCAGGCCAGTATTTTCTGAAAACACCCATTGGGCGGGAGGGGACAAAAATTAAAAATAAATAAATAACAGACCTGCCTTGCAGTTGAACCCTTGATCCTTGAAAACTGCATTGCGATGATAGTTATGCACGCATTTGCATAACAGATGAAGTGAGCTTCTAAGCTGTCTATTAGATAGGCAATAAAGAACTACAATGTAGCTATCTATACTCTTTTAGCTGGCGATAAAGAATTATTTTCCTCTTCTTTCTAGTCTTTTCCCTCTCCCCTTTATTTTTTAAAGACAAAACTGTGCTATTCTTTTCTGTCTTCATACAATGCCCTTTTTAATTTATTTTGAGCTTTACCTACAAGAAGAGAATCAGATATTCTTGGATATGCCTGGACATTAATACTGGGGGGGGGGGGAGAGAGAGAGAGAGAGAGAGAGAGAGAGAGAGAGAGAGAGAGAGAGAGAGAATTAAATGGCCTTTATACTGTTTTAGATGAAAATGGTTTGTTCCTTTCCAAATTAGTCAAATGCACTTCGAACTGAGGATTTTCTTTGGTTGTTGTTTCTTTGAATTCCCGAAGTTCTTAAAAGCACAGTTACAACTACCTGTAAAATGTTGATTGAATTTCATGCAATCACACTCATGTGACATGAGTCATTTTTGACGGTGTTTTTCTGTCATTAAGAAAAATGTAGAAAAAAAATCCACAGACTTTTTGCCAAAGGTCCTTTCTCTTCTTTTTCTTTTTTAAATGTCTTTGAAAAGAAAAGAAACAAAAATAACTGGAAGAGGAAGTTCTGAAATGTCAAAGCCCATATTCTCATCTTAGGTATAATTTCTCCAAATACTACCACCCTTCGTAATGAAATATATCCTTTCTGCTCATTCCAGTTTGGAAAATAAATAAATAAATGTGAATATTTTATTCTGTGTTGGGGTGACAACTTTCAGATTTAATACACTGTATTTTTTAAAAAAAGAAATGCACTTAAATAAAACTGTTATTAGAATAAAAAAAGGAAGAAGGAAAAATGTGAGGGTTTTTTCCTCCCTAAAACTGTAATATTGGTCGACTATTTAAGAGGATTGCCACATCTGAAAGAAAAGAAGAAAAAAATCAGTGTAAATATTTTCTTTGAAAAGTTGTAAGTTTTTCATATCATGTGTTGTAAAGTTTTCATAAACGAGGCTTTAATGTAAACACTGGTAACATGAATGATTTAATTGCAACATGGCTTATTGTGTTTTTACGCTGTTTTATACTTTTTTATGAGTTACAATAGCAGCAATTATAAGTTGTTTGTATTTTGCTTATCTAAGAAAAATGCTTTTATCTTGCTATAGAATAAACACATTTCAGTAAAAAAAAATTATCATACAAATAGATGCATAATTCACTTCCTTTTGTGGTTTGTAATAGAGATGTAAATAATTTCTGCTCAATTCTTTGTTCTTGTCCATTGGAGCAGGCTCTGGGAGAAAACTCAATGGGGAATTTTCCAGCTCTGTGAGATTTCTAATGTCCAGGTGAAAGGAAGTGTTCTTTCAAGACAAGAAACATTTTCCCCTCATCAAAGGCTCCATGATGTGAACAAATTCCCTCTGTGTGAAACCAATGCCCTTTCCCTTCGTCAATCAAAGCAAACACAGATAGCTAACACAGAACAATTAACTGGCTGTTAAAGAAAGATGTAAACACACTTCTAATATGAACACACCTTTTAAAAAAAAGCAATGCAAGAAAGCAACGACCATACGCTTCTTATTCACTGGCACTAAAGCAGTATTTGCACAATTTGGTGTAATTTGCTCAAAATTTAATTCTTGTTCTCATCCTCTTCAAGAGCTCCATAAAATACTTCTGCAAATAAATTTCCAGTTTCTTCTTTGTATCACACACGGAGTAAAAATGAGAATTTACACCACTGAACTTGACAACTGGAAAGTCAGCAGTTTGAGACCCAGGTACTGGGTCCCAGCTCCTGCCAACCTAGTCGTTCGAAAGCAAGAAATTGCAAGTAGATAAATAGATATCACTTTGGTGGGAAGGTAAACAGCATTCTGTTCATTCTGGTGTCTAGTCATGTCTGCCACAGGTCCATGGAAATGTCTGCAGGCACAGACAGTGCTTGCTTTTTGGCTATAAACAGAGATGAACACAACCCTAGAGTTAGGTATGACTGGCTTTCAAGGAAGGACTACCTTTACCTTTAGATCCTTTGTGTTTTCATGGTGGCTGTCAGGAGTGTCAAGATTGTAAATTTAGTTTAATACAGGCCAATTAAACTTGATAAATGCTCAACAAGTCTGTTCCCCCCCTTTTTTTTAGTAGAAGGGGCTGAAGCTTAGTGGTAGTTTACCAAGTTTGCATTCAGAAGGTCCAAATTCAATTCCATGGGATCATGTAGGAACGAATCCATCTGGAAACCCTGGGCAGGCATTGCTGCCAGCCAGATCCATCACCATTGGGCTGGAGGGATCCAGGGCTTGACATAAGGCATAGTTTTCCGAACCGAAGGCCCACGGGCTGGATCCAGCCTGCCGTACCATTTCATGTAGCCCCCATCCCTCCAAGGGCAAAACCATCTTATTGGATAGTACAGCTGGGCCATAGTGAGTCTGTTATGAGCTAAAGATGAGTAGGTGCAGCTGTGTTAATAAACTGGACAATTTTGACTACATTTGTGGCAAGTATACCTCGTGTGATCAATGCAAGAACCTAACCATGAGGGTGAGATTTCCTTACGTACGATCCTGATATCCTAGGCAGAATCAGACTTCATATTTGGATTGAGTTCATTTGATTTAGTATAAGGATTGGACCAAGTAGCGGACAATATTTTTTGTGTGACGCAGTGCTATGAGCACCAGCATCATCGTCTATTTTTGTGTACCATTGTTGATCAAAGGGTGGATTGAGAAGAATGTTTTGCAATTAATATTGCATCACTTTTGCTTTTCAGCATGCATGCTACATTTGGAGTCTAAAGAAACTTAAGGATTCTCTTGTATTTATTCTCTCTCCATGATTCTTTCTCCTCCTCCCTTTTTCTTGCTGGAGGAGAGCAGTTTGACCACTATCCCCAGTTGCCTTGCATGATTAATTACAGCATCTGTCCTGTCAGAAGCTATAATGAAGAGGTCTTGATAAAAATTGCAAATTACCACTGGCAACAATCTTAAACTGCTTATGATAAAATGGAAATTAAAAACAGCAAGCAAGGAGCCTGAGTGGAATCCTAATCTGGAAAAGAACAAACCCGAGCAACAATGGCCTCCATTGTTACTGTTTATGAGACAGACTAGAAGAAAGTGAAATATACATCCATATAGCTTTACATATGTCTAGTGGTGGGATTACATCTGTATACGTCATCATTGTCAGCTGCAACTCGTATCTGAGAATGCATAATTTTCCTGAAGCAGGAAAAATGCCACTGGGTTGAATTTATTTAAGGTGGATCCCTTCTTGCCATGAAGTGAACCAAATACTGTGATCACGGAGCCATCTTATGTGGCACATATGAAATGAGACATGCAGGATTTAACACTGGGACTGCAATGGAGTGCCACAGCCTTGAGGATATTATCAAGGTGTGCCTTCACAGCCAGTCCATCTGGCATGGCCTCTTCTGCCTCCATGACCGTTGGGAATCGGAGTTCCTCCTCCACTCATATCACCGTTGGACCCAATAGGATGGTTTCCAATGGCATTTCTTCCACTGAGAGGGCCACCAGCCCACCTAAAGAGGCTCATCCGCCCATACCCATTGGCCCCTTTGGGGTTTCAGGTTATTTACCACCACCCAACACTCAGTGTTGAGTCACTGGCTGTACGGTATACTCCATTACCGTAGCAGGATGTATACAAATACATCACACCACACATAAATCCACCAAGAATGTCTCATCTGTCCATTTACTCCCATGGCTCTTGAAACAGCACTTGATGTGGATGGGATTTTTTAACAACAAATTACATAATTCTCCATCCTGTGAGTTCTTCCTTACAGGTGCTAAATGTGGCTCATTTGTCTAAACTAGAAAGCTCTGTGGCTACACTAGGCTTTGCTTGGTTCACTTCCTTTTCAGAAAGAAAGCTGCCAGCCAATGCTAAGAAATGAACAGGACGTTTGAGTAGAGCTAGGCCTACCTAGGACCCAAAAATGCTTGTCTCTTAACCTGTGGCCCATGGCACCATTTCATGGCCCACCACCACCATACCAGGAATTGCCATGTGGTGGAGGAAAAGCAAAATGGCCATCTGGCCCCCGAAGCTGTTTGAGGGAGCATGACCTGGCTTAAAAAGGTTGAGAATTCCTGCCTTATAGGGTAATCCAAGAGGCACCAAAAACATGTAACCTGGGGCACAAACTGAATGTTTAAGAATAGTTAAGAATATTATCTTCACAGAGTCCGATGTTAAATGTAAGCTGGGGAAGGAAAAAGGAAGGCCTATCCGAATGCCTTGTTATTTGTGTGAGATCTCAAGATGTGGTGATGCAGTGAAGGACAGGTATTGTGGGCAAAAACTGGACCTCATTATGTGATAAAATGTGGTGCCAGATTTCTCATAGGGAGAGTGTACAGAGTTGCTGGAAAATAGAAAAGTTAGAAACTTCAGGTCATCCATTATAGGCTCCTAGCATGTGAGAAGTTGCACTTTACAAGGTTTGGGTTTGAGAGGTGATGTGATAGCCATTCTCCAAAAGGTTGGGAACCATTGCTCTAAATGAAGGCAGCCTTATGTTGAAATCCTTTAAAAGTATTTAGAAGACACCAAGACTCACCCAATGTAGAAAAATGTAGTTCACCTAGAGCAGTGGTTCCCAATATGGGACACACGCCCCACAGGGAGACTTCAATTTCCAGAAGCCAAAATTAGCACATTGGGTGATCAGTGCTTTTGGGAATTGACTTTGGCTTCTGGGAATTGGAGTCCAAAACCCAAAGTTTGGGAAACACTGTTTTAGAGAATATACATGGAATAGCATCAGCCTCAGAGGAGACCTTTACAGTTACAGTAATACCTCAGATAACATTAGTATCGAATAACACTAAAATCGCATAACATTAAGTAATCTGGGGGGAAGAATTGCATCGGATAACATTAAGATCCTATGGGATGCATCGGATAACAACCGCTAAAGCCTGTGTGGTTACAATGTATCTATGGATCCCATAGGATTTTAACATGCATCGGATAACACTAAAAATCGTATAACACCAAGACTTGTGGAACCAGGTTTTAGTGTTATCTGAGGTTTTACTGTACATTCCTTCTGTCCTTCCTCATCTAAGTTTTCACATCAGTTTTCTTAGCCCAGGGATTCTCAACCTGTGGTCCACAGGCTGGATGCAGCCCATGGCACCATTTCATGTGCCCCCCACAGCCTCCACCACACCAGGAAGTGTCATGGGGTGGAGAAAGGGCAAAACGCCATCCAGCCCCTGAAGCTGTCTGAGGGTGATCTGGCCCCTGGCTTTAAAAGGTTGAGAACTCCTGTCTTTTATATGTATATATATGAGAGAGACAGGAGTTTATATATATATATATTTCAGCCCAATCATCTTGAAATATGCTGATTAATTGGAAATGCCACTCAGCATATTTTTTCCATGCTGTCTCACCACATCCAATCCTTTTAAGGTGTTTGATAGCACCAAACTGAGATTCAACGATATTTTTAAGCAGTGTTACCGTACAATGCACGCTGGAAAGGGACAGTCCGTAAGTGGTTATCTTTCTCTCTTCGCCACCTGTGAAATAATGTTTTCCCACTTCCATCATTAATAAGTGCTCTCCTCCCCCCTTCTGGTACCCAAGGTTTCTCCACTTTATCACCCCAGTTAACTACATTCTACTTGTGCATTAACCTAAGCTGACATATGATGAAAGAACATAAGGAGTTTTAATTTTTCCCCGAAATAGGGTCATTAGTTTCTAACTATGAATGAAAGCTTTAAATGCCTTGATAGGGTAGAGTTTTCATGATATATTATCACCTGACCATTGTGGCTTGAAGTGTATTTCCCCACCATCACCTTTCGGAGGCAGATGGATGAAATATTTCAAGTTTAACCAGGACAATTCCTTGCAAAGGGTGTATTTTATTATAATGACCTCCCTCCCTCTCTCTCTCCAAGATGTATGAATAGCCCTCTCCTCTATTTTTCACTTCATGGAGTATTTTGTGGCCCCGGACTTCATTCTAACCTTTTCTCTCCCGGCTTTGTTTGTCTTTTGTTTCGCAACAGCTGTTATTATCGTTTTTTTGGTCAGCTGCGATTGCTGGCGGCGAAAGAAGACCAGATGGTGTTTTGCGATGCATGAATGGAGAGTTAGAGGAGCTCGGATTGAATAGGCCAAGTTTGAATGGTGTCTCCACACCACCTGCTTCCTTCAACAGCAGCCGTGCCGGATCAGAGTAGTATGATCCGTCTCCGACCAACTCGTATCAGGAAGGGGAGTGAAGAAAGCCACGTTGGAGTTTTCTCTCTCTCCATATTTATTGATCTTCCAGGCACTAACAACATAATGCAGCGCACAGTCAATCTGAATTAATTGGATATGACAGAGCATGTACATGTAATCTATCACTGTGTCGTCTGGTACGCCATGGGGATTTTTCCCCGCCTCCCCCTCATCATTGGAACATGTGAATCTGTAACAATGCGCATTAATTAACAAAGTAGACAGGAGCCAAGCGAGAGAATGTGGGTTTAAGGAAATGTTTCTGAAGTCACTGATGCATTTTTCTTTATTTATACTGTGTTTTTACCCCCCCCCCAAACCAACTGCTTTTTCTCCCCTCACCAAAGGGAACTTAATAGATTGGTGCAATACAAAACCAGAAGGTTGTAGGGTTTGTTTGTTTACTGTAAAACCTAAATAGCAATAGTACATGCAGAGGAAAGGAAATACATTTCTTAGATCGCTAAAAAGAAAGACTGAACATTACACAAGCTTTCGTGATTTAAGATAACTTCAGATGTGATCTTAAATCATGAAAGCTCACACAATGTTTGATTTTTCTTTTTGTAATCCTACAAAGGCATTGCCTGTTCTACTGCATTTGTATTGTGTAAGGATCTTATGGCTGTCTTTGGTTGTTTATAGCAATATCAGTTACGTTTATATACTCTCCGTAACACAGTCAAACCTTGCATAAAGAGCGCCTCGCTTAAAGAGTAACTCGCTTAAAGAGCAGAATTTTCTCTGAATGTTTGCTTCGCTTAACAAATAAAACCAACCAAAAACTTGCTTAACAAATAAATCGGGTTTTGCAATCCCCCCCACAATTGGTCACTTCCAATGGTGTTTCGCTTAAAGAGCAAACTTGCTTAAAGAGCAATCCTGTGGAACACATTATGCTCTTTAAGCGAGGTACAACTGCACTTATTTCAAGGGTTCTCAACCTTTTCAAGCCACCTTCAAGGGCTGGATGGCATTTTGCCCTGCCTGCACAATGGGGGTGGCCATTTTGTCCCAACAGCCTCAAAGTGCAGCCATTTTGTTTCTCAGATGCCCTTGGAAAGGGCACATGAAATGGTGCCATGGGCCAGATACAGCCCATGGGCGTTAGGTTGGGAACCCGTTCTAGAAGAAGCAGGTACTAAACGGAAGTTTTTCTTGAAATCACATGTTTGACCATGACATCTTCTCCCAGTAACAACTGAACAGTAGGCTAGGTATTTATTTAGGAGAATTGTATATGTGTTATGTTTTAGTTGTTAAATGTGGCTTTTCTTTCCCAAACCTTTTCAATGTTTTAGTGTGGGCTTTCCTTTCACATTACTCACCCTTTAGAAAGCAGGTACTTTTTAATGGCATCAAAGGGGGTGTGGGAGAGAGAAAATGACAGCTGATGACTTCTGGGGAAGTATTCCTGACTGAAAACACATTAGGTCAGATGATAATATGAGCTGGCATTTAGTAATCAATAACCTGGGCATGACACCAGTATCCCTGTTTGATTAACCTTTTGCCACAGGCTAGGAAGTCATATGGCATGCAAAACATGGTGGGAGTGAAGGAGAGGGGGATGACGACAGAAGGATGTGTGCACTCATTCATGTGCAGAATTTGGTCCCTGTGAACTAGATCATAATGGCCACAACATTTTCTTTTAATAGGGGTTCATCTCTTTGTAAGTGTGCTTTTATTTCCAGACACATTTCTTGTGGTTGTTATTTTGCTATGGTCTAGGAGGCAAAATGGACGCTCTTCCCTTGAAGCCAAACTCTTTCAAGGAACAAACGCATCTGGTGTGGAGCCATCAGAATTGGTTTTATTCCCTGACCCCAAACAACATTACCCTTTCTCTCCTTATTTCCACCCTTCCCTACTTCTTATATGTTTCTTTTTCTCTGTTGACCCTTTATAGCAAAGAAAGGGACCCTCGACAGAACCAACAACACTTCGAAAGCATTCATGAGCCACAGCCAGTAACTCAAACGTCTCCTTGGAATTCTTGGCCAAAAGATAAATTATGAAACCTGCTACTCCTTGTCAGCTTTTAAGGTGCTTTATCATACTTAAGCTCTTGGAAAGTGTGGGCCAGAATACACAGGTGTGAAGATGCTGACTGGAAGATCAGCAGTTTGATACCCGAATAGTATGAGCTCCTGCCTTTGTCCCAGCTCCTGCCAACCTAGCAGTTCAAAAGCAAGAAATTATGAGTAGATAAATAGGGACCACTTTGGTGGGAAGGTAAACAGTGTTCCATGTGTCTAGTCATGCCTGCCACATTACCACAGAAATGTCTGCAGAAGCAGACAGCACTGGCTCTTTGGCTATGAAACAGAGATGAGCACTGAACCCTAGAGTCGGATACAATTGGCTTTCAAGCAAGGCTGACCTTTACCTTTAATGTGGGGGAAAATCACCATGTTTGGGGCTCATTTGAGGGGTTGTCTCAAGAAAAAAAGTCTTCAAAGTTTCTTGGGGGAAGTAAAAGCACCAATCTAGTCTTGCTTTTGGTCAAGCGATAAAGCAGTCATGTAGATTTAACTGGATAAATGATTCACTTAATTGAAGTTACTGCTTTGTAGGTTTTAAACAGAAATATCCCCTTATCAGCTTTCCATTTTAGACTCTTTGCTGTCCCTCCAGTAGCTGACTCTCAGGTTCTCTACAGATGGTGTTTATATAGTATATATGAGCAGAAGGTTAGAGAGCATCATTAAAAAGGATGGTTCCCCCTCTTCCCCCCCCCCCCATAATTGCTCACAATTCCCATTGTATAATTGGAGGGCTTCAGCTGTTATATTAAACATTTTGTGGAATTAGAGTTGCAGTTACACTTGAAGCTCACTTATTAACAATGAGGGGGGGATGTTGTAAACAACCTCATGGCCCAGTTTTGTCATGTTTACCCTCAAATTTGGCGGTGGTGAAAAACAGGAGTCTTTTGTGAACATATCCTTTGATTACAATTAAGTACAGCAAGCCTTAAGACTATAGCTGTGGGTGAATAACTTCTCCCTGAGTCTACAGGACTTGTTGGAAGGTAGACAACATTCATTGTTGGCATGACCCTCAGGCCTTTATAAACAGGGAAGAAAGCTTTTCTGAAGGGCCACATACTCCCAAGACACTTCAAAACCCAATCAAAATATCCAAGCAGCCCACGAACAAGGGATATATGTTGCTGTACAACGGTAATGGATAAGACCATACACCCAGTGACTCAACGGCGAGTGTTGGGTGGCAGTAAATAACCTGACTCCCTAAAGAGGTCAATGGCTACAGGTGGATGAGCCCCTTTAGATGGGGTGATGGTCCCCTCAGTGGAGGAAATGCCACTGGAAACCATCATAGTGGGCCCAATGGCAAAATGAGCGGAGGAAGAACTCTGATTCCCGACGGTCATGGAGGTGGAAGAGGCCATGGCAGATGGACTGGCTGTGAGGACGCACCTTGTCAATATCCTTAAGGCTGTGGCAATCCATTGCAGTCCCAATGTTGAATCCTGCACTTCTCATTTTGTGTGTGCTGCAAGGGATGGCTCCGAGATCATAGTGTGTGGGTCAATTCATAGCAAACTGGGATCCACCTTAAAACAAATTCACGCCAATTACATTTTTCCTGCTTCAGGGGAAAAATGCATTCTTGGATACAAGTTGCAGTTGACATCGACAATGATGACGACAACTCTGAGCAAAGCCAAACTCAGAAGTTTTGGATGGGAGATCATCAAGCAACCAATGACCTCCAGCTGAGACTAGGAAACCTGCTTGAAACCTTGGAGAGCCATCACTGTATGTCAGTTTTAACTAGCTTAACAAGAGGCATCTTCCCACATACCAGTGACTAGTTTAGTTCAGGGGTCAGCAAACTTGGCTCTCCAGGTGTTCTTGGACTTCAATTACCAGAAGCCCAAGTCAGTACATCTGCTGATCAGGGCTTCTGGGAATTGGTTCAAGAAGATCTGGAGAGCCAAATTTGCTGCCCGCTGGTCTAGTGAAATCTCCTCCATTCCAAAAGACAGAAATGTCTTCAGTAGGCAGTGGAAACCTAGGAAAGAAGGAGAAAACGGGAATCCTGTGGCATTGAGAACTGTAATCAAGGTTTAAGCTCAAAGGAGCTACTATAATGGCACTTCTTTCTTGGGATTTAACCACCTAAGGTTTTACTGCAAGTTAAAAGGGACTGCAGAGGCTTAGTGGTTAAAACACTGAACTTGTCAACTGGAAGGTCGCCAGGTCAGCAATTCGAGACCAGAGTACTGCACGATGGAGTGAGCTCCTGTTTCTGTCCCAGCTCCTGCCAGCCTAGCAGTTCGAAAGCAAGAAATTGAAAGTAGATAAATAGGGACCACTTTGGTGGGAAGGTAAACAGCATTCCATGCACTCCGGTGTCTAATCATGCCTGCCACATGTCCACAGAGGTGTGTGCAAATGCAGACAGAGGTGGGTCTTTGGCTAAAAACAGAGATGAGCACTGAACCCTAGAGTTGGATATGACTGTTACCTTTACCTAATATGGGAACAGACAGTTCCCTGGCTGGCCTTGACTCAAGCCATTTAGAGCTTTAAGGATATTTGAACTCAGCCTAAGGGGAAAATGCAAGATTTGGTATGCTGTGTCTGACTCTTAAGTTCACTCTTGTAATTTTACGCAGCGTTTAAAAAATGTGCTCTCCAAGCCTGTCTGCATGAACACATGTTTAAGTATGTGCGTTAGATTACAAAATTGTATACCAATTTGGGGTGAGCTAAGGCAGAAAATAGAGCATGACATATTTATGACTTAAATAAGTTCAGCCCCTCAAAACTAAGAAACTGATTACTATTCATTTGGTGTTTCGTATAATGAAATGAATCAAGATCAGTTTCATTTGATATTCCTTTAGCTTTGCTGAGTGTTTCTGTAACATGTTCTCTGTAAATGCTGCATTAATTAAAATTAGCCTCATTATTTTAAAGTACTGTACTATTATTTTAAATTGGGGGGGGGCAAGGAATGAACATAATACTGAATGTTTAAAAAAGAGTGGGGGAAACATGGAGTTGCCATATTTAATCTGGGTTGGCATTTTTATTAGAGTTTTGCTACGTTCTCCTGGTAAAATTCTGGGGTCTAATTAAAACTTTGAGAGACTACGAAAACATTCCCTAAACATTTCTTTAATAGCAATTTTGTACATATTTAGCTGGGAGTATGTCCATGGAACATAATGGAGCATGTTTTTTTTTTAAAGTAGATGTGCAAGAGTTCTCTGCATTTCAGAAGGAGAATTATTTATTTGACTTATACACGGCCTATCTGAGGTACACTCCAAATCTGGGCAGTTCATTTTAAAGGCGTTTTCTTACCATTTTCTTTTTAGGTTCTGGTTCTTTCACACGTACTCATGCACACACCTATTTATTCTTTCTAGGGCTTGTTTTTCCTTTGTAGAAATGTGCTAACCAACTAGGGATCATCTTCTGGACCTGAAGCCATTGAGTCCTGTCTGACTCTAGGGTGGGGTGCTCATCGACGTTTACAGTCCAAGAGCCAATGCAATCTGCATTTGCAGATGTTTCCATGGTCATATGGCAGCCTTGACTAGACGTCGGATTGCACAGAACTCTATTTACTTGCAATTTCTTGCTTTCGACCTGCTAGGTCGGCAGGAGCTAGGACAGACAACGGGAACTCACTCTATCATGCAGCACTGGGGTCTCGAACTGCTGAACTGCTGACCTTCTGGTCATCAAGGTCAGCATCTTAACCACTAAGCCATGGAGGCCTTTAAATCAAGGTTTGGATAAGTAAAATTTGTGATTTTTAACTGTGTAGAAGAAGAAGAAGAAGAAGAAGAAGAAGAAGAAGAAGAAGAAGAAGAAGAAGAAGAAGAAGATAATGAAGATAATGAAGAAGAAGAAGAAGAAATGATGGTGATGATTATCTGCATTCCTCTAGCATGTTGGAAACTACCATATTTGCTGGCATATAAGATGCACTTCCCCTCTTAAAATACACTGGAAAAAAGGAGTGCTTTTTATATGCCAGTAGCAGCCCTGCCTCTGGTGTGGTTCAGCAGTAAGAGAGGATCAGCAGCTGGAGACAGGAAAGGGCTATTTTTAAAACCACCCTCACCCCCGCCCCCACTAGTGCAGTTTGGCGGCCGCCCTGACAGCTAGGAGCCAGGTGAAGGGCGACTTCCAAAGGAACTCTCTTACCCAGCCAACCCCACCATCCTCGCCTCCTGATGATCAGTGGGGGTGGGATGGAGGGGAAATGGGCTCAAATGATCCTTCTCCCCCCCATCCCGCTCTCCCTGGCTGGGGGTGGGATGGCGGGGAAACAGGCTTCAAAGGAGCCCCGTCCCCCCCCCTTCCACTCTCCTTGGCTCCTGGGGTTAATTTTGGAAATTCATGAAAAAAATTAGAACATTTTTTCCCTTAAAAATGTGTATCAAAAATAGGGTGTTTCTTATACTCTGATGCATCTTATAAGCCGGCAAATACGGTATTTAATTTGCACCATCTGTCTGCTCCTTTTAATTGGCCTGCTTGAAAGAAGAAGCAAATACTAATCTGTCTTTGCCAATCCACCATTCTCACTAGTAGAACTGGCTTCCTCATCTCATCCCAGCTAGGTCAGGTCAAGTCAAACAGGTCCCATTGGGCTTGGCTCTTCCCTCTGTAAGCCATGCTTTTCTTGTTGGGCCATGTAGGTTCAGATGTTATGCCCGATCTGATAGCCACCTCCAGGCCTGATAAGAGCTTTAAAGCACTCTGGGGACTCCAAAGATCAAAGCATCCTTACTACAGATAACAGCCAAGTCTTGTGTGTGTGTGTGTGTGTGTGGGGGGGGAGAATCCTTATTTCAGCAAGAACCTGGACATTGCTGGACAATTAAGAGAGTCAAAGATTAGATAAAGAATACGGTTAACTTTGTCTCCACAAGCAACAGGTGGACCAGAGGTGCCCAAACTATGGCGCGGGGCCCGGATCCAGCCCCCAACGCCAATTCATCTGGCCCACAAAGCCCTCGTTGCTTCTGGAAGCGGAAGTAAAATGCATATGGACATGCTTTACTTCCACTTCCAGGAGTGATGAGGGCTTTACGGGCCAGATGAATTGATGTCAGGGGCCGGATCTGGCCCCCGGACCATAGTGACCAGCCCCCTGAACTACGTGACTGGTCTGTGGCCCAAAAAGTTTGTGCTCTGCTGAGGTGGACGGTCTCTCCCCATTGCTCACAAACAGAGGGAAACCACGAGGACTTTGTGGTCTCTTCTTCTGTGACCAGGAGATGACATTGGGGTTCAAAACCTGGAATTTGCTGAAAACCAGATGCTGCACATTAGGAAATGAACACTGGTAATTTAATTACATTAAAAGGCATCATTCATTAACAAAGGCGATAGACCAAAATTGCAGTAAGACACAAGCTATTTTCAGCTTAATTGGAACAATATTTCCTTTATTCACCATAGGGGGAAATATGTGGCCTTTGCCTGACGATATTCAGTTGATGTGAAAAATCTGCTAATTAGTGTTGTCTCTTCCTTCCAAGTTTGGGAGGCTGAGCAGGGTTGTTTGAGGAATGAATATGTTTTTTATAGTCAAACATGGATACTCTCTCAGATTTATTTTATTCTCTTTCCTACCCCTACCCCCCAAATAGCTGGGTTATGTGCACATTTTTTTAATTTAAATTTCAAAACATATTAAAAATACATAAAATATAAAAACCAAAACAATAGAGGAAACACAATAATTTATTTTATCATGTCAGGTGCTTTCTAGTTTGAAAAGATTTAGGTCCCAAAATGAGGCTCTTTTCATGTTCCCAAGATCTTATCCCACCGAAGTGATTTTCTATTTATCTATTTGTAATTTCTTGCTTTCAAACTGCTAGGTTGGCAGCAGCTGGGACAGCTATGAGTGCTCATTCCGTTGTGCTGTACTCAGGTCTTGAACAGCCAGCTGGCCGGCCTTCCAGCTAACAAGGCGAGCTTTTTAACCACTGACCCACCGCAGTCCCATAACACAACAATATATAGCTTATTATAAGATTCACATTAATTAATCATCCTAGTTTATATGTCATAAAAACAAATATAACATTTAATATAATTGACAAGTGCACTTTCCACCCTTGGGACCTTTCTTTCTATTCCACATCTCTTAATTCTCTGCTTTGATTTTTATTTATTTCCCTATTTCCAAAACAAATACTTTCTTGTGCTGGCTTAAATCCTTTAGATTTCTTAAAACACATATTCAATGAAGTCTCCTCAGATTTAGAGTGACTTAAAAGGACATTTTCTGAGCTGGGGTGAGTTTTTGAGACTTTGAGTGCCAGTAAATGAGAAAGGGGATGAACTCTTGGAGCCTTGTGGTTGTTTTTCCTGTGTGGGTCTCTGCACTTGTACTGCACAGTGAAAGAAAATTTTTGCCAGAAATTTCAAAACTCTGAAACAGCGAAAGGAGCTGGAAGATGTCAGGATAGGGAGGGATTGATTGCTTTGCCCCTGTGTCTGAGCCAAGTCTATCCAGACCAGCCACTGTGAACATAAAGGGCTGATTCTCTAAGTCCTTATTTTCCAGACCTTGTTCTATTAATTCCACCTTATTCTGGTGGGTAAATGAGATCAGATCCTTCAAATAGCCACCTGCCTGTGCTGTCTTTTCTTTCCAGCCAGCGACCATAACTAATGACAGAGCTGTTTTGCATAACCAAACAACAAGACTCATTAAATTATGATGACTTGTTTGCTTTGTTGAAGGGAGGAAGGGATCTTGGTTTCTTTGCCTGTTTTGTATGGTCATGAACCATCAAGGGCCCTGAGAATAACAAAAAACTGCATGATCAAAGATGGATCGATAGATCGATAGACAGACAGACAGACATCCCTCTTTTCAAAGCCCAGATAATGTTCCTACCACTTCTTTTGCCTTTGTGACATGTGTGAACAGTCTTGCAGGCTAAATTTAGGTGACTCCTTTTTGTAGCACAAGATTTTTGAAAAATGAAGAAAGGAAAAGACCATGTAACGCACATTTTCCTCCCAGTACTGGGTTCAATTTTTCACTTGGCTTCGTTAATCTATTACGGAAAGCACACAACAGTTTGTCAAAAGATCAATACTAATTCTTGGTCTTTGAAAACCTTCTTTATCCATTGGGCAACAAGGTGGATCAAAGAGAGAACAGTTGGTTTCATGGTTTTCATGTCAATGAGATCTTTACCTTTATTATTGACTCATGAAAATTGGTAAACCTCTCTGCACAATTTGAAAATTATTGCTTACTGGAGCAGCATGTCTGTCTGGCTAGGTTATCCTTCTATGTTAAATACAGTAGAGTAGACCATATTGCCAGTGACTCAACATTGAGTGTCAAGCAGTGGTTAACTAACCTGACCACCCTGAGGACTAATGGTCTTGGGTGGCAAAGTCCACAAGGAAGGGTAATGGTCCCCAAGTGGATTAAATCCCATTTGGATTCATCTTGATGGAGGGCAGCAACTTCATCCATACTGGCATTGTGTGCCAAAAGGGCTCAGGAGCAGAAAGTGACTTGTGGAACTGGATCAGTGGTACGGGTGTCATGCTGCGATACAGAAGACAAATGGAATGCCACTGCATTATATTCTCAGTACATTCTTCATGGCTGATCGCCATGAGGATTGCTTATATTCGGATTTGGTTACGGCAGGAGGAGGAGCAGCAGCATAATTTCTCAGCTCCTTCCGCCACAATTTTGTTTTATATTGGTTTTATATTGTGTACTCCGCCCAGAGTCCATTGGATAAGGCGGTATATAAATCTATTAAATTAAATTAAATTAAATTAAATTAAATTAAATTATTTCCTTCCCCCTCAACTCAAGTAACTTGTTTCCTGCTCTTTTTTCCTTCGCTTAACAGATTAGAATGAAGTCAATTCCATGTGTGTAGGTGGATCTTTCTTCTACTTTGTTCTATGATGAGGGTTTTTATGATAAGAGCACTTGAGGTAGAATGTAACCAATGAAGGCACCCCCTTTAAAAAAATAAACCCACAATAGACCGTGATGAGCAGGATGGTGGAGAAAGGGTAAAACTTGAAATGCAAAGAGTTTGAAAAGTGAGAATGAAGAGTCTTTTTCAACAGCAAAGGGCTTGTCTATTTTTCATGTTTACTCTGATCGGCTGTTTCTGTGTTCATAATTTCCTGCTTGATCATCAATCACAGTCAATTTTGAAAAAGCACTATATTTAGGGTCATTTATCCAGGCCCAGTGGAGTCTAAAATTATGCAGCTTCAGTCAAATATACACGAATAAAGACTGTCATTCCTGATTAATGTCTTTTGACTGAAGTGTGCACTAAAAATCATCTTCCCATTCCAGCTTTTTTTTTTTTTTTTTTTGCAAAAAGGATGTTTGGTGGTACAAATGCAGCTCTTGGGGACATCAAAGGAGCCTCATTCAGGCATCTCCTGAGCAGAGTTTCTCCAGCAAAACATCCTTTCAACCCAGAATAATTTCTGACATGAAATTATTATTATTATTATTTATCGTCACCAGAAATGTGCTAAGGATTACTCATTACTCCAAAAGTAACTAGTTACAATTATGCTACCTATAACCAATTACTCCCAAACTCTGATTATGTTTCATATTATTTTGTCTCATAGAAAATCTCCAGAGTGTTATCTGTACCTTTTTTTAGTCACTGCAAATTGAAACCAGATGTTTCTTGGTAGAAAATATGAGTTTCATCACTAAGTCAAAAGACTTCCAAGGTCCTCCTTCTTCTACCACCAATATGGACACTTGTCCAGCCAGTTTGGCTGAGGGGGAAAGAAGTAGCAAGGAATTGGACTTAGTGGGGTAGAGTTGCGAGTTTTGTGAACTGTTCGAAGTGTTTTTGAAGTGTTTCTGAAATGTTTTTTATGATGTCTTAATTTTGTAATTGTGATGGGGGATCTCTTGAAATGTATGTGATATGTGATACTTTGATATGTTATTGATATGTGATATTTTGTGATCTATGTTGTTAGTTGCTCTGAGTTACTTTGGCGACTAGAGTGGCATACACATCTAAATACAAAATAATACAAATGTGACCTTCAACAGATGCCTAGAAATGCTGCTTGACTGAAACATCTCATCCATATAGGTCTTATTTTCATACTGGCAAATTTCTGGGTGGAAGGTTCATACCGCAATAATGGAGCTTCTCTCCCATGGAGACCATCCACTGTTCAATTATTGGTATGTCCAGATTGGGCATGAACAACTCCTTCTTGAAACGTTGAATGGATGCTGCCAGTCAGCGCTGGCAATACTGAGCTAGATGTTTCTGGGTTTTATCACTTTTTATTTCATGTCCACATCAAATTTTGAACTGCCAAAATGAAGCCACTTTCTTGGCTTTGTTATTGGGGAAACCTAAGTACATGTTTCTGGCAGTAATTGGCAGACCAGTAAATGAGCTGGATTCTTTCTTTCTCCACATTCACACAGTGTGTTGTTATTCTCCAGTAGCCCCCACTTGAGCATGTTGGTCTTGCATTTTGGAACTCCAACCCTCAGACTATTTAGGGTTCCTTCAAGTGACGTAGGGGAGGTTCAAGTCCTCAGTCATATCGTCCTTTAATGTTATTCCTTGTCCAGTGAGGTCCTTCTTCTAATTTGATTTTGCTTTGTGTAGCCTCGAGAATGTTTGTTCTTGCCATAAAGCTCTTCCTGGAGGTTTTATCAATGAATAATGATGTTGTGAATCAAGATCAGGGATGTCTTACTTGGTCAGAGGCAAAACAATATCTTTAGTACACATCTGGTTGCATTATGACCATCTTTTCTGTAGTTCTTTCTGGACAAATAACCCTGGTGAGCAACTCTGGACAAAATAGTCAAGTCTCTTCACTCAGATATGAAGCTTCCCTAGTGAAGATGCACCCCGAGCATCTTTCCTCTGGTCTGTTAATTTTCAAAACATTTGGAATTTTTCTCCTTCTTTAACGAAACAAAGTGATGTTTGAAATGGAAACACAGCCGCTTTGTAATCAAAGATGTCTTAACCTTTACACTGCCTCTGGTTACATTGGTTCATAGCAGATGAGCTGTGTTATGAAGTAAATAGACGGAGTTTAAGGAAAAGGTCAAGACATGTTCAGCTAAAAATCTAATTTCAGTCTATTGCCCCGTGACCTATTACTCTCCTTTGTACAAGGGAATAGAATGGTCAAAAGATTGCATTAATTATCCCATTGATGTAATATCCCTTGTGCATCCCTGGAGAATATGAATGGAAATGAGCAGAGATGTATTCCTGGTGAAGGGAAAGAGTTGCCAAAGTCTTTAATTCCACTCTGCTTTGTGAATCGGTTTGTTTTTGATCATAATCCTTCAAAATTTGAATGTGGAAAGAGTGAAATGGAGAGTTGTCTTCCATTTTTCCTCCAGTTGGCAGCTAAAGACCCATTCAAGTGGGATTTCAGTTAGTGGACTCTCTATTATTTGAATTGACATACTTTTAAAATTATTTAATTCAATTGTGTTTTAAAGTTACAATTAATTAAAGTGTGCTTTAGTATCATTTTTGTTTTATGCATGCTGTTTGAGCTTCTCTTGCTTTGAATGGCCTTGAAACCCAACATTGTGGAAAAGATGGGGCATAAATTGCACTTGCATATGTGTGTATATGTTATGGCCCAGACACCCAGAACAGCTGGTCGGCCAGCGGCAGCTGCACAAGAGGTAAGAAAGTGTCTTATTTTTCAGTCCAGAAGGTATAAGCAGAGTTGTTGCTGTTGTGGGTAGCCAAGGTCAGAAGCCATTCGGTAGCAAAATGTAGATACAAGGATGATCCAGGGATGTCGTTGGTGTCACAGGCAAAGGTTCAGGTTTTTCCAAGATCAGAGGTTCAGGTAACACAGTCCAAGATGGTTTGCTCCAACAAGAGCTTACCAGCATGTTCCTTCTTTTAAGGAGACTCAGGGCTCACAGCTGATGGCCGGTTCTGAAGGCATGCCCTAGCCCTCCTTCGCCTCAGCTGTAGATCATGTCTTAATAGGGCTCTGCACCTTTCAGACATGCTGGGTTGCTCTTGGTCCTCCAGAGTGCTGACACCTGGTTCTCCTGTCAAGCTTGACTGGCTTGGCCACGAGGGGCCGGATCCAAACTGGCAACAGGCTGCAGGGCTGGTGCCAAGTCTGTCTCCTCATGCTCAGAGTCTGGATCATGGCCAGCAGTGAGCTGGCAGACTGGCAACTAGTCCTCTTCAAACTCCCACTCCAGATCAGAGCTGGCAGCAGGCTAATAGGTCAGCCAACTGTCCTCCTCCTCCTCACAAATGAGATCCCAGGCCACAACGGTGTACAAAATATATACAAACATGATAACTGAATTAACTTCCCCAACTCCACTTGCAAAAAAATCCAATCCATAGAGGAAACTTATCGAATATTACTTTTTGAATGGTGTCTTAAAACCGAAATAATGACACCTGCATCCGAGTTGTGTGCTTTGCTCACTCACTACTATTGACCTACACTCTTGCATGCAAGATGTATTAAGCTGCTTTGGGTATTTGAGGGAATATCACATGGCAGTTCAAGCAAGCTTCTTCTCCATTGCTCTGTTGAGTAGAGACTAAACCAATAGATTAAATGACAAGAAACAAGGTATCAATTAATACTGAAAATAACTTTCTGAATAAGGGGTGTCATTTGCTTTATTTGGGCTACAACTCTCAAACTTATCCAAGAATTCTTAGACAAAATTCTGGAAGTTCCTGTCTACAAGAAGACACCTTTCAACACACTTACATTTCACTTACCAGGAACAAGCCTTTCTTCCATGGTGATCAGCCATGAAGGTTGTCCTGGGAACAATATGATGTAGTTGTCTTCCATTTGATCCAGTTCTGTGAGTCACTTTCTGGTCCTGAGCCCTTTTGGCACACAAAGTCCTCATCAAGCTCAGGTCAATATTGATGAAGCTACTGCCCTCCATCAAGTTGGATTCAAGTGGGATTTAATCCATTTGGGGACCATCAACCTTCTCTGTTGACTTTGCCACCCAAGGCTGTTAGTACTCCAAGTTGTCAGGGTAGTTAACTGCTGCTTGATCGGTGCTGAGTCATTGATGGAATGGTCTACTCCATTATACTGTAATCTGGTAGGACAACCTGGAGACCAAATATCTTCTGGGATCCCTTTCAACTCTACAGTTCATTGACCTCATATTTCTATGAGTCTAAAGAAATAGGTGAAAAAGAGTCGGCTTAAATGTCCCCTATAAAAGAACAAATAACTACCAACAGGCTTAACAACAAAATCATTTAGCTTAACTTTCACTCCCTCCAAATTTTCTCTCATCTTTCATTGCACTTTTATGGGGAAATTAGGGATTCTAATATCTATAGGTTTTTATGAGTGCAGAAGGAGGAGAATATTGTGATAATATATCCAGTTTTTATGCTACCCAGGTGCTTTATTTTTCCAACAACCATCAGCCTTTTAAAAAATGTAACATTCCAGGGTTTATAAGATCTAGCCCTCTGTGGCTGCAAAATTAATTGTAATTACAAAGACTGATGGGCTTGCTACTTGTTATTCTTCCTTTTTTTTTTTTTTGAAATTCAGAAATGGATGTTTTTTCCCTCCACTGTAACTGATCATTTTAATTTCCCCAGCTTTGTCTGTAATAAAAATTGACGTTAAAGGATGCCTAAGGCAGTGTAATGAGAAAATGAAATTAGTTTTTCAGTTGGCTGATCAAAAGCATTTTATGTGTGATAATAAACAGTTATTTTACTCTTTTTTTGCTTATGACATAATAAATGACAAACACATAATGTTTCCTTGGAACACATATTGTCCAGTTCTGCTGAAAAGAGGAACTCGTAATGTGCTGTATTTTCAATACTAAAGGTGTTTCGTATGAAAGTAGGATATTGGGTTCCCCAAACATTTCCCATCTCTTCCAAAGGTATCCTCTTTATTCCCCCTCTCTTTCTCTTAGTTCACTGGACTTGAATAACAAGTTTTCTACCAGATGGTGATGCGATTACAGCCAATTTATTTATTTATCATATTATGAACTTCAGTTGTCTACATTAATGCTGATATACACAGTGAGAACTAGTTGACCATCTCAAGTTCCTAACTAGAGTTCCACGTCTAAGTTTGAAAGTCATTGAAGAGCTTCATCTGTAGCACTATGAAAATCCTTCAATGTGCCTCTAAATGTGCATAAGTCATCCTTGCTCGAAAGCCAGTCCTAGTAGATTGGGTGACAGCCCTTTGAATCAAGCATGTTAAAGAAGTCTTGGTCCACTCGTCAATTATTCTAAGAGTTCTTAACTCACCTTGTTAGCTGGAAGACTGGCAAGTCGGCAGTTTGAGACACGGCTACTGCATGATGGATTGAGCACCTGTCTCTGTCCCAGCTTTTGGGGACATGAAAGGAGCCTCATTTGGGTGTTTCCTGAGTGGAGTTTCTCCCACAAAAATCCTTTCAACCCAGAATAACTTCTGACACGAAATTATTATTACCTGAGGTGAGGTTTTGCACCTGGCTGGTGGGGTTGGATAGAAGTTCGGTTTGGGAGAATTGTACTATTTGGATCGCTATATCGACACTGAATTCCAAACCTGACATATTACTGACACTTCCTTACTTTTAATCTTTAGCCAATGCAGTGAATCAGCCTGGCTATATAATCCATCTTCTTCAATTTTCTTCATTAAACAATAGACTAATTAGATCCCATCACTCTAAAAATACTTCCCAAGAGTGTCTAATTCTGCATGTAATGAACTCCATCTCCATAATGTCTTGAAGCTTCTTAATGACATCATTACTTGGATTGTATGCACACTTAGAAAAAGATTTCCTCTCTTTCATCATGGATGTTAAATTATCAAACATCCCTGCTGTGGGCAGAACTCTTACCGTCCTGAGTTTCTGTGGTGACTCTAGATGCACTATGATAACAGATACTGAGACTGCATGCTTTTTTGTTCAGAAAAAAAATGTTACTCTTGATCTCTGACTCCAAGTTGGATGGATGCTCACTAGGATGTGAACAATATTCCCCAAATTGTTCACACATTCAGGTGGTTTCAACATAAGCATATGGCAATGGGTTTTTCAAGACCCATGAAATTTCCTATGTACAGATCAAGAGTGGAACTGGGAACACTATTATTTTCATCCATATCACCACAATTTGGTGCAAACAACCACCCTTCCAAGGGCCATGGTGGTTTAGTGGTTAGGACAGTAAGCTTGATGACAGGAACAGAGGTATAGCTACCGCCGTATCAGCCGTATCAATTATACGGGGCCCCCGGGCTACGGGGGCCCCCAACGGCAAAAAATAAAATTAAAAATAAAAAAGAGCAAAAATTTACTACACATGCGCAGAAACTCAATCTGATGCATTGCGCATGCGTCAGATTGAGTTTCTGCGCATGTGCACTTTATTGGAGCCATTTTTGGCTCCAATTTTAAAAAATAAAATTTCGGAGTCGGAGCCGCAGCTTCTCAGAGCGGCTCCGATGGTGGCTCTCAGAGGAGGGCACCTCCCCTGGGGCCGCCCAGAGTCCCATGGGCAGGTTGAGGCCTGCCCGGGCTGTCCGCTGCTGCCGAACCCCATGGCCTGGGGACGCCTGGCAGAGTGCGCCACCGCCTCCTCCGGAGGATGCGCTGCTGCCCGTCCTTCGTCCGCAGCGGGTCCGGAGAAGCTCAGCCCACTCGCGAGCAGCGGCAGCGGGCGGGGAAGGCAGGAGCGCGCCCGGCGGGTCGGGAGCGCGCACCTTGCCCCCTCCCCGGCTGGCTGCCGGGCTCTCCGCCTTCTTCCCTGCCCGCTCACGCGCCTCCTGCCTCCCGTCGCAGGGCACCACGGTCGGGCTCGGCGGGGCGGGAAGGCGCGCCTCAGAGCCCGGGGCAGAGGGCGAGGATGGAGCCTGGAGGGTAAGTGAGGGTTTTGTGTTTCAGGTGGGTGGGTGGTTTATGTGTGTGTTGGGTGGGTGGGTGGATTTTTATTAAATTTTTATTTTATTTCTTTATTTATTTTAATTATTTAAGTTATTTACGGGTTTGTGTTGTGGTTGTTTGGGTGGGTGGGTTGAGGTGGGTGTGTGTTTGTTTGTTTATTTTAATTCTATTCTATTTTATTTATTTATTTATTTTTATTTTTGTCCCCGCCCACGACGTCATGACGTCATGACGTTGGCTCCCCCCACGACGTCATGACGTCATGACGTTAGCTCCGCCCCTCATATAAAGGGCCCCCAAACAATTTTTATATGGGGCCCCGCCAAGGTAAGCTACGCTTCTGGACAGGAAGGTTGGCAGGTCATCAGTTCGAGACCAAAGTGCTGCACAATGGAGCGAACTCCTGTTGTCTGTTCCAGCCCCTGCCAATTTAGCAGTTCGAAAGCAAGACATATAAATAGATACCGCTTTGGCAAGCAGATAAATAGATACCACTTTGGCAAGAAAAGTAACAGCATTCCGTGCACCCTGGTGTCTAGTCATGGCTGCCACATGGCCACAGATGCAGACAGCACTGGCTCTTGGGCTGTAAAACATAGATGAGCACTGCACCCTAGAGTCAGACATGACTGGATTTCAAGCAAGGGAGACCTTACCACCTTTTCCTTTTGAGAATCAAAGCTTAAAAGGACTGAGAAAGGTAACAAACAACCAATTCGATGTATTACAGGCCATGCAACCAGGGAGCAGCCATTGCTGTTTTGCATACAGTAGTTTGTGTAGAAGTAATTTTCAGTATTGCAAGATCCCTCAAACAAATGAAGTCTTCACCTTCATTAAGCTTGTCTGACCTTAGGACATTTCTTGTTCATCTGTAATCTCTGACTCACCTTTTGAGGATGAGGAGATGATGGCCAGGCCTGGAATCCAGATGATCTCCAGTTTATGGGGGAGAAAAAAAGAAGTGCATGTCTGTCAGATTATTTGAACCCAAGCAGAAGCTCTGTAACAGATGATTGTCTGAGAATACCACACCACTAACAATTCTAGGAGTACAGCAAACAAATTTGGTGCACACAAAAAGTTGACAATGTGTTTGGTTTTCTATGGAGCCTGAAATTTGAAATTGTCTTCACACACTTGATGGAAAGAAGGTTTGTAATGAATCCTGTGGTTGTGTGATATTATCTTCCACAGCATTAGGAACATCTGCACCATTTTAAGTTGGCCAACAAAAAGGTGCTTCAGCATTTTGTGAGGAAGAAGTTGAGATTTTGTTTTACAAAATGGAATGCAGGCAGAAGGGAAAGTGACAGATCCATTTATCCCTAAGATATATGCCCTGCTAAATACACATGGATTTGAATAGTTTCATTTTCCTCCATAACTGTCAGCTTCCTTCAGACTTAATAGAGCTTCAGGCTGGATGAGTAAACCTTTGTGTCAAATCTGCAGGGGAGGCTGAAGTGAAAGGTCCTTGTGAGATCACGACCTTTGCACTGTATGGAAGGTAAACTGATTTAAGGTTACTGGAGGAAACAAGTAATAAAGAAGGGCCAGAAGGAAAGGAGAAGTGGAATTTTGGAAGCAAACCAGATTTTGAGGAATATTTTGTAGGCTTTTTGCTTAGAAAGTACTGTAAATACTGCTGGGGTGAGGAAAAACAGGCAATGGAAGAAAATGTGACCAACTGGTAAAGGTAAAGGTAAGATAAAGGTAAAGGTGACCTTTGCTTAAAGCCAGTTGTATCTGACTCTAGGGTTCCGTGTTCATCTCTGTTTATAGCCAAAGAGCCAGCGCTGTCTGCATCTGCAGACATCTCCATGGACATGTGGCAGGCATGGAACACTGTTTACCTTCCCACTGAATTGGTCCCTGTTTATCTACTTGTAATATATGGGAGGGATGGTAATTTAAACTAGAACTACAGTACTTTAAAGATAGGTCAGGTCCACTTTATTTGAAATATGCCAAGAAATTTAACCCATCCTCTTTAATTTGCATTGAGAATACAACAGTTGTTAATATTTGCCTTTCATAGTTAAGTGAGTGAAAGCATTACATTTTCAATCGTCTAACTATTAAATATGCAAGATAGAAACCACAGTCAATTAAACGATAGCTAAGGTACTGTAGCTGACTTGATTAAATTGGCGTGTTATTCAGATTATATGCACAACACCTAGAGAATAAGATTTGAAATACGCCTTGTGAAATTTAACTAAGATTTTCCCTACCTGCATCTCTTTGCATCTGAGGACTTCCTCCTCATCATTCTAAATGTTTTGCAGTTAGAAAACAATCCCATATCCTACCAATGTCCTTACTGACAAAGACATCTAAGAGAATTACAAGTCCTGATCAACAATGAGAAAAGTAGTATTATTCTGATCAAGAGTTTAATAACAGTACCTTACAGTACTTTTGAATTAAAGTACTGTATAGTCAATTATAGATGCCTTTGAGATGTGGTGTTGGAGGAGAGATTTGAGAGTCCCCTTGGCAGCGAGGAGAACAAATAGGTCAATCTTAGAAGAAATCAACCCTGACTGCTCCTTAGAAGGTCAAATAATAAAGATGAAGCTAAAGTACTTTGGACATCAAATGAGAAGAGAGGATTCGCTTGAGAAAGCCTTGATGCTGGGAAGGGTGGAGGGCAAAAGAAGAAGGGGGTGGCCAAAAATGAGATGGCTAGATGGTATTGTAGACACAATGGGCACAAAGCTGAGTGAGTTAAGGAGGATGGTGGAGGACAGAAGTGCCTGGCGGACAGTGGTCCATGGGGTCGCAAAGGGTCGGAATCGACTGTGCGACTGAACAACAATAATTATTTGATATTACATCCATGACAAGTACAGTAAAAACTCGCATAAAGAGGACATTGCTTAGAGAGTAACTTGCTTAAAGAGCAGAATTTTCTCTGAATGGTCACTTCGCTTAACAACAAAAACCAACCAAAAACTCACTTCACAAATAAATCTGGGTTCACAATCCCCCCCCCTCCAGAAGTCACAATTGGTTATTTATAATGGTCTTTCTCTTAAAGAGGAAACTCACTTAAAGAGGAATCCTGTGAAACACATTATGCTCTTTAAGTGAGGCACAACTGTAATTATTTGTGTTAGGTCCTGGGGCAGAACATGAAAGGAAGAGACAAGTGGACAAGTAGCTAAAGGTACCGTGTTTCCCTGAATATAAGACACTGTCTTATATTTTTTAAAACTCCAAAATATGCACAAGGTCTTATTTTTAGGGGAGGTCTTATTTTTCCATGACGAAGAAGAATACAGTACACATTTATTGCTGATACAGTGGATCGCCAGGGCAAGATTTAGGTGGGTGCCTTATTTTAGGGGAGGCCCTTATATTTCCGAAGTGGGGGAAAATAGGGGGTGTGTGCCTTACTATACAAGGCGGTCCTATATTCGGGGAAACAGGGTAGGTGTATACAAGAAAATAAACAGTAAAATAAACAGAAATGAAGGAGATTAAATTCGAATCAGTGTATTTCCATTAGAAAGCTCATGGACGTCCTTGAGGACAGGTAAGGAAAGTTCTCTCCTCCACCCCTGTGGAAGGAAATTCCGTCAAAAAGAAAGGAAAAAAAGAAAAGAAAGAAAGAAGGAAGGAAGGAAAGAAAGAAAAGAAAGGAAAGAAAGGAAAGAAAGAAAGAAAAGAAAGATTGCCCACTTCCATGAGAATTTTTTTGCCAGCAAGAAAAGTAACAAAGACTCATTTTTGCATACAACCCGTTATTTTCCCACACAAACTTATTTTGCAAAAATGAAAAAAAAAAAGCAAGCAAGCAAATCCAGCCACAACAGCTTTTATAATCTGGCTCAGTAGGGAGGAAAATTGACATTTCCCTTCATCACTTTTTAGAAAGAAGTAAGCCAATATTTGCATGGCTACTACAGATACTCTTCATGAACTGGGGAAAGTTACATGCGCAGGGCCAAATGCACAGGCAAAAGTATCTAATGAGGTAAAAATGTTTCTTAAAAGGCACACAAATTCCAATCAGGATTCACAACACTGCAGTCCGATAGGAAATATGCACAAGGTTAAAATGCAGGCGTGGTTTGGAACAATTCCTACAAAATTGAAACGGAGATATTTTCATTTCCTCCCATGGAAACTGTCTACTGGGACTTCTTTAGTTTTTCATGTGCAATGTGTTGTACACACTTCTGGTGTGGAACTGCCCTTTTCTGCTCACACACATGATTTTACCACATCCTCAAGTACACCATGCTTGGCTAACTTTTGTTTCTGCTCCGTCTGCCTTGCCAACGTAGACAAAGTAAGGCTCCATTAAGTTGGCACATGCTGATCTAATTTTCTCCATGCTTTGATTGCTTTCTTCATGTAGGTGTCAGGCAGTTTTATGGGTAAAATTAAGGGGGACCAAGAGGAAGCCATTTTAGAAGAACGCTGCCACAAGTTGTTAATTTCTTCATCAGCTTTTGTTTAAAAATCACCATGCTCGGGTGCAATTAAAAAACAACAACACACATATAATTCCCCCTAAACTGTACTCTCTTCTTGTAGTATTTACAGTATTTTGTAATCAATGCATTAAAATAATTTGCTGGAAATAATCTTTTGGCGGTAAGACATATTCTTTCAGTCAAAAGTGACGCATACACCCAGGTAATGTTTATAATTAAAGATATAATTTGTCTTCTCACAGAAGCTGCCTCAATCACTATAGCAATATAACCCTACCTACAGAAATTTAAGAATAGATTTGTTTAGTACTTCCATTACAAACACATTCTGCAGTCTATTTATTCTAAGTTATGATACAAATTTCTTGCACATATATCCAACGGCCTTTAAACCATTTCAAATGAACTACATTAATGTAATCTAATTCTGATGCTGAACATAACATTTCAGTCTGAATTATCCTGAATCCATGATCCATGTTATTATTCACAAACCACTTCACACATTTATGATAATGGCAAACTCTGCTCTGTTGTTTAAATCCCATTTCATTTGGGATTTTTTTTATATTATTATTATTTTACCTTAAAAAAATAACCCCACACATATCTGGTAGTAAAATACAAATGAAGAATAGTCAGGGCTTCCTAAGCCCTTTAACAAAGCAAACAAATCAGGCTTTTTTATGACATTAGCAAATAACAAAGAAAAGATTTGACATTTACAGTTGATGAAATTTTATTTTATAACAGAGGTGAATGAAATAGAATGAAAATCACATGTGATAAAACCTGACCATGAAATTCAGAAGGGCCATTTGGGAAAGAAAAAAGTATCTACTTATTTTTGGAGATTTGTGTTATTTTACCAGTGCCTTCGTTTTCCTAAGGTTGGGGGAAATTTTCATTGATGGGTGAATCCAAGAAATATTTACTTAGTGTGATGAATGTAGCATGCTGCCCCCCACCAAATCAGATCACTTCTAGAGAATATGTTTTACAAGTGGAAGAATAAAGATAAAATCCTCAGTGGTTATGAAGAGTGAAAAAACATATCCTGGGTGTCTTTAGAACAGGGTAACATTTAGGTAACCAATATACTGTATATGGCTCATGGGTTATATCCCTCCCCACCTGTTTTGTAACCCCACCCCACTTTCTGCTACCACTTTGCCATGTTACTAAACACCAAGAGCCTCCTCGAAGATCATGGCATGTTTTAACCACAATTGGGTGTACCCAGGGCAATGGAAACCTTGTTATGCTGGCTAATCTATCTCACACTAGGTCGGGGATAAGGAACTACAGAATGAATTCACCAAAGGTGGCTTCATTTTGGCAGTTTAATGTATGACCTAGACATAGAAGAAATGCTGGGCAGGGGTTAAAACTTGCAGATTTATAATTTGTCAAGGTCCATGCTTCCTCAGGAGCAAAGATTTGACCTAGCTACACACTTGATCTTAGCCAAAAGGCAAAGAAGCTACATAAACTACTAGCACTATGTCATAGGCTTAGTAATAGTTGTAGCAACATTTTCTCAAATACTAATTTAGTCACTCCTTTAACTGGGGTACACAGAAAGAGTCTCCTTGATTCCCCAATTCTCTCTTGAATGCTTCCAGTATTGGAGCGCTCACCACCTCTCAAGGTAATTGGTCCCATTGTCGTGCTGCTCTAATGATTAAGAAGTTTTTCCTGATATTCACCCTATATCTGGCTTCCTTTAGTTTGAGCCCATTATTAGGCATCCTGTGCTCTTAGATTCCACCCTTCCCCTTTATGACCGTCTTCCAGGCATTTGAAGACTGCTATCCTATCCCTTCTCAGTCTCCTTTTCTCACGCCCAGTTCCTTCAAGTCTTTCCTCAGTAGGGGCTCCCAAACTAAGGCCTGTGGGCCATATCTGGCCCACAGTGCCATTTCATGTGGTCCCCACTGCTCCTAGGGCATTTGAGAAACAAAATGGCTACCCCCTTTGAAGCTGTTGGGACAAAATGGTCACCCCCATCATGCAGGCAGGGCAAAATGGCTGCTCAGCCCTTCAAGGTGACTGAGAGAGTGTGAACTAGCCTCCGGCTTGAAAAGGTTGGGAACCCCTGCTTTACAGAGATGTTATCAGCCACCTGTTGTTGTTGTCGTTGTTGTTGTTGTTGTTGTCGTTGTTGTTGTCGTTGTCGTCATTGTTTTGCCATCGGCTCTTAGTGAGCAAGCCATTCTGCCAGCAGATTTTTCTGGAGGCAGATCTTTTCAGAGCATCATCATCATTTATTTATTTATTTAGATTTATTTACCGCCCCAATCAATAGACTCTGGGCGGTATACACAGCCCAGCGAACACCTCACTGGCTGCTCGACAACAATTAAAAAACAATATAAACACCAGCTAAAAGCCCTTCCAGCACAATAATGCTGCCCCACGCTGTGCCTTATTGATCTCTAAAAACAGGTATAGAAACAGCACAACATTAAAATGTCATTAAATCATTAAAAATCATTAAAAACCACCACCACCATCATAGAAGTGCATGGGGGAATCAAGCCTCCACCTCTGGATCCACAGCCACTGAGCTATCCAGCAGTTCCACAAGCAGAAGTGGTTTGTGGTGGCAGAGGGACATTGCAAAGAAGGCTTATATCTAATCCTAACCTCCCACGCTAGGCATACGATTGAAATAAAAATTGTGCTACTAGTAGGCTGTTCGAGTGTCAGACTTTTAAAAGAAACTTAAAATCAATGATATGCACTCAGCATTCAGCAGGGAGTACCTTGTGAAGAGAAGAAAAGATGTTTATGCCTAAAACTTCCTTATGTCTGATCTTGCAAAGGCAGAGTATAATGTAACATCAAACCCTAAACCTAGGCCTTCTCTTGGTGAGTTCCAAAGCTTCCTTTGAGTGTTGCTTCTTCTTGAAATTTTGATGCATCACAGATCATTGGCAGTAAAGCCTCTTGCAATCTTGACAGGAAAAGGAAAAGAAGCCAGAAGTGTTTATATAATGAGGTCCCCAAAGTGCCTGAAATAGTGTTTTATTAGTCTCAACATTCATCATAACATGAAAACAATTGCAATTAGCTCATTCCTGGGAAGAGGTAAAATGATAATACAACACATTTCTCTCTCTCTGGTATATGACTGTACAGAAGGTGCGGCAGCTGCAACTCGTATCTGAGAATGCATTTTCCCCCCTGAAGCAGGAAAAATGCCACTGGTGTGAATTTGGTTAAGATGGATCCCAGCTTACCATGAAGTGACTCCATGACACTATGATCATGGAGCCATCTCCTGCGGCACATATGAAATGAGACATGCAGGATTTAACTGGGACTGCAATGGACTGCCACAGCTTTGAGGATAATATCAAAGTGCACCTTCACGGCCAGTTCATCTGGCATGGCCTCTTCCACCTCCATGACCATTGGGAATAAGAATAGAGGTTCCTCCTCCACTCATTTTGCCATTGGGCCCAATAGGATGGTTTCTAGTGGCATTTCCTCCACTAAGGGGACCATCATATAACAATCTTCTCACCATTGAGTCTCCTCAATCTCTCCTTCCTTCAATTCTCATGCATATACAGTATACAAAAACACATCCCTTCGATAAGAACTCACATTCCATTTCACAGAAGGTAAATCCACACCCAAGCTCAATGTTCATGATGAGATTACAGTCAAACCTTGAGATAAGAGTGGCTCAATTTAAGAAAACTTGAGATACATCTGGAAATCTCAGGGAGGAAAAAACAGGTTTGAGATACAAATTTTTAATAGGAGTTTTTTGAGATACAAAATTCAATGCATTCCTATGGGAAATTGCATTCAATGCATTCTTTTGGGAAATTCAAGGTAAGAATTTTTCGAGATACAACCAACCTCAAGGAATGAATTAAATTCTTATGTAGAGGTTTGACTGTATCTACCAAAGATAAACAATCCATCTTTACTAAAAGGTGAGGTAAGATAAAGACTAAAGGGACATAATTCCCTTTTTGACAAACCTATTGTACTTTCAGGGAAAAGAGCAAGAACACTTGTTAGAGATGTGCTGTAGCACTTTTCATAGTGATGACAGTAATATTTTCTGAGTCATATGCACTTTGCCTGAAATCTACACCCATAAAGGAGAAAGCGTGCACACATAAGAACAAAATATATGAGTCATTCCAATACCAATTGTACTCTTGGTAAGGCTGTATAGGATTTCTACCATACTATCCAAAAGTAATAGAGGCAGGGAACTGATCCCAAAGACTAGGTGGTCCAGTCCTATGCTGGTATAGGAAATCCACAGCTAGAACTTCCTTGAGAGATGGCTGTTGAAAGTCCAGGTTGTCCATTCCACACAATGCCCAGGTTGGGCCAACAAGGGACATTTATATGTATATATTTTAGAAAATTAAGTCTGACCAGACATCCCATTACGGTAATGGAGTAGACCCTACAGCCAGTGACTCAACACCGAGTGTTGGGTAAATAACCTGAGTCCCGAAAGGGGCCAATGGCTACAGGTGGATGAGCCCCTTTGGGTGGGGAGATGGTCTCCTCAGTGGAGGAAATGCCAATGGAAACCATCATATTGGGCCCAACAGCAAAATGAGAAGAAGAGGAACCATTTTACTATTCTGATTTCCAATGGTCATGGAGGCAGAAGAGGCCATGCCAAATGGACTGGCTGTGAAGGTACACCTTGTCAATAACCTCGAGGCTGCTGCAGTCCATTGCAGCCCTGGTGTTAAAACTTGGATGTCTCATTTCATGTGTGCTGCAGGAGATGGCTCCATGATCACAGAGCATGGGTCATTTCATGGCAAGCTGGGCTCCACCTTAAACAAATTCACACCAGTGGCATTTTTCCAGGAAAAAAAATGCATACTTGAATACGAGTAGCAGCAACTGCAGCCACTGATTTTAGAAAAAGAAATGAAAATATTCTGAACTGATGAAAGCAAGGTGAGAGGAATAAAGAAATAACTCTTTCCAAAGAAAAAATAGACTTGTTCTTGCAATGGGACAGAATGAAAGAAAGAAAAAAGAAAGAAAGAAAGAAAGAAAGATCTGTGCAAAAGCATAGTTCGAAATGGCCCTCTATCTAGCTTGATAGCACCTGACGGTAATAGTTGTGAAGACCAAATGCAATTTGCCTAAATTGGCCCGACCTGAGCTTTTCAGCAAGAAAAATTGTCCCTTTTCTTCTCAGGGAACCTTGCTTTCTGAGTGTCACTATTTGAGACAGAGGCGAAGAACTGGGTTTCATTTCAGACCTTTCATTTTTGAGAAAGGCTGTTTAATATTTATATAAAGTTCATGTGTAGTTTATGCACCTGTCAACACGTGAAATTATATGATAGTGATTGCAAAATGAGCTATTTATCAGAGGGAAGCTGGCAGAGAGAGGAGGGTTAGCGTAGGTGGGGGGCAGAAGAGATGTTACTTCTAAAAAGCTACAGATTCAGAGCCAGATTTCAAGTGAAGCAAATGGATAAAACATTCCTAATGTTCATGGAGCCAACCCATTTAAAGAACAACCTAGACATGTTGAAGTGCTAATGGTGGTGTGTCGGGTAGATTGTTGGCCTATGGCTCTTGAGATTTGGGATCCTGGGCATGGAAACTCACTGAGTCGATTTCCCATGGGGGAGTGACAATCTCACAGCCCTTGAAAACCCTATTAGGGTTGATGTAATTTGGAAATGACTTGATGGCATATAGCCATGATGACAAAGGTTTGCATGCCAGGTGTTCTTGGACATCAGGTGTTCTTGGAGTGCCAAAGTTCGCCATCACTGGCATATAGAATACACATGGATCTTGTCCCAAATCATCATCTTCTTCTTCTTCTTCTTCTTCTTCTTCTTCTTCTTCTTCTTCTTCTTCTTCTTCTTCTTCTTCTTCTTCTTCTTCTTCTTCTTCTTCTTCTTCTTCTTCTTCTTCTTCTTCTTCTTCTTCAGTGGGAGCTTGTTTCTATCGATTTCACCATTGTAGATATTTTTTTCTGAAAGGAGTGGAATAAAGGGAAAACCTAGCAATAATAACTCACCAACAAACTAAAACTGAAATTACCCCAAGTAAAATAGAGGAACCTGAGTTAATGCATGTTCTTCAACCATGTCAGATGCATTTTTAACAGGATCATGAATTTGAAAGCCATTTCCTAAGAGACTTTTATGCCAAAGATGTATTAAAATGTATTAGGTTAATTTACAGGTAGTTTTACACGGTGTGCTCATTCTAGTAACTTAAATGACATTGCCGGTATTCTGGGTCTATAAAGCCCTGCATGAATTTGTTTTGATTTTTCTCATTGGATAATGAATTACTATCCTCCTGGTATACCCTCTGCTAAAAATGCAACGCAATGCATGTATAATTATGACCTGATGTGAATGTGAATTATAGCGCCTTGTGATACTTTCTTTCATGATTTGTTGGAATATAAATAACTGTGATTTATTCCTGCTTCACCTACAGCTAAGGCAATGATGGATCAGAGAAGCAGATCACAATAATTATGAAATCAGGACAGAACTGATATTTTCTTACCCTCTTATGATTCTTTTATAATTCTTCTGTGAACAAGAATCCATCTATTTAATTCTATTAAGAATTCATCTATTTAATCCATCCCTTCTGATGCTTCCTGTTTTTCCAACCACTAGTGAAACTATTGGATTTCAATATAAAATAGAGCACGCACACACTGGTTACTGTCGTATACACAGGAGAAATAGCAGCATGTGGAAAACCGAATACTACTATTAAAGCAACATAAGAAAAGGCAGCACTTCTAAAACCCTTAGCCATCCCTCTGGAAACTGACATAGCTCAGTGGATTGGAGATTTTGGTGGAGGAGCAAAGGATTTGAGTTCAAATTATCTGTATCCCTCCTGGAAGAAGGGCCAGTTGAACTCTCTGAGAGTATGCATGGCTAATGGGGTTATGTGTCCCATTGTCTGTGTGGCCCTTTGCAATCTGTGGCCTGATCCCCAAAGATCACCAGAAGAAAGGACTGGGCAACCACTTTTAAGTGATTTATGCCTAGAAGCAAAGCAATCACACTTACATACCACTCTTTGGGTGGTTCACAAGTTAATTAGCATTTTGCCCCCAACATGCTGGGTACTCGTTTTACTGACCTTGGGAGGATGGAAGGCTGAGTCAACCTTGAGCCCTGGTAAGGGTCAAACTCACAACCTTTTGGGTTGAAGTACAGCAATTTAACCACTGACCCACCAGGGCTCTATAAGGACACGTTGCTTACCTGTAACTGTTGTTCTTTGTGGTCACCTGTGAATCCACATTAATGGTTTACTGTGTGTATGTGCAGTAAACCCATTTGTATGGATCCACAGGGACCATGAAGAAAAACTTGAGGCAGAAATAGACATTGTAGATAGACAAGAAGAAGAAGAAGAAGAAGAAGAAGAAGAAGAAGAAGAAGAAGAAGAAGAAGAAGAAGAAGAAGAAGAAGAAGAAGAAGAAGAAGAAGAAGAAGAAGAAGAAGAAGAAGAAGAAGAAGAAGAAGAAGAAGAAGAAGAAGAAGAAGAAGAAGAAGAAGAAGAAGAAGAAGATTTAAAAATGGACTGAAAGGGTTTTGGACAATGGGCATAACGTAGCATTCTGTGAAGATGCTTGCTTCTGGGCTTTCTGCCATCTAGCCTTCCTGGAATTCTTTATTTCTTTCTTCTAAAATATATATTATTAGCTTGATGATTTAGCAGAATTTTCAAATGTCAAAATTACTGATTGCTGGAATGGATAGAAATGAGTTCATGTATTAATTCAAATTAAAGTTTCCATTAAGTTTTTGTTCTTCTTCTTTCCTTTGGTTACATTCTGTTTTGCTCTGTACAGGATTCTGGTTTAATGCACATATAAAGTTGTTTATATTGCATTTTTTTATTAAACAATTGAATAACTGCCAGATGAATAATTCTTGACTGCTTGAGATGTATTTTGGAACCAAACTTTAATGAACCTTAGAATGCTGGGGAAATAAATGAATAACAAGCGACTGGAGGGGAGTTGCCGGGGGGGGGGGGGCTTTTTCTAAGACAAGAAAAACAAAATGCTTGTTTCATATGCATCTATACAGAATGTAAAAGCTTCTGTCTTGCAACAGAATAAATAACTCCTTGAGCAATAATTTGTTTGCATGCTGTTAATTAGAAGCATAATTAATTTTCGTGAATTATAAATAATGGGACATAAAATGCCATTCCCAACAAATGAAATGGCAATAATACTAAGCAGTCTTAAAGAGGGAATCAGGCTGTTCAGTGCAACTGGTTTAAATAGACTGTGATATTGTTGTTGTTTTTTCTGAAGACTTGTGCTAATGGAAATCATGAATTTGCCACCGAAGTTAATAATTTATTGGCAAAAGTGTGCGGCTCCTTTAATTATTCCCTATAGTTCTTTCTGCCTGGCACATATGGAGGGAGAATATCTGTGTTTATCATGGCTTCGAATAAACAGTCGCATAAGTAGATTATTCCCAGCAGAAAGATTTAACCCACACCCTAATCTCAGAGCAATCATTCACTGATCTAAATGAGCAGTTACTTAAACTGCTAAGAAGGGATGGTAATTAGCTAAGGAAAACTAGGAAAGAGTATTTAATTTGCCCCAAAATAATATTTTTCTGTTGCCTTCCAGCATTTTTCATGCATCACCTTCAGTAACATCTCTCTCCCATTCTCATATTTCTGGTCCCTGTGGTACTAGAAATAACTCCCTGTGGTCTTCCAGGGAATAACCTATCAGGGTTGAATTTGAAGATAATTCCAGTGGATTTTGGTTCAACCTTGATAGGTTCCCATCTCCATCACTTCTCATCCTGAGATGTGCCTCCTTGCCACAGACGTGTAGCAGCATATTGTAATATGCTGGGAATTAGATAACTTATTCAGAACTGGAAACCACAACATACGATGCATAATGAATATGACATCTAGGATTTTTCCTTAGATGTTTACAACACTGGGATCCTTTCTTGTTTAACATGTTTATGTGCCAAAAGCAACATCTAATAGCTGCTACTGTCTGGATAGTTCAGCCATTTAAGTTTCTGGCCGCAGAGCCTGAGTTTGGGAGTTTGATTCTTTATTTTGCACCCTACAGAATAGCTGTGCTGTTAGAGGAGAATCTTGAGAGTCCCCTGGACAAAAATCAGTCACTCCTGAAGGAACTCAACCCTGACTGCTCCTTAGAAGGAAAATACTGAAGCTGAAGCTCAAGTACTTTGGCCACCAAATGAGAAGAGAGGACTCACTGGAGAAGGCCCTGATGTTGGGAAAGATCGAAGGCAAAAGCAGAAGGCGGTGGCAGAGGATGAGGTGGTTATATAGCATTGTTGATGCACTGGGATTAGATCTGGCTAGGCTGAGGAGGAGGACAGATGACAGAGGAGCCTGGCACGTGGTGGTCGATGGGGTCACAAAAGGCTGGACTCAACTGTGTAACTGAACAACAACAATAACAAAAGACAAGAGCCAGTTTGTGCGGGCATGGAAATTTGTATAGTTTTGGTGCCCCACGCCCCAAGGAAATGTTAAATCATTTCCAAGTACCCTATACCAGGGATCTGCAAACTTGGCTCTCCAGGTGTTCTTGGACTTCAATTACCAGAAGCCCAAGTCAGTATGCTTGCTGATCAGGACTTCTGGGAATTGAAGTCCAAGAACATCTGGAGAGCCAAGTTTGCTGATCCCTGCCCTATACCTACAAAACCTTGAAAGGAGTTGTCATAAGTCAGAGCTGACTTGAAAATAGATAACCAGGATTACCTTTGCAATCAAGACAGATTCGTTTTCAGTTTTAGGAGACTTCTTGCTTCCCTAGGTACAAGTTAGTTTTGGTGCTGTACATGGCTATTTTGATACCTAGCACAAAGATAATAATTAATAATTGTGTGCCGTTGAGTCAATTCTGTTGTGTGGTGACTCTTTTCCAGGGTTTCTAGGGAGACAGAAGTGGTACACAAAACACCCCCGCCCCCAAAAAAACACAACAAATCAACTTGGAGTGCCCTTCTGCCACATCTTACTCTTTGGTGGTGGACTAAACCACCAGGCCAATCTTCTTTGGGATGCTTTTGACATAGACAGTTCAGCAAGGGATGATTCATTCAAGATTGACATCCTGAACCAATTGTGGCAAACCTATGGCATGAGTGCCAGAGGGGGCACTCAGAGCCCTCTCTGTGGGCACACATGGCATCATCCCAGCACAGAGTTCACCCTGCCCCTCTGCCCAACAGCCCAATGAGAGCGCTTCCTCCCTCTCCCCAGCACAGAGTTTGCCCTGCCCCTCTGCCCTGCACCCCAATGGGAATACTTCCTCCCACCCCCCAACAAAGAGTTTACCCCACCCCTTTTGCGGCACAGATGGCAGCCTGTTGAGTTTGGGCACTCAGTCCCTAAAAGGTTTGCCATCACTGACCTGGACCAATGCTCTAGTTAGCACGCTCTATTCCAAGTCCTCTGGTCTGTACTTAAACATTTGCAGCATACAATTTTTAAAAAACAGCCTTGTACCTCCACCCTCCTCCCACTTCATCCTTTTAGTGAGGAATCAGAAATACTAAGCTTCAATATGCTACTCAAATGAAAAAGTCGCCAAGAAGCTGTAAGGCATTATGACACAGGTGCGCCATCACCACCTCCATCGTCGTGACAGAACCTCATGACTGTGGTAGGAGGTGTACAAATTGGTTGCTAACCTTTTCTAAAGGAGAGAAATGCTGAGTCATTTGCTTCAGTGCCCCAGTGATATACATTCTTGCTGACTCATTCTTGCTGGAAGGGTATGCTCACTTTTCTTTCTGTTCCTTGCCGTCTTCTAGGGATTCTTTTTTTATCACATTGGTGAAAACTTACTTTACATGCCCTTTGCATGTGAATAAAAGCTGAGGCTCATCAGTCAAGATCTTGCTTGAGAATTCCCTCAGAACTGAAGATCTCTCCATCTGCTGTTGTTGTTGTTGTTCAGTCACACAGTCAATTCCAACCCTTCACAACCCCGTGGACCCCCACACGCCAGGCACCCCTTCCTCCGCTATCCTCCTCAGCCCACCCAGATTTGTGCCCAGTGCATCAACAATGCCATCTAGCTATCTCATTTTCTGTTGCCTCATTCTTCTTTTGCCCTCCACCTTTCCCAGCATCAAGGCCTTCTCAAGTGAATCCTCTCTTTTCATTTGATGTCCAAAGTACTTTAACTTCATCTTCACTATTTGACCTTCCAAGGAGCAGTCGGGGTTGACTTCTTTTAAGATTGACCTATTTGTTCTCTTTGCTGTCCAGGGGACTCTCAAGACTCTCCTCCAACACCACATCTCAAAGGCATCTATTCTTCTGCGCTCAGCTTTCTTTATGGTCCACCTCTCACAATGATACATTACTACCAAAAATACCATTGCTTTGACTATGCAGACTTTTGTTTGCAAGGTGGTGTCTCTACTTTTGACTATGTTCCCCAGGTTTCTCATAGCTTGCCTCCCAAGAATTAGTTTTCATCTGCTTAGTTTTCCCTTCATAGCTCAGTGCCCATGTTTTTCAGTTAAGCATTTTTTGTTATACCTTCTGATACCTTCAGCTTTGAACAAAGACTGCCTCCTAAAGCATTTTATGATTAAAAGACAAATAATAATATAGTAGAATTAAGGATGGCTTCCTCACTCCAGGACTTTTGAGGAGGAACAATCAAGAACTACCTGTAGGTAACCTCATCGATTCAAAAGTTACTGTAACAATATTAGAATAGAAGTACTGGGGGAAAATTTATAAGGGTAGAAACTAACAGATGTATTTCATTGCATATTATTAGATTATTATAGTTCACCTCCACCCACAAGCATTTTGAAATGTGTTTGGGAGGAGGAGAAATCATCTCCTTTCTAATTTATGAGCAAACAGGGTCCCCCCCTCACACTCTTCTAGAATCTAAGGAAGGTGTAGATTAATTTATTGCCAGACCTACCTTAAGAAAAGTAATAAATGCAAAAAAAAAGTAAGTAGGTTTAATTAACTTTATATTTTACCGTTGCTAATGTGTGTTGTTTTGGGGAGATTGTTATTGTTTATGGCTTATTGTCTGTAATTTATCCCATTTGGCTTATTGCTTGTTTTTTTGTGTATTATATTATGTCTAATTTTATATTGTTATTTGTAAAAATCTCTTAATCTGTTGTGTGCTGCCCAGAGTTGGAGAAGATTCAAGATGAGTGGGAAATGAACGAACAAACGAATGGATAAATAACTAAGAATGGAACCATATAAAACATAGAAGCCATTTTCTCCTGCAATGTTTCATCATGTGCAGGTGCAGTGATGTTGATGAAACCAGATTAATCTATTTGATGGGTTTTTTTACTATAATTATCATTACACATCAGCTATTGTGTGGCCAGGATTCTCACTTCATCTCTTCCTGACATAAAAGGCTTTCCTTCCAGGCCAGAAGGCAATCCATTGTTCAGCCAATCGATCATCAATCTGCCAATCAATAATCATCTACTCCTCAATCTGTTACTGGGGCTTCTGGTGTTCTCAGACGGCAAGACAGGTGAGTGTCTGATCATACCAGAAAGGGTTGTTTTGCCAGGAGCAATCTCTCTTAAGGAACCATTCCATCTGTCAGGGAATAGTTCTACTGGTGGACCAAGATAATGCAGCTGAGGCAAAGTACGTCATGTGATTGCTAGGATATCACTCATACTGTACTTCTCCAAAAGTAGTCTGAAGATGCAAGCCCATGCAATCACACCTTGTGTTTACTTTCACAAGCAACACCATTTGAAGAAGGATAGGGCATCTTTAGGGACAGTCTATCTCTGTTCCATGTCCAAATCAAACTTTGGACTGCCAAAATGAAGCCACTTTCTTGGCTTCGTTGTTGGCCAAAATTAAATCTTCATTGATACATGTTCCTGGTAGTAATCGGCAGACCAGTAAATGAGCCGGATTGTGTGTTGTTCCACATTAACATGGTGTGTTGTTGTCCACCAGCAGCACCCACTTGAGCATGTTGGTTTTACATTTAGACACTCTGATTCTCAGCCTGTTCAGGGTCCTCTAAGTGACATAGGGGAGGTTGAGTCCCTCAGCCATATCCTCCTTAAATGTTGTTCCTTGTCCAGCGAGTTCTTTTCTCCATCTTCTAATTCGATTTTGCTCTTGCTTACCCTCAAGAATGTTTGTTCTTGCCACAAAGGTGGCATCTTTTGCAGGTGACGTAAGAGCTATTGCAAGCCAGCCCATCCTCGGAGCATTCCTACCTTCATCTTTCTGTCTTCTGGTCTGGAGCCTCTTGACCAGATTTTTTTAAAAAGAAAGAAACTAGGAAAACAGAAAGGAAAGCAAAAATATGGTTGCTATGTTTCTGCATATGCCAGGCAGTCACATAAAACACATGCATTCCTTGTAAACACTGTTCTGAAATATAACATAATATATTACTTGCCTTATAAAACAATAACCGAAAGCAGTCTTTTTTTATTGCTATTTGTCCCCAAACAAATAAAGTTAAAAATAACAACAGAATTTAGTTTTTTTTTCTAAAGCAAGAACATTCTGTCCTCATGCTGGTAAATTTCCATTACAGCTTTTTTTAAAAAAAGAAAAATCTACTAAATGTTTTGTTTGGTTTTGCCTAGCCCCTATTTCATGTAACAAACCCTCCTAGTGTGTCAAGAGAGGGATCAAATGCTTTCTTCACAAATAACTTCTCCAAATCTCCTCTCTTACTTTTACATAGAAAGCAACAATTTTTCAGTTTCGAAGGTAGGTTCTAACATGTTTAGGCAAAGTGGGATAATTAATCTATTAATTCTCTGTGAAGTTGCCAAAGAATATTTCTAGTACATTGTAGTTGGCTTGGTTATTTTCCTTTCCTCATAACTAGCAGAAGCAGAAAAATAGCAATAATATAATAATAATTTTTAAAATCTCAGAATGAGTTAGACACCAGAAAAGTCATGCAGAACATAACCATGTTGCAAAACATCATATGTTAGGAACTTTGTGCAAAATGCTTATTTCTTTCTGCTGCAACTCAACATGGTTATGTCTTCACAATTATTATGTATCATCCTAACCTATCAGAGAACACATTTTAGAGTACATACTGGGGTATACAGGAAAGAGCATCCTGGAAGACTGTGGTATTTTTGAACCACAACTGGGCTTCTGGGCGTATCTCAGGCAAAGGCCTCTGGGCCCACAACAACGGCCTGACGGGAGTTAGTTTGTGTTCTGTTTTGGTTGTTTTATGTGGTTGCATTTTATAATTTTTATTATACTGTTGTTGTTTTGACTGTAAGCCGCCCTGAGTCGCCTCGGCGAGTGGGCGGCAATATAAATCTAAATAAATAAATAAATAAATAAATAAAGGCAATCTTGTGCAGGCTAATCTTTCTCACAGTAGGTGAAGAACTATAGAATAAATTCATCAAATGGTGGCTTCATTCTGGTACTTTCACATCTATTGAAGAAGGAGGAGGGAGAGGGAGAGGAGAAAGAGGAGGAGGCTGCTGCTGCTGCTACTACATGTTCTACTCTAACACGTGCTCCAAACCAACAATCAACATTTAAGTTGGGAGTTGAGATAACTATACTGTCATGCTTTTGGGGCGGATCTGTGTTTCATTGCTGCCATATACAGGCTGAGCTTCCATTCCCAGTTAAAAAGAGTTCATGTCAGCAAGACTGGGTGTATGTAACTTCTTGAGATGTTAGAAAGGCACTGGAGGGATAACAACATACTGGGTGGACCTCTAATGAATGAGTTGGTAGAAGGGAATTTTATAAATTCAAGCCACGATCTGCTCTTCAGATTCTTCACAATGTTTTGTTGTTGTTCAGTCACACAGTTGATTCTGACTCTTTGCGACGCCATGGACCACCACACTCCAGGCATCCCTATCTTCCACCATCCTAATCAACCCACCCAGCTTTGTGCCCATTGCGTCAACAATGCCATCTATTCATCTCATTCTCTGCTGCCCCCTTCTTCTTTTGCCTTCAACCTTTCCTAGACTCACTGATTCTGTAAATACCAGTAACTTAAACTCAGCATCTTAACCACTAAGGCCCCATGGCCTCACAGAACTGGTAAAACCATTCTTTAAATACCTCCCTTACCTTGAAAACCCTATTAGGGTCACCATAGGTCAATCCTAATATGATAGTGCATGGTGATGAACATTGCTATTCGACTCAAGTGGACTTATCTCAGCACAGACATTATTGGAATTCACTGCAACTTTCATGTCCTTCTCCCCTGTTCCTTGTTTAAAATCTCCATAACAGCTGCACAAGACTCTTCCTATTCATTGTTGAACATGTTATCTTGACCTCCGTTGCCCGTATCAGCAAGCTCGTAGCAGTGCGTTTACTATTATCTCATGCAACAACAGCATAAGATAGTGTGGGAGTAATTAACTTTCATTGCTTCCCCCTCTCCTTTTGATTCCTGGCACCTGCAGGGAAGAGAAAAAAGGACTCACAGATTTTAACTTTGCAGTGGATTTGTATATATATTTGGACATTAAGAATAGAACTATTCATTTCCTGACTCAGAGATGCAATCTCTTTGGAGCAGGGACTGAACAAAGTATATCAAAGTGCCATTGATACTGGAAGATTAATAACTTGTCCATAGCTGAGGAAAACAAATGAGAGGAACAGGAGAAATAATGGCTTGAGGAGAAATATCACCATTTCCCATTCTCAGGTTCTGTTGTGGCCACAAACATTTTCTTCTATCATCGTGATCAGAGATGATACTTCAGTACTCTTCCCCATTTACAAGGAACTTTTCTATCTCATCTTTCCTCTAAAGACTTCAAGGCAGTGTAAATAGATCTCCTCTTCCTCGTTTTATCCTCTCCACAACACTGTAAGTTCTGGAACACCTTTGCTGTCTGAGGCAAGTAGGAAAAATGCCACTGGTGTGAATTTGTTTAAGGTGGATCCCAGCTTGCCATGAAGTGACCCACACACTATGATCTCAGAGCCATCTCCTGTGGCACATATGAATTGAGACATGCAGGATTTAACACTGGGACTGCAATGGACTGCCGCAGCCTTGAGGGTATGGAGAAAGTGTGTCTTCACTGCCAGTCCATCTGGAATGGCTGCTTCCACCTCCATGACTGTTGGAAATCAAAGTTCTTCATCTGCTTATTTCACCATTGGGCCCAATAGGATGGTTTCCAGTGGCATTTCCTCCACTGAGGAAACCATCACCCCCCCTGCCCTAAAGGGGCTCATCTGCCCCAAGACATCGCCCCCTTTAGGGAGTCAGGTTATTTACTACCACCCAACATTTGGCGTTGAATAGCTGGCTGTACGGTCTACTCCCTTACCCTGTGAGTGAAAGTGTTTGACTGGCCCGAGGTCACCCAAGTGAATTTTATGACCGAGCTCAGATCTGAACTCGGATCTCCTGAGTCCCAGTCCAACACTCTAACCAGGACTCCATCTTGTCCTCCCTTATACCAAGCTAGAAAGTAGCCAACTAATAATGGATTGAGCCTCTCAGCCATTATCTTTCCTAGCTTATAAGAGATTTGGAGATGGATATAGCTTTTCTCACCACTGTTTCCTCCCCCTTCCTCCCTTTAAAATGCCAGAAACATTGAGTAGGCTGTGCCTACTCATCTGCTTGACTCTTCCTAGAACTATGTAATCTTTTCTTTTCTTTTTTTACCTCTTCTTAGTTTTTACTGGAAACTAGGGAACATCATTAAAGGTGGATCTGGCTGAGTAACTCAACCTCCCCTATTTCACTTGGAGGACCCTGAATAGGCTGAGGGTTGGCATCCCTAAATGCAAGACCAAAAGGCTCAAGTAGGGGCTGGTGGCGGACAACAAAACATGGTGTGAATGTGGAGAGACCCAGAGTCCAGCCCATTTGCTGGTCTGCCGATTGCTGCCAGAGACTTGTGTTTGGGCAATGACAAGTGGCTTCATTTTGGCATTCCAGGGTTTGATCAGGACATGGAAGAAGAAGACTGGAAAAAAATCCTTCTCACAATTTAGAAGTCTTCAGCCAGGCTGGCTCTACCTTTAGGCAGAGTGAGGAAATCTCCTCTAGTGGCAGATACTAGGTGTGAGAGATATTAGAAGAGCAATGGATGAGAAGCCTGTGTGGTTACATGGCACACTCCTATGCTGGACTACTTCTGGTCACCAGTTTTGAAATGAGAATCCACTACCATTTTCCTTTTGGGACAGTGAAGCATGCAGAAGGAGAGATGGTGTCACATTCTCTGTCTGGAGGAATGAGGGTACCTCTCAGTTAAGCATGAACTCCAGGTTCCCTGCAAACATAACATAATCTTTCTTTAAATAAGTCTCTCTTGCTCTAAAGCCAGTCATATCTGACTCTAGGGTGTGGTACTCATCTCCGTTTACAGCCAAAGAGCCAGCACTGTCTGCATTTGCAGATGTTTTTGTGGTCATGTGGCAGGCATAAATAGATGTGGGAGCACATGGAACATTGCTACCTTTCCCACTGAATCAGTACCAATTGATGTACTTGCAATTTCTTGCTTTCAAACTGGGATAGATGATGATCAATCACTCCACCATGCTGACCTGCCAACCTTATGGTCGTCAAATGCAGCATCTCAACCATGAAGCCACCATAGCCTCATCTTCCTTTATATATATTATCAAAACTATATAGTTCTCAGAAGAAACCTGATGTAAACAAAAAAAATATATCCACAACAACACAGCTGAATTAACTTACATTAATTTATCTATTCTTGAAAACACCCAGACAATTTTGAAGGACAGAAAAAAGCCATCCAACAACAAAAAAAGTTGCCATTTTGCAGTTAACTCAGCTGTGTTTCTGTGCATTCTTTGCTTGTACAGTATCAGGTTTCTCCTGGGAGATGTATAATTTTGATAATCCCAAATCTAGCCTTCTGTGGTCACAAGATCTGGAAAAGGGAAATACCCCATATATTTTGATATAATCAATTCTGGTGCCCATACCTCTTATAGAAATGGTCAACTGCTTGTAGGAATCATAATTATTTTCTCATTTGAAATGTTGATATGGAAAATTAACGTCCTTTTCCTTCTATGCCATATGGCAAAGCTGTAATTTCCCTCCTCTCTTTTTCTGTTCATTTTCTTTTAAAGGAAAGTAATACATATAACAGGATATTAAATAACAATATCTCCCTCCTAATTGCATCCAGGGAGTCACAAGAAGGACTTGTGTTCGTTTTGGCAGTTGCAAACATGTAAACAGGGTGGATAAGACCCTGTTATCAAGAACTAAAAGCACAAAGCAAACTTTATGAAACATTTAGTTGTTGACAGAAGAGCGATGCTCAGGGGGTTGACCTTGACGCTTTAGAAATGTGAATTGATCCACTGGAACAAGTACAAAGCCAGCTTTTTGGTGCTAAATGTAAATTGTTAAGGGGAGAGAGAGAGAGAGAGAGAAAGAGAAAAGGAAGAAAGAGAGAGAGAGAGAACCCAGTACTGAATAACATCTGCCTTGTGGTATGCCTTAATCAGCACTGTGAAAAATGAAAGTTTAACGATCCTGTATAGTGGCTTCTAAGTGAAAGATAAACAAAGGATGAAAGAGTTTCCTTGCCTGGGTTGTAACTGATGGCATGAAAAAATGTCAAGAACCATCTGCCTCAAACTTATCCAAACTGTCATCAAGTATTCTAATCCAGGCAAACGAGATACAAGCAGGCCAAACCTATGTAACTTGCTGAAGGCTTATCAAAAGAGTTGTAAATAAAGAAGGAAGAAGGGAGGGGAGGGGAGGGGAGCAGACCCCCCATCCAACTGCATAACCACAGATTGCCACCAGATTGCCAATTGCTTTGAAATTCAGTCCCATTTCTCAAGTCTGACAAACTGTACTAAATGGTAAAATGGATTTTTTTTGCTTTCGGCTATTTTCATCCCAGCTGCTACCAGTAGGGGAGGGATCCCTCTGTTGATGTTTTTTTAAAGGCTTCCAAAATGTGGAAGTAGAAGGTTTGTGTCTCTTTTTGTGTGTGTGTTTGTGGTTGGCGATTCCTTGACTTTCATTTATCCTTCTACCCCACTGTGGTATCTTATTTTTACTTCAGCAGTGTTCAATTCCACTGCCTGGCCTGGTTATCCTGCTAGACAGAGTAATAGAGTAGACCAGGGGTGCCCAAACTATGGCCTGAGGGCTGGATCTGCCCAGTGGCACCAATTAATCTGGCCCAAGGCAACCTTTGCTACTCATGGAAGCAGAAGTAAAATGCACATGTGCAGGCACTGAATGCACCTGTGCATGTGCAGAACACTGCCACAAATGACCCATGGCTGTTTTAAACACATTTATGACAGCTGCAGGTCATTTACAGCAGTGTTCTGTGCATGCATGTTTTACTTCCACTTCTGGATTGGAGGAACCACGTGACCGGCACACTTGACCATGTGACCACCCCGTGACCCAAAAAGTTTGGTCACCCCGGAGTAGACCCTACTGCCATCATCATGTGGTGGTTAACTAATCTGACAACCCTGAGGACTAATGGCTTGGGTGGCAAAGACCACAGGGAAGGGTGATGGTCCCCAAGTGGATTAAATCCCACTTGAATCTATCTTGATGAAGGACAACATCAATCCTGGCCTGGGGCTGAGGAGGACTTTGTGTGCCAAAAGGACTCAAGATCAGAAAGGGACTCATGGAACTGGATCAATGGTATGGGTGTCATGCTGTGATGTGGAAGGCAAGTGGATGGCAACTGCATTATATTGTTTCCAGGACAAACTTCATGTCTGACCACCATGATGATAGCCAATATTAGAATTACATACAGTACCTGAAGAAGAAGAAGAAGAGGAGGAGGAGGAGGAGGAGAAGCAGGAGGAGGAAGATGCTAGATCAACCACTACAGAGTCATCCAAAGTCCACTTCCTTTTTTTAGTACTTGTTGCTGAACATATTCAGGACACAGCTGTTGAGCTTTGCCCTGAATCTGGTCCTTTTGGCCTTTCCCCATTTGCTGATAAATAAATTAGTAAATTGGTAAATAAATACCCTGCTTTTCCACTCCTTTCAGAGCAGTGTTGCTCTGTTTTACAGGATCACGTTTCTCCTTCCTGAAAGTTGCTCTTAATGTTTGGAAAACTAAGTGTGCGCTGAACAGAATGTTGTTGTTCTTATAAAACTTAGTTACCAATTGATCTGGCTTCCTAACTGCTCCAGGGAAGCTCTTAATTCTGTTCTGCTGAACAACATGGTGTGTTTTATCCTTTCTGCTGCTGTTGCAACGTGCCTATAAAACATTCCTTGAGTATAATTCTCCCTGGTAAGAGGGAGAGGGGAAAGCACATTGGTTCTAATTGCTCAACAGTCTCTAACTTGTGAGCAGGAATATGGTATAAATGGAGCACTAATGCTATTTACAAAAGACTCCAGTAAAGGAAGGAGAGGTTTGTAGTAAAAATCCTGACTGATAGTAAAGTGTAAGGTTGCTTCATATCTATACCAAGATGGGACTCCATCAGAATTTTATTCCACTATTGGGTCTCTCCAGCTGGCTGGAGGGGAAATACGATAGTTCAATGGTTGACGTATAGCCAGAGGTTGGGAGGTTGGGAGTAACATTTATTGTGCCTCTTAGGAGAATAATCAACCTGTGTAGTTGATGGCAAGCTGCATAGTCCTAGGGTGCCCCCATAAGGAATAGCAATAGCAATTACACTTATATACCACCCCATAGCACTTATTGCACTCTCTGGTGGTCCAGAAGATAATTAGCACTTTGCCCAACACACTGGGTACTCATTTTACTGACCATGGAGAACTGGGACAGAGATGGGTGTTCAATCCATCATACAATACCCTGGTCATGAATTGCTGACTCCATCATACAATACCCTGGTCATGAATTGCTGACTCCAGCTAACAAGGTAAGCTTCGTAACCACTGAGCCACCACAATCCGTCATCCAGATTGGGGGTAGGGAGCATTCTTCTAGACTGTAGGACACACTGGCCAAAATCATGTTCCACAGTTATACCCACTAAGGGATGACAAACAGCATAACTTATGTAGGTTTTCCACTGGCAATTAATGAGTCCCTCCTTGGGATTTTTTTGGGATGCATTAGACTGGTTGGATTGATGTGTGCCCAAAAATCCAAACTGCGACACATTCATTTCCAACAAAAAGTCAATCCGAATGATGCCATTTGCCTTCCACAGGCATAACTAAGCAGTGTGATTTTAGTCTATCAATTCCGTTCTTCCCGTATTACAAGGGTGTGATGACACCTCTCTTCAAAATGGCCTTTTAAAACTGACATTCATTCAGTGTTGTCCTGATTTTATTGGATCAGTGCTTAAGAAGCTCACCTTGTTAGCCAGAAGGCTGGCAGTTCGGCAGTTCAAGACCCGGGTACTGCATGACCGTTTGAGTGGCTGTCTCTGTCCCAGCTCCTGCCCACCTATCAATTTGAAAGCAAGAAATTGCAAATAGATAAATAGGCACCACTTTGGTGGGAAAGATCTTGGGGACATAAAAAGAGCCTCATTCAGGCATACCCTGAGTGGAGTTTCTCCAACAAAAATCCTTTCAACCCAGAATAATTTCCGACACAAAATTATTATTATTTTGGATTAATTAATCTGGATGATGATGATGATGATGATGATGATGATGATGATGATGATGATGATGATGATGATGGTGATGGTGATGGTGATGATGGTGATGGTGATGATGATGATGATGATATTTCAATTTCTATACCGCCCTATTCGATTGGACTGATTCATCATCATCATCATCATCATCATCATCATCATCATCATCATCATCATCATTAATTGCTGTTTCTAACTTGATACATTTCAGATAACTTTTTACAAAACTTTTGTAAGCTCCTTAGTAGAAAGATGGTATAGAAATGAACTACAGTGGAATCTTGGTTGACAAAAGGCTCAGTTAATATTTAAAAAATCACATAACAAAAGGAAATCCATAGAAAATAGTGGCTCGGTTTACAGAATTTTTTTTGGAATGGATTAATTGGTTTTCAATGTATTTCTATGGGAAATTGCATTCAATGCATTCCTGTGGAAAATTTGGTTAAAGTAATTTTTGCTGTAAACAACATCCTGGAGAATGGATTAATTACGTTAACCGAGGCTCCACTGTAATAATAAGATAAAGATTGACTATTTTTGTTGTTAAATAATAGAAGAGCAAAAGGATCCCTCCACCCCCGCACCCCCACCCCCGCCCCCGGCTCTCCCCAAGACTTTTCTGATATATTTCATTATTTTATTCTTGAAAAGGACAGGAAAATGAGCCAGTTAAAACTAGCCTGAAAAAAATATACCATTCCAAATATTTCCAATATTGCTGAAAAATGGAAAGCTAGGCTTGCCAAGCATCTACCGCAACTGAGACATATGGGTGTTTTAATAAAACAAGACACGCCAATCGAGATTTGCAAATATCTTATTGAAGTTATGCACAGAAGGTCAAGTGGAAGTTGGATAAAGCAATTGGTTATTTCTGCCTTGCTTTACGCTTTTTAGAAGATTTTTTTTTCAAAAGGTAGGGGGGGAGGAATAGGAAGTTAATGCAGCCAGGCAAAGCTTTGAGTGCAACAGAGATTATGGTTCAACCTTGGGTTATACTGGGGTAGGGTTCAAAAAACATTAGCTGAAAGTAACTGAAATAAATAGAGGCAGTAATTACATTTAGGATGAAGTCCATTGGTACCGCACTTAAAGAGCATAATGCGTTCTACGGGATTGCTCTTTAAGCAAATTTGATCTTTAAATGAAACACCATTGTAAGTGACCAATTGTGACTTCTGGTGGGGGGGGGGATTGTGACCCCAATTTAGTTGTTAAGCGAGTTTTTGGTTGGTTTTATTTGTTAAGTGAGATGACCATTCAGAGAAAATTCTGCTCTTTAAGCAAGTTAGTCTCTAAGCAAGGTGCTCTTTATGCAAGGTTTTATTGTACTCTTATAGGCTAGATCAGGTACAAGAAGTTTTGGGAAGCATAGGGAGATAAAAAGATGCTACAATGCTGCCCTTAATGGTTTCTCTGTTTTAATTTTATTAGTACTTCTTTCTCAGGTTTCTGAATTTTTTAAAAATAAGTGTCTTGTCTTCACGTATGTTTCTTATTTGGTTAAGCATTACTTTTATGAGCTAGAGTAACTTATTTAATATCTTCAGTCCAGGGATGATGTTACAATTTAGCTAACACTTAATTTGAGTGTTTGGTGAGTTCTTCTGTCCTGAAATTTTGGCCATTTGCAATGCACAGGATTAGAAGCTAGATAACACCGAACTTAATAGAATTTGAAATATGAACTGCTAAGGTTTGGGGAATTTAAGAGTTTCCACTCAAGCCAGAAAAGATTTTTTTCTCCATTCCAAAACTCTAGAGTATTTTTACTTATTCTGTGCAGCCTTCGGAACATCCATCATTTTAGCTTATCAGTTAGTCTCTCTCTCTCTCTTTGCTGAAATGGAAAATTCTGAATGATATGCCCTGCACAGTGCTATAAACTACCTTATAGAATATCTATTGGCAAAGTTTAGATATATGGTTGGAGATGTTTTTAATATAAAACTTTTTTTATTCTGTGTTTATGTCAACGGGAGAGCAACTGCTATCTTAGAATCACACTCTCCATTTAGATGGCAATCTTCTCACATCTTGTATTAACTGCTCACCATTACATGCATACTTCTGAAACTTGGTACTTCCATCAAGGCAAGATTTAAGGCAGCTGCTAAAGAAAATTCTGCGGCCAATTCTCTTTTAAGACTCAAGAATCACCCTGCCCCCCGCCAGGACTTGCAAAATCCAAATTCTTTGGCAAGTTATGGTTTGTATATTGCTATCATCATTACCACCAGAATAAACAAACTCTCTCTCTCTCTCTCTCTCATGATTGTACCTCTTGTCTAATTTGTGTGTCAAAACAAATCTAGGTATGTTCAGGAGAGAAAGTTCCCATTTCCAAACTGAACCTTTAAAACTGCATTATTATTTTAAATAAACAAACAGCAATAATAATAATAATAATAATAATAATAATAATAATAATAATAATAATAATAATAATAATAATAATAATAATAATAATAATAATAATAATAAAGATGAATATAGAAAGGAAGGGATAGAAAGTTGAGCTGCAAACTGGGAAAACAAGCCTATGCATGGTCAATACTTGAAAAACATAGAAGGCAAGGCTCTCCCAAAGCTGACATGGGGATGGTTAAAAGCAGGAGTTTTGAAGAAGGAAATGGGAGGAGTTATCTTGGCAGCTCAGGAACAAGTTTTGCCAACAAATTGCATGAAGACAAAAATATAACACGTAATAGCAAATGGTGACTTTGTGAAAAGGATGAAATAGCAGACCATCTGATCAGTGGATGCAGCAAAATTTCACAGACTGATTATTTGCAATGCCATAACAGGGTTGCAAAAATTATCCAATGGAAACTTTGCCAGAAGTTTGGATTTGAATGCAGTTAAAATAATTGGAAACATCAAGTAGAGAAAGTTTTAGAAAATGAGAGAAACAAGTTCTTCTGGGACTTTAAAATTCAAGCAGAGAGACATTTGCCTCACAACACACCTGATATAACTGTTGTGGAAAAGAAGAAGGTTTGGTTTATTGACATTGCTATACCAGGAGATGCACGAATTGAAGACAAACAACTGGATAAAATCACAAAATATCATGATTTGCAAATTGAAGTTGAGAGTCTATGAAGGAAGAAATCTGCCATTGTATCCATAGTGATCAAAGCCCTTGGAGCAATATATAAAGGGTTCCCTAGATATTTGTAAATTTTAGATTTTTATGACTGGAACATCCTAACTCTCCAAAAACAAAAAACAAACAAACAAAAACCTCTACTAGGAACTGCATATATAATGATTGATTTGTATATAATAATAATAATACGTTCATTGAACTCTTCTTATACTTATAACACTTGTTGTATTAAGTGCAACCAGCCCTATTACATTATCAGAATCAGAAAAATACAGGGACATAACACTCCAGATGGCTCTTTCTCCATCTGGTCCAAACCAACTTCTGAAATCTTAATCACAGGGATGAGAAACTTGTTTGTGTTTAATTCTTTTTAAAAAGAAGGAGAATTGATGGAGAGAGTAATTGACTATTATTCACCCCTTGCCAAGGTCATTGGGAATCGCTGCTCTCTTTTGTGTTGGTCTATGAGCTTTAAAGCTGAGCTGAACATCTTGGCGGGGGCTGGGGACATGAGAGATGATGAAAATGGCATTTCCAAAGGAAACAGGCTGGATTTCCCGCAGAAATGACAACCCTTATTTGTCTATTGAAGCATGTTTGCCTTGTGAATAAGGAGGATGCCTGATAGGGTTAGCCTGATTAATTTTAACATGCCCTGAGACAGGAAAATACTTTCCTCAATGTCTTTGTAAGTAGCTATATATTTTTCCTTCACAGCTGATTGCTTATAATACAGGAGAATATATTTCAAGCCACAGATTTAGGTATCCTTAGCATCTTTGCTCCATTTTGATCTTCTTCTTCTTCTTCTTCTTCTTCTTCTTCTTCTTCTTCTTCTTCTTCTTCTTCTTCTTCTTCTTCTTCTTCTTCTTCTTCTTCTTCTTCTTCTTCTTCTTCTTCTTCTTCTTCTTCTTCTTCTTCTTCTTCTTCTTCTTCTTCTTCTTCTTCTTCTTCTTCTTCTTCTTCTTCTTCTTCTTCTTCTTCTTCTTCTTCTTCTTCTTCTTCTTCTTCTTCTTCTTCTTCTTCTTCTTCTTCTTCTTCTTCTTCTTCTTCTTCGTATGCCGCCCACTTGACAACGTGACTCTGGGCGGCTCACACAAGAATAGAGCATCCCTTTATATCCCTTTATAGCATCGTAAATGAAAGGATGAGACACACGTGGTAATGTATTGCAGTACAATATTTACCATGCAGCTATGCACAATGTGGATCAATAATTAATAATAAATAATGAATGCCCTATTGATGCTTGCCTAAGATTTGGATAACCTTTTGGAGCTAATGAGAGTAACAAGATAGCTGGTTGTCTTATTTGACTCATGAGTCTGATTTTACAAGTGAGATTCGTCCCTTGTTAGTTAGCCACTATTAGCATTAGCATTTTACAACTGAGATGTGTCCCTTGTCAGTCACTATTAGCCTTAGCTAATTACATAGGACAGCACTAGGTTCTACCTGTTGCTGATTTATTTTTATTCTCAAATAGGGAAATCTTTCTTTGCCAGGTCAAAAGGTACAAAATGATATTGGGCAGCCCTTCTTTGAGAAGTTATATGTTTCATTATATATCCATCCATATATCCCTGCATGGAAATAGAGGGGGATGAGCTTGGTTGCTCCATCAGGAGCATCTGGATTTACATAGTTTTGGCTCCTGGCTGGGGCTTAAAAAACCGCGGCGGCGGCAGGTCTTTTGGTACTGTTCATAATTTTCCTGTGTATTTGATGAGTTTTGTAATTTTGGACTGTTGTTTGAAACTGATGCCTACTGAATTTTTTTGACGCTTTTTTGATGCTGTAGTGATGCTGTAATGATGTTGAGATTTTTTTTTGGTATTGACACTGTTTGCTTTTGATATGTATATGTTGTATTTATGAACTCGCTGTTTTTTGTGTCTGTGAACCGCTCTGAGTCGGCCCCAACCGAGTAGGGCGGTATAAAAACTGGAAAAATAAATAAATAAATAAATAAAATTTAAAAGGAACATGGTAGATGGAATCTATGCCTAACCACCCAATCCAGGAGAAGATAGAGATTAAAACTTTGAAAAACAAATTACAAGAACGTCAATGATACACAACATAGTAGTAATGGGAGATTTCAATTATCCTGATATCTATTGAAGGACAAGTTCAGCCACATATGTCCCATCCAAACAACCTCTAAGAATGAGAAGCAGTGGACGGGTTGTAAACATTTTTGAAACTTCATCCACTCATTTTAATTTTTACCTGTGTTTAATTTTTAAAAAATTGCTTCCCGTTTCATTCTTGTACTGGAGGAGGACAGTAGAGATAACAAACTCTACTGATTGTGACATAGTGAGACAGAGCATCTTATCAAGAATGAGGCTTTGAGAGATTCTTTCACATGCCTACTAGTTTCACAGGAAGAGGGATAACACGCTAAGCCAGTGTTTCCTAACCTTTGGGTTTTTGGACTTCAATTCCCAGAAGCCTAAGTCAATTCCCCAAAACATTGATCAGCCAATGTACTGACTGAGGCTTCTGGGAACTGAAGTCCATTGGTGGGGCATGGGACTCACATTGGGAACCACTGCTCTAAGCTCTCTGCATGCAGCAAGGGCAGAATGTAGCTAGTGTCTACATTTCACAACCAACATACTTGATTTAAATTTGAGGACAAGTTAATCTTAGGACAAGTTTTTGTTCCCTTTGAAGAATGTGCCTCTGGAGAAGAGCTGTGTTTGGAAGACTCCTTATCAAAGCCTTTGAAAGTCCTTAGATTCACAACATGATGAATGTTAAAAATAGATGATGCTATAGACTCCTTATCAAAGCCTTTGAAAGTCCTTAGATTCACAACATGATGAATGTTAAAAATAGATGATGCTATGGAAAGAGGAGTGTTATCAGGCTGCAGCCAGATCAGTGCGCTTTTAATCTGTGAACCTCAGTGAGGCTTTAGAGTCTCTTGACCTTAGTTATTAATTCATTGGGTATATATTTTAATTGAGACAAATGAACACAGAGCTGGAACTGTAGAGATTTCAGCACTCACTGCTTGAATCCTGAGTCCATACAGCCTACTCTTATTAGGAAAAGCATTAAATGTGGGTACCTTATTTTATTTTATTTGGGGGTAACACAACCCCCCCCATATATTTCCTGTGATTTTGATTTGTTTCTGCCTCTTTTCCATCCGTAAATAGTTGAAGAGTAAGCACATTTCTCAAGAGCTGTAGGGAGCATAAGATGCCAGTTGCATTTTAACGATATGGCGTATTATCATCCCTACTGTAGCCAATTCTCTTTTTAAATCATGGCAGCATCTACTTTCGCCTCCAGCTATAGAATTCTTTTCAAGCCAAGAGTGAACTTGGCCGCTTTCCAAGTTGAAGGGAGGGAGGAGGGTAGAACAGGCGGCAGGATAAAAACCAAAGGTGTTTGGTTCACCAAAGCACTTGGAGTGGCTCCTAGCACTATAGCGCTAGTCTTCTCAATTGTGTAATCTTGAGGACCACACAGCCTTCTCCCAATTTGTTCTCTTCTACGTTTTAATAAGGACATCTGCAAGATATTTTTCTCCCTCTTCACTTCTTCTCTCCTCCTCTCCCCTCCTGCCTTGGTGAGCCTTCATGTGAAAAGCCTGCTTAATCATCACTGGTATTGTTTGCATCAATGGTGTTACTTAACTGCACCCCTGGGTGCTTAAAAAAATAAACAAGAGGGTCTCCTATAGAGAAGGGTCCCCTTCCTTTTAGTTCTTTCTTCTTAAAGTGGCAGGTGCTAGGTCTGTATTTGACCCGCTTCTGAGCTTGCAATGACATTTCTGTGCTAATCTGGAGACAAACAAGAGGCAGGTGATGCTCTGTAATGCACGCTCACAATATGTTTCAACGGTGATGTTTGATTTCCCTGAAAAAGGAATGTTCACATTTGTGTAGCAATATAGCAGTGATGTTGAACCTTTTAGTGACCGAGTGCCTAGATTGCAACCCCAAACCCACTTATTTATCACAAAGTGCCAACACAGCAATAGGGGAGGAAGGAAGCTCTCCCATTGGGCTGCTGGGCACAGGGGCGGGGCATACACTGTGCTGCAGGAGGGAGGAAGCGCTCCCATTGGGCTGCTGGGCAGAGGGGTGGGGCATACTGTGTGCTGGGGCAACCATATGGATGCCCACAGACAGGGCTTCACCAAGCGCCATGTCATAGGTTTGCCACCACTGCAATATAGCAACATAGTTCCCCTGGTGGCTTAGTAGTTAAGATGCTGAGCTGGAGACTGGAAGGTCAAGTTTTGATACCTGAGAGCTGCACTTGGGGACATGAAAGGAGCCTCACTCTGGTGTCCCCTGTGTGGAGTTTCTCCAGAAAAAATCCTTTTAACCCAGAGTAATCTCTGACACAAAATTATTATTATAGCAACATCGTTTTAGACTGTTTGCTCAGGCTTTGGGAAGTCTCCTGGACGAGTAGAGATGCCATTCTTTGTGTTGGTTTATAATAAAGCAGCAAGGCTCACAGCTCAGTGAGGGAACATATGCATGTAGAAGGTCCCTGGTCCAACTTCTAATCTTTTCAGCAGCAGGACTGTGAGAGAAACCGAAAGTGGTCTTCGTAGAGCTACTCCCTGTCAGTATAGTCCACCCTGAAAAAACTAGACTAACAGACTGGCCACAACAGGCAGTTTTGATCCCTTCAGAAACATAGCAAATTCAGTTTCACTCTCCTGTTGGAACCACAGATCAGCGGAAATACCTATTTCCACCCTTGGCATTTCCAGTTCCGAAGACTCACAGATGGCAGGACTTAAAAGTGTAGGAATAACTGTTGTTTATACCAGCAGACTGTGATTGGCTAGCACAGGGTTCAGTTTATGGTTATGAAGCAGGAGTGATTACTTTGGAAACTTATAAGTAGATTGCTTCAGGAAATCCATTGAGGGTTTGGTGCGAAGGAAGGAAGGAAGGAAGGGAAGGAAGGAAGGGCCTTTAAAAGTGGTGTCTGTGAATTCAGGGCTGCTTAGTTATTATATAGAACCTTATGAGTCTACCTTTAGTTATCAGAGAATTTTTTAAAAACCGCTGTAGCACTTTGAAGACTGTTATATTTTAATATTAGCTTTTGTGGATAAAGTCCACTTCATCGGACTTGATCCATGAAAGCTAACATTAAAATATAACATTTAGTCTTCAAAGTGCTGCAGTGTTTTTTGTTTATTCTTTGATATACTTGAAACACAGACTAGCATGGTTACTATTCAAAAAAATAAAATTAGATTAAAATCTACCTTTAGCTAGTAGCAGATGGAAGAAGAAAAGATCGTCCTTAGAGATAGAAGAAAGAAAGAAGCCTATGAATCTACATGTAGAGCAAGGAAAGAAGAGAGCAGAATATATTCCCCAAGTTAACAATCTGCCATCTACTCTCCAGTTGACTTGCTGAAAGCATTGGTGTTCTTGGAGGCTACCTTCCAGTGGTGGTCAGAATTTAAAATGCCATTGTATTTTAGCTTAACCTTTTAAAAAATTAACTTTGTGAGTGATTTCAACTTATCAGAATGTGGAGAAATCTTAAATCGGAATATCACCAAACACCAGTGTTGTGAAGAAGAGGGCCTAGAAACATATGAAGAAGCCTGGAAGGCTGGGTGGGAACCCCAGAAGTGGTCCCTATTTATCTACTTGCAATTTCTTGCTTTCGAACTGGGACAGAGATGGGCACTCAAACTGACATGCAATACTTGGGTCTCGAACTGCCAATTTGCTGGCCTTCCAGCTAACAAGGCAAGCTTCTTAACCAATGAGCCACCACAGCCCGTAAGTACTTGGTATCATGGTTGTTGGGTTTTCTCCCACTTCCCCCCTTTTCTCCTCCTCCCTTGCAAAAGTAATTAAAGTGATTTCTATCTTTCTTTCTTTGCTCAGATTGGCTCATCTGATTTGCATCAGTCCGTGACCACCCCCTCCCCTATCTGTTTTGATGTCATCCACCACTCTGTCCGACCTGCTGAGCGTCCCATAATGGAAGTAGTTTGTATAAATAATTAAAAGCCGGGGTTCACACGGTGAAGTCAGCAACAATGGTCTTGTTTTCGCCAACTTGATGGAAAGGATTTGATTTACATCTGCTCTGGGTATTTTATTCCCTATCTTATTAAAGCTTACATCTCTTGGATGCTCTGCTGGGTGTATGTGCTTATATATGTATTTCTTCTTTTCTCTTTAATGGGAGGGGTTGGAATGATGCCAAGCATTTTTTTTTCAGACGACGAGAAATTATCTCCAATTAAGATATAGTATCAGCAGAATAGAACATTGTCACAGAGTAATGGTCTCCTGCTGTTTTGTTAAATGCCAACATAAACCTGAGGCATTTATCAGAAATTAATGTCAAAGCAAAGTTGAAAGCTTTATCACAAATGCTAGCATTGTGAAGATAGTGCAATGATTCTATTGCAAACAGAGATGTTCTCCCAGCCTAGGGTTGCCATATGTCCTGGAAAACTGAGATTGTCCTGGATTCAAGGTTGGAAAAATTGTCTCAGCCAGTTCAATAAAAATCATGTTAAAGTCCCAGATTTTTAAAACTTACTGATAGTGAATTATAACATACCATTAAAATAAATTCAAACTCTCACCATCAAATGAGCGATTTCCTACCACGTTGGAGTTGGAGTATACCTGGAGACAAACCTTAACGTCCTCGCCTTACACCACCAGCCGATAAATGTGACCAGTGTATTTCCTGGAACTGAGGACGTTAAGAGTTGACCGTGATGCGACTTCTTAGAAGTACAACAGATCATCTTACAGTAAGAATTAACTTTTGCAAATAAATTCATTTATGTATTGATATATTTAAAGTGAAAGTGTTTTATAGCTGTCATAATATTATGTTTGTTTTTTAAAAAGGCTATTTTGTAGATAACCAGCCCATTTTTGTGAAGTATACTTCTGTCCCGGTTTTGTGGGAGAGAATGATGGAAACTCTATCCCAGCCCTGGTTTGCTACTCATGACATCTATGGTGAGTATTCAAACAGTTGTGGTGGGTCAGTGGTTAAGAAGCTCACTTCATCCTCATTCAGGCATCCCCTGAGTGGAGTTTCTCCAGCAAAAATCCTTTCAACCCAGAATTATTTCTGACATGAAATTATTATTATTATTAATGCAATGCAGCAGAAAGTGAGATTTCCCCGTCCTTGGTTTCCATAGGTAGCTTCTTCAGAAGAGATTGTGCTTTCCAGAATTCATGAATAGGGTTTCTATCTCAGATTTGGAGAAACTGTTTTGTCTGTAAGACTCCAGGGGAAATCCTGCTAGGAAAACCCTTTTCTCCTTATTCTGAACCTTGTACTTGAGCATCACAAGGTGCCTCTGCCTCTTAAGCCCCAAATTAAGCATATCAAAGACCATAATGACTGCTTAGCCATGTGTTTAATTGCAGTTGTAATTGCCCGCATGTAGTCTTTTTCAGCAGTGTTGCAGCCTGCATACATTATATGTCCTGTGGCCGTTTTAGGGAGTCAGAAGTAGTTAATGGCAGGGACAATTACATTTCAGACAGCACCTCCACAGGTGGGATATGTGAAACAGAACTGAATCTCCCTAGTCCAGTGATGGTGAACCTTGGCACTCCAGGTTTTCTTGAACTTCAAATCCCAGAAGCCCTGATCAGCAGCAGTGCTGACATTGGCTTCTGGTAACTGAAGTCCAAGAACTCCTAGAGTGCCAAGGTTCACCACCACTGTCTTAGTCAGAGTTTGAGCTTGCCCTTATTCAGGATAAAGGTCTCCTTTGGTTGAAAGAGAATGCTGTTACCTTTCCCACCAAAGCGGTACCTATTTATGTACTTGCAATTTCTTGCTTTTCAAACTGCTAGGTTGGCAGGAGCTGGGACAGATGACGGAGCTCACTTTGTCCTGTAGCACTCAGATCCTTAATTGCGGACCTGCCAAATTTCTGGTCATCAAGATCAGCATCTTAACCCCTAAGCCACCATGGTCCCTTTCACAGGATACTTCCTTCCATTTCTATCACAGCTGGACTTTTTTTTTCTTTCTCTTTCCCCAATTTTCACTAAGCATGCTCAACTTTCCTTGACCTGGTTTGCTGTCTCCCTTATTTCAGTAAGGGATTGAGAAGGTAGATTTCTTCTGTTTGTGAACACTGGAACTATAGCTATATTCCTCTCACTGGGACCATTTTGCTTGTGTTCAGAGCTGTTGTTCAGTAAGCAAAGAGAGACAACAAGAGAGAAAGAACAAAGGAAGATCTTGGTGTTTGGCCTGGGCCACTCACACAACAGATGCTAGGCCTGAAGGATAAACTCATTACCAAATGTGTAATGCCACATGTGGGACTGTGGTGGCTCAAGTGGTTAAGATACTGAACTCAACGACTGGAAGGTTGGAGTTCGATTCCTGAGTACTGCATGACAGAGTGAGCTCCGTCTCTGTACCAGCTCCTGCCAACCTAGCAGTTCGAAAGCAAGAAATTGCAAGTAGATAAATAGGGGCTACTTCAGTGGGAAGGTAAACAGTGCTCCGTGCACTCAGGTGTTGAGGCATGCCAGCCACATGTCCATGGAAATGTCTGAGGATGCAGACAGCGTTGGCTCTTCGGTTATGAAACAGAGATGAACACTGAACCCTAGAGCCAGATACGACTGGCTTTTGAGCAAGGGCGACCTTTGCCTTTACCTAATACCACAATGTTTGTCTTGCATCCATCTACCAACCATTTGTAAACCTTCTACCAACCATTTGTGAAGCTCCATAACTGATCTGAAGAACAGGTATTACCAGTTGTAAAAAAAAACCACATTAATTTGTATACGTATCTGTTTCGCTAACCATTCTGCACTTATTAGAAATCCTTTTAAATCTGAGGTTTTAGAAATTTCAAGTGTAGTAGAAAGCAAAACTAACAAATGTTACCCAATGTAAGCAATGGTTGTTAGATGACGATCTAAGAGTCAAATCTAGCAATCAAAATGGAAACATTTCCTCTCTCTCTCTTGTACACCCCCCCATGCATTATTGCCATGACCATTATCTCATTTGTAAATTGGTAGATTCCTTCCCCCACCCCTTTAATTCTACCCCAATCACAGTTATGGCTGCCTGATTGATTATCTAACATTTCTCACTCCTGAGTCCAATCTTCAAGGCATAAATTTTGGTGTTGATCTCACTTGAGTCAGCTTTTCTGTTCTGTAATGATGATAGCTTGAAGCTCACCCTTGAAACAACAAGAGAAGAAATACTAGAATCCTTCTGGTCCATAAGGATTGCAGATCAAAATTTTAAATTATTTTACCACAAAGCGTGACACTTCCAGCTTGTCTCTATCAGTGAAACCTTGCAAGGTTATAACAGGATTTAATATACATCCTTCCTAGATGGCTGTATTGTAGGAAGGTAGTAAAAACGGACTGTGAAATCATTTTGGTGCTGAGCCTCCAATTATAAGGACATATCAGAGAGAATTAAAAATTCAGCCCATTTTGTATGACTGAACATCCCCCACGGGTGAAACCTCAGCCAGGCAGGGATAGAAACATCAGTGGGGGATGCATCAGTTTGAGGCAGCTTCACTATTTCATGGGCAAGAAGGATGGATAACAGGAACAATAGTGATGATAGAATGGTTTGAGCTTAAGCATTTTTTGTGTGTGTAGGTGTGTGGAAGAGTCATTCTAAGGGTTGAGAGAGAGAGTGAGGAACTTCAATAGTACAACCAGCTTGTGTTGCTAAGTGCTACCTAATGAAAGGAGTGGATTCTGAGAACATGTGTTCTTCACCCATGCTTTTTTCTTGCTGCTTGAAATGGTCTTCTTTGTACTTTACGCTCTGCTGTTTAAGAAAGGAATCAACCTAGATTCCAATACTGTATATGAATTTAATCATTAAATAAATGACATGTCATGTTGACCACAACACAGAAACTGTAATATTGCTAAAGTCCACTGCAGTGGCTCAAGTGGCTAAGACACTGACTGGAAGGTGTCAGGTCAGCAGTTCAGTACCTGAGTACTGCATGATGGAATGAGCTCCCATCTTTGTCCCAGCTCCTGCCAACCTAGCAGCTTAAAAGCGAGAAATTGCAAGTAGATAAATAGGGACCACTTTGGTGGGAAAGTAAACAGTGATCCGTGCACTCCAGTGTCTACATGTGCCTGCTACATATCCATGGAAACATCTGCAGAAGCAGACAGTGCTGGCTCTTTGGCTCTAAACAGAGATGAGCACTGAACCTTAGTATCAGATATGACTGGCTTTGGAGCAAGTGTGACCTTTACCTTTACATTTTAATTCTTAATATTCCAATTTAAGTATTTTGGGGTTAGTGAGGACACTCTGTGAGCTAAATCTGTTATCTGTAAACTGCTCAGAGAAGCACTTGTAATAGTGCGGCAGTATGTAAAGCCATCCATCCCAACAGACTGACTGATGGACGGACAGATGGACTGACTGATGAACTGATCGACAGACTGATGGACCGACAGACTGACCAATGGACTGACCAATAGACTGACCGATGGACCGACAGACTGATGGACTGACCATTTGACTGACCATCTATACAACCATGCAACCATCTGTCCATCTGTCCATCCATCCATCTGACCGACTGACCAACCAACTATATTTCACCATACCTTTACAGCCTACAAATAGGAGCATCCAAAGGAAGGAGGATTTTCCAGTAGCTCTCTTCTATATTGACAGAGATGTTAATATTGACCTCAGCATAGATGAGCCATAACTCACCAAGCACAATACAGTCTGTCCCTCTCTTTTATCCTGACCTGCCTTAGATGGATGTAAAAAGAATAAATGAGGTGGAAAAGGACAGGCATGTATACCAGTTCAAGCTTGGTGGAAGAAAAGGGAGATATAAATATATCCAGGAAATTCTAAGTCCCAGTCAGCCTACCCATTGAACACTTCCATTGCTTCTCCACTGAGTTAAAAGGAGGACTTTTCCATATAACTTATTTTGTGTTAAATGGAAAGGGTGAATCCATTAAGGATGCCTCATTTACAGCTGGATACATTACAGGGATATTTCTCTGGGGTTCTGAATTTATCATGCTCAATAATTTGATAAGCATACGAAATTTAATAAAGTCTAATTAACTCATGTAATATAAAGTGTGTTGCCAGGCCTGTTTGTGTATCTCATGCTGATAAACAGGAAACGTTGTGTTCTAATGCTCTCTAGCACTTAGCTTTGCAAGTGCTAAATGTTGCTTTTAATTAAACAATAAAGAATGTAACATCCTTTATTGTATTGTTATAAATTTTGATGAGGTGCAACAATTTGATTCCTTTAAAAATTAATCGCCTAGGAGTGTGTTTAAGTAATATTGATTATGCTTGGTGCCTCATGTTGATCAGTGATAGTTAACTTGGCATTTAAAATATCTTTTTTCCATTATACATTTGTGATGCAAGAATAAAAGCAAAGCACAAAACAAATAGGCACTTGAATTCTAATAGCAATATGCAATAAACGTCAGGCGACTGGAAATTATGGTTGCAATTTCATCGGAGTACACTTTGTTCCTCTATTATGCCTGTGTGAATTTTGCTACTGGCAAAATCTATTACAGATAACAGTTAAGAACCTTTTTAATCTACACAGATAGGCAAAAGGGAGAAGGAAAGAAAAAGAAAAAAGGATGACAGGAAGCTAAATATTAGAAAATGCAATGTTGGGGGGGCGGGGAAGGACCGACACACATCAGAAATAATGTGGCTACATTGAGAATGTAAATGATGATTTCTTTAATATCATTGCAGAGTTGATGTTTTGTGAATGGTTGACCTTGCTGAAGGGCAAATGGCTGATGACATGGTATATATCATTATATGTGTTTGTATAGTCTGTTGAAAGATATATTTATCTCTCTGCCATGGCATAGCTATTTTCTTTGTTTAATGATTGCTACCAGAAATAGCAATTATAAAGGCAGACTGTGCAAGAGGAGTTTGTATTTTTCCACCCTGAAATCCTTTGGATTTGAACACTGGGTCTACTTATCCCTGATCTTTACTATTGACTTTGTTGGGGAAGAGACGGCAAGCAGTTGTTGTTGCTATGTGGTGCCAAGTCAGAACTGGCTTATAGTGACCTTGATAGGGTGAGGTATTAAGGAGTGGCTTTACCAGTTCCACCCTCACAGTAAGTTTCCATGGAGAAGCCAAGGTCTACTGAGTCCTAGTCCATTAGTCCACCCATGATACAACCTCGCTCCTCACTTCATTGTACAGTAAGATCTCCCTTGCATGAAAGTCAGCTGTGTCTGACTCTAAGGGGACCATGGAAATGTCTGCAGATGCAGACAGCACAGGATCTTTGGCTATAAACGGCGATGAGCACTGCACCCTAGAGTCAGATACAACTGGCTTTTGAGCAACTGCGACCTTTGCCTTTATAAAGAAAGAAGTAATAATAATAATGTGAATTTCTTTTTTCTCCCTACCGAGGTTGGGATGATATGGCTGTTTTAGTACAGTAGTACGTCGCTTAAAGAGCATAATGCGTTCCACGGAATTGTTCTTTAAGCGAGTTTGCTCTTTAAGCGAAACACCATTGTAAGTCACCAATTGTGACTTCTGGTGGTGGTGGTGGTGGGGAGATTGTGAACCCCAATTTAGTTGTTAAGCAAGTTTTTGGTTGGTTCTAGTTGTTAAGCGAGGTGACAATTCACAGAAAATTCTTCACTTTAAGCGATTTAGTCTCTCAGCGAGGTGCTCTTTATGCGCGGTTTTACTGTAGTTGGATTACAATGTCCATCATTGCAGCTGAACAATTATGGGAATTGCTACTGAAAAATATGTCCAGAAGAATCTCACATTCCCCATCACCAAGTTGCATTAAGTAGGTGTTTTTATCCATGCAGCATTGAATTTTGGCTTTGTGTCCCCTTCCAACAACAAGTTCTTCCTTGAAAGAAGACAAGCTGCTCAGCTTTGTTTAAGAGACCTCAGGCTGGATTTGTGTGTGTATGTGTGTGTGTTTGTGTTCATTATTATGTAATAGCAGCAGTACCTTCTGCTTTGAAGAAAAGCGCCCTCTCAAAGGTCACAAGGATTGTAATTGTGGCCTCACTGTAAATAGCAAAAATGTTGAAAGCTGCTTTTGTGCAGAATATCCTTTGCATTCATGAAAAGTTCTGTCAAAACAAGACAGTCAACCCTGTATATTCTTTGTTTTTATTCTCCAAGCAAAAGGATTTTTATTCTATCATTTAGCATCCCTATTTGTAATTGAGCAAATTAAATGAAAAGAAATGCAGTGGACCGCTGCCCCCCTCCCAAATGTCATGGACAAGCTATACATCATATTATGAAGCTGTTCCTGGAATTTTCTAATGTTGTATAGATACTTCTATGTTTTATAACACAGAACATTGAGAAGTTGAAGAGTAATGTGCCCAATTCCTTAGTAATCAAAAGGGTCCACCGTGTCTTCTATGGTTCTAACCTTGTTTTTACCTTGGTGATTCTGGTTTCTGTAGGGTGGTGAATCTATTTGGATTTGGGCCATTGATACACAAAAGGATGATGGACAACGTGGATTTGGGTCTTGATCCAGCAAGAAAACAGTCTATATTCTTGAGTTTCGAAATCTGTCCATGTTCCTTTTTGTATTGAATTCCATCTCCTATAAATTCCCCAACCTGTCAGTAGTTAACAGTGTTTGATGACGATAATCGTGGACATTTGCAGAGAAACAAGGAGGGAGGGAATCTGAAATATGATGGGTGGGGGGAGAGAATGGATGGTTCTCTCTTAATTTCTGCCTGGTGTGAGTTCTACATATGTACATTCATGAATTTGTTTTATATGCATTTCTGTATCGAACTTAGGGTTGGGGGACAAAGATGGCAGTGAAAATTCACATTGTTTTCATGGTATCCCCCCTCCCACACACAATGATTATCTTTACATGATTTTATGAATTTGTTTATCCCCACTCCCCACCTCAATCTGTTTTGCATGCACACTAGCCTCAACAAGACATTTTGATGTGTGTCATGATACCATTTTGAGTTGTTTTCACAAATGTTTGGAGAATTTAAAAACTGATGGTAAAATGGCATTCTAAATTGGCACATCCTCCCATGAATACAGGCACGAAAAAGGTCCATTTGCTTAAAAATGAAGACCAAAAGAAATCTCAAGTGCTGTTTCCAAGATTCTAAGGGGAAATCATGACTTCCATACAATAATAGTGTTTTGGATGAGGACTGGCACCAGAGGTTAATAAGAACTGAGCTTCTGGCAAAAGGTTAGATTTTTCAGATAAACAGATTTATGTAGGCATTATACAAGGGGAAGTTCTGTTCCCCAACTCAGATCAATCTTTCTTTTTTACCCTGAAGTCATGGTGAATATGACAGAACACTTAAATGAAAGCAGCAATAAAGCCGACAGTTGTATTTAGAAAACAGAACGTAATAAACTGTGCCAAACATTTGGGCTGAAATACAAAAGTACTCCCAGTAACACAATAAAAAAACTTTCCTTAAGAAACACAAAAACACTCTCTCTCTCTCTCTCTCTCTCTCTCTCTCTCTCTCTCTCTCTCTCAGTCATGATGATCATTTCTCCAAATGGATCCACATTACTTAAGCATATGTTCTTCTGTTCTTTCCTTCTTACATTTGTTCCTTTTTATGCACTAAAGTGTGACTATACAGATGTTGTTTGATTGCATTTTCTCTAATTCCTCACCACTACCTCTGCTAGCTGGTTGAGATGTGCCATCCAGAGTTTTTCAGCCTTGAACTCTCAGAATTATCTATTCTGAGAGGTCCACCTGGTCAACTCACACCTAAAGACAACTAAATATAGCTTGCCTGGAGAAAGGACTAGCCAGAAGGCTTCATGGTGTAGCTTCCAGGTATTTTTTTTAAACCCTGTCCCAGTGTTTCCTGGGTGTCTCTCAATACCCAACAACATCCAACAACATAATTAACATGACACCCACCCACCCCAAATCAGCTTTTTTCCCCATCCAGATTTCACATCCATAGTGAAAGAATTTATATATTTTAGTACTGGGATAGATGGATTAAAATTCTAAGTTCATATAAAGCAGCTCCTTGTGTTCCTACGTATTCATATATGACAGTGGTGGCTGACCTATGGAACACATGACAGAGGTGGCATTATGAGCCATCTCTGTGGGCACTCTATGTTTGAATTTTCACCACTGCAGTTTTGGGACCCTCAGGATCATTTATCCAAGTATAAGTTGAGGCCCCTTTTTGGATCTAAAAAACTAGACTTATACTCGAGTATATACTGTATACCTGTATTTTGTCTTCCAATTAGTCATGGGTGTTGACAATTTCCAATCTTTATTTTTTTTAACAAAAAGATTAAAGATTAGAATTCTGACTCAGGGTGGGGATCAATCCTTTATTCAGTGTCATACGGTTACCACTTTATTGACCATTGACCTAACTGCATTAGGGTATTGATTGGTTGGTTGGTTGGCTGGTTGGTTGGTTGATTTCCCACCTGACTTAGTGCTAGCGCTACATAGGGTGGTTTCTAGCATAATAATAAACAACAATGGACATCAATATACAAATCAATAATGAAAATAGCAAATAACCAAACAGATGCAAAAGATAGATTTTTAGTCAATGACAATCTATCCAGCAAAATTTCTTGGGATAATATATATATATTCAAAACAAAAGAACCCCAACCAACCAAATAAATCCTAAATCCCTTGGGTTGAGAAAATGCATCTCTCCAGCTCTGATCTATTCTATCAACAAAATGCTTTCCACTACACACATCAAAGCCATTCTATCTGCAAATTCCCCCATCTTTTCCCCTTCTGAAGAATCCTTTAATCTATTCAGTTGACAAAAAATTCTATCAACTGCCAGAAACCATTGTATTAACAAATTTCATTTCGTCAGTCATGACTGATTTCTGAGACAAACCAGTTTGTATTAGGTTCTAACCCATTCTGTGGAAAGAACATGCAAAAAAATACACCCTCTCTTAATAATGAGGTGGGCGGAGAGAGAAGAGACATGATATTAAAGATATTAAAGAGACCTACATAGCTTCATTTAGCTTATTTAGCTACTCTCTCTCTCTCTCTCTCTCTCTCTCTCTCTCTCTCTCTCTCTCTCTCTCTCTCTCTCTGTGTTTTAAATTGTCTTGTGTGTGCATTTAAATAATCCCATTTTAGTCATTATTTTTTGCCTACTGAATAATGAATGATGCATTGTAGGCAGGACGTTGTGCAAAAAATAAGACCATGCTCTGTTCTGGTTTTGTTTCACTTCTCATTTTGCTTGCCTATAATGTATATCTATTGCTGCAAATGACTTCTCTACTTATCATTGTGATTCACCCTCACAGCGGGCAAGAAGAGATCTCCAAAGGATATCAATCTGACAGGCGCCTAGGTGTTGATCTACTGATACTCCTTGTAATTTCATTGCTCATAATGAATTCATATCTGAAAGCGGAGTGAATGTCACATTGATGCTGATAAAATCCTATGTTCATTTAGTATTAACTAATATGCCACTGTAGCGAAAGCTGAGCAGTAAATTTGCTGCTCAAAGAACACCTTGTAAAAGTGGGGTATCATTACAAAATAAATGAAGAAAACATGATCAGCAGACTTAGCACATCCCAGAAGAGGGGTTAAGAGTCTTTGCCTTAAACAGAAAAAAAAATAGATTAATTGGATGGGAAGCTTGAGGCAGTTCATATTTTGAACAGGCATTTCTGGTAGTTTTTGCAAAAGTAAGTTTCTCAAGATGTGGTAAAAAAGACCCAGACAAAAAAGATCATGTAATGTTTGTTTGAACAAGAAGCTAGGCCATAAAGCTAGATCATGAAGCTTTGCAACTAGGTCTTTCTCTAGGTGAGCCATGTTTAGGTGCCAGTAGGTATGGTAAATCAGGGCCATAGGGGCATAGTCGTTAAGGTGTTCAACTTGTTGACCAGAAGGTTGGCGGATCAGCAGTTCAAGACTTGAGTGATGCATGATGGAGTTAGTGCCTGCCATCTGTCTCAGCTCCAGCCAGCCTAGCAGTTTGAAAGTTTTGTTGTTGTTGTTCAGTCACACAGTTGATTCCAACCCTTTGCAACCTCATGGACCATTGCCTGCCAGGCACCTCTGTCTCCCACCATCCTCCTCAACCCACCCAGCTCTGTGCCCTTTGTGTCAACAATACTATCTAGCCATCTCATTCTCTGTCATCCCCTTCTTCTTTTGTCCTTGACCTTTCCCAGGATCAAGGCTTTCTCAAGTGAATCTTCTCTTCTCATTTGATGTCCAAAGTACTTTAGCTTCATCTTCACTATTTGACCTTCCAAGGAGCAGTCGGGGGTGATTTATTCTAAGATCAATCTATTTGTTCTCCTCACTATCCAGGGGACTCTCAAAACTCTCCTCCAACACCACATTTCAAAAACATCTATTCTTCTGTGCTCAGCTTTCCTTATGGTCCAACTCTCACAACCATACATTACCACCGGGAATACCATTGCTTTGATTATGCAATTTTTTGTTTGCATTGTGATGTAAAAACTTGCAAATAGATTAATAGGTTCAACTTTTGTAGATAAAGTAACAGTGTTCTGTGTACTTCAGCATCTAGTCATGCTTGCCACATCACCACGAAAACATCTGTAGATACAGACAGCGCTGGCTCTGTGGCGGAAAACAGAGATGAGCACTGAACCCTAGGGTTGGACACAACTAGCTTTTGAAGAAGGGAGACCTTATCTTTACCTAGATGTGGTAAGAGTTGTAATGAAAAATTGTTGGAAGGAATTACTTTTTATGTTCTTTGACTACACTGACTACTAGTTTTTCTTGAGCATTTTGGTCAATAGTTTTCTAATTAATCAGATTCCAACATGGAAAACAGAAGTGTTTAGATCAGTGGCTCCCAACGTGGGCCCCACACCCCACGGGGGACTTCAGTTCCCAGAAGCCTAAACCAGTACATTGGCTGAGCAGTGCTTCGGGGAATTGACTTAGGCTTCTGGGAATAGAAGTAAAAAAACCAAAGGTTTGGAAACACTGGTCGAAAGTCTTCATTGAGTTCCGCTCTTCTTACAGGCTCTACATTCCCACTGCATTTGCTTGGCAAGATCTTGTCTGCTTCCCATTCCTCTTTTTTACCTGTTACTATGACAACAGCATCAGTATGTGTGTTGGAACTGGTGCAGGCTGTCTCCATTAGCCTTCAGAAACTCTTGCTGAAATAATCAATAGCAAACACATTGAATATGTTGGGTTTTTAAATTACATCTACAGTGGAAAACCATTTTATTTTCAGTGTACATTTGTGATCAGTGCAGCTCTTTATTGATTTTTGTTCCAGTGAAACATTTTCCCCCTGATATCTAGCTGGGACATTTAAGTTGCTGTTCTTATAGAAATCTCATAATTCTGTAAAAGTAAGAACAAACACGAGTGACTAATGAGAAAACTCATTTTTACAACAAAGAGCTCTCTATTGAATTATCTCAAAAATGGAGATGAAAAACTTAGAGCATCCCCAGATGGGTGTTAATCTTGCTCTTTAGTGCTCTTGAGAGCTGCTCCTGGATCCATGTGTTCATATTTTTCACATGCTGGAGCATCACAGCCTTCCCCTGAGTGATTCTTTTTGTGTGACACTGAAAAGATCATAGAAAGGAAGCATGCTGAAGGGGAATAACAAGCCCCTTCAATGTATGGAATGTTTGAATTAAACACTTTCCCTGGACCTCTACAGAGAGACAGGGAAAGTATAATTATTTTCCCATTCCAGCCAATTGTTGTAGAACTAGATTATTTTTCCTTTATAATCCCATGTAGAGTTGCTAGTCCCTCATCAGGCACCTCCCTAGGTGACAGATTGGGGAACGCTTCTCAGATATGTAGGGTACTGAGGAATGACATACTCAGGGTGGACCTAAACTAGCACCCCTTGGTTGGAGGCTGGTGATGGGCTACCAACCCATTCCAGATAATGTGAAGGTATAAGTGTCACACTAGGGCAGGAGTTCCCAACCTTTTCAGCTCCTGTACAGTGTTTTTAGAACCCTGGTTCTTGTCTACAATGATCATGGGAATATATGTTACCTTACAAATGTGATTTTACCATCTGGGCCTTTCAAAAGCAAACACATTTGCTTAGGTGTCCTTTTGATCACGGTAAACCTGGAATGAAATTGAATTCGATTCAGGTCCACCATTAATTGCAAAGTGAAGTATAGATGTTGAACTCCTATCAGTCCATTGTGGGCAGATAAGATAGGATCATCATCTGGAAAGACCAGAGTAAGAAATCTGTCGGTGATAGAATGGCCATGCATGCCATGGTGAGCAGACTTTAAAGAGAAGGTCTGAAAGCCAGGGGTAGTTCATATATACTCCATTAGAAAATCATTCCATTTCCCTTCATGGTCTGAAGATTTTGTCTCTTGGGGCTTTTTGCTCCCCGATCAATAACAGGGTTCTTGATAAAGTATGGGCCTTAGTTTCATAGTCTGAAGATTCTGCAAATAATCTACTTAACTGACAGATATTTGTTGCTCTTAAGGAATACTTGACACCTCAAATGAAAGGATGAAATAAGTAGTAGGATTTATTTTAAAGAGATTAGTCCAACAGACAAAGCTTTCAGAGATAAAGGTGGGCAGACTATGCTAAAAGGCAATTTAAAAGCTTTCCATTACACCTTTCTACATTATACTTCCATGGAACCTAAAGACACCCACAAATATCCTGTTCACCACATCATGCCTTGGTCCTGTTTCAAACAAAATGGAAATTTGACAGGGACGCAATGTTTCAGTCACAAATAGTGAACTTCTAAACACCTTACTTTAAGAAGGATGTTAACAAACTGGAACAAGTTCAGAGGAGGGACACATGGATGATCAGGAGACCGGAAGCCTTACTTGTCAATTACAGTAATACCTCGGATAACGTTTACCTCTGATAACACTAAAATCACATAACGTTAAGTATCTGGGGAGGAGAATTGGATCGAATAACGTTAAGGTCCTATGGGATGCATCGGATAACAACGGCTAAAGCGTGTGCAGTTACAATGTATCTCTATGGAGTTTTAACGTTATCCGATCCATCCCATAGGATTTTAACATGGATCGAATAACACTAAAAATCGGATAACACCAAGACTTGTGGAACCAAGTCTTAGCGTTATCCGAGGTATTACTGTACTTGAAAGATGGTCAAAACGAGTAGGGTAGATTTGTTCTTTATCATCATAGAGTGCAGGACACATACTAATGAGTTCAAATAACACAAAACCAGATAGAAGCTGAATATCAGGGAAAATGTCTCAACTGTTAGAGCTGTACAACAATGGAACCAATAATCTTGGGAGATAATGAGCACTCCAATGCTGGAGGCATTAAAGAGAAAATTGGACAACTGTCTATTACATGTGATTTGATTTGGATTGAGCAGGGTCCTGGACTTGAAAGCTTTATCGGTCCATGCCAACTCAGTTATTCTATGATTCTACAATTCTATGATCATGCGTGTTTGGAAATGATAGCTGCCTTGTCAAACCACAAGGGTTAGCCTTGGAAGAGGAGAAAGATGTTCCTTTTATAGGATTTCGACATGAATTATCTGATGGAAGGGAAAGATGAGGAATCATCAATGTCTTCTTAGAACAAATGCCTGATCGGACAGAGCACATTTCATCTTAATAGAAACAATGTTCAACATCTATATGGTTTGGTAGAAATATTGCCCTCTGCTGAGCGATCCATCCCTTATGAAGGTGGAGTTTTTACTGTTTTACTAGGTCTTCTATTGAGTAGTTGCTTGTCATATGATTTTTTCTTATTTTTTCCCCTTAGCCACAATAAACGTAGTTATTTTCTTTCACTGATTCTTGCTCCCTTTTTATTTCTTTTTGAATGAAGCTAAAATACTTCAGATACTCATGTCAGTGCTTCATCTTTAATATCCTGCATAATCATATATTCATGACTGGAAATACAGTCAATGCATTACACAGCACCAAGCCTCCAGGCTACTACTTAGAGCAAGCAACGTGAGAAAATGCAAATACTTACGGTAGGCAAGACAAATGTATCACTTGCCAGTCAGAGCTTTTCCAAAACACAAATAAATGTATCTTACCATGGTTTTAGACAGCTGCTGCTGGTTGATTCCATTGTTGCTGTTTTCATCTTGGACACAGAATTGTCGTTGGCTGCAACTCAAATCCGAGAATGCATTTTTTCCTGAAGTGGGAAAAATGCTACTGGCATGAATTTGTTTAAGGAGGATTCCAGCTTGCCATGAAGTGACCCACACACTATGATTACAGAGCCATGTCCTGTGGCACACATGAAATGAGACATGCAGGATTTAACACCAGGACTGCAATGGACTGCCACAACCTTGAGGACATTGACAAGGTGCACCTTCACAGCTAGTCCATCTGACATGGCCTCTTCCATGACCATTGGGAATCAGAGTTCCTCCTCTGCTCATTTTGCCATTGGGCCCAATAGGATGATTTCCAGTGGCATTTCCTCCACTGAGGGGGCTATTACCCCACCCAAAGGGGCTCATCCGCCCATACCCATTGGCCCCTTTAGGGATTCAAGTTATTTACTGCCACCCAACACTCGTGTTGTGTCACTGGCTGTACAGTCTACTCCATTACCATATCAGGATGTCCAGACAAAAATTTGGACACAGAATAATGCAGATAAAAATAAGCCATCAGGTAAATGTGTCTGGATCATGTCCAAAGACACCCTGTGCCAAAGGCGTCCTGAAAGCAAATGCTTGCATTACTTGCTGACAGCAGTGAAATCTCTCCGGAATAAACACTAGCCTTAGCGTCAAATGTCTCTAAAGAATGGCAAAAGTGTTTCATCAAAAGATTTATCTGTAGGTTCATCCGGTTTTCTAAGGCTGTGTGGTGACCTTCTGGGTGGAAGGCCGTGTGATGGATAACCTTTCACCACAAGTTTATCATTCTCTTCCAAGCATTTCCAGAGAGAGACAGAGACTGGAATTACAAGGTTAATACTGGTTAAGGGCTGACACTTCTGTCATTTCAGGGTCATTTCAACACTGAAGAAGACAGCAAAATTTATAGACATACACACTCATATGTACACAGACAGATGTTCGTACACATTTTTCCATCTATACAAACATACTCACAGACTTCAATTCTATCTATTCTAATGACCCAAATCCAACTGGTGTTCATGGTAGGTTTATGTAACTTGCACACATTCCAGCTAATCCACAAGAGACTAACTAATGAACCTGGTTGTGCACCTGGCTGCACACCCAAGACCTACCCATGTGCCTTGTCAATAATTAGGAAGTGGCACAATTATCACCTGTTTAATGCAAAACATCAAAAATGTTTCGGGTGGTAGAATAGATGGCTAGTTGTTACTTTCGACTTGTTACTTATTTAGAAGGAAAGTGGAATGAAATGCTTAAAACTATGCTGTGACGTTGGTTTGAATTTGGTATTCAGCCATGCAAACATGTTGCTCACATGTTACAGCCTAACAATCTCTGAAAAACAACACAATACAGATAAAAGGCAAAGAAGATGAACATTATACATCTCTGCCTGTGGGGACCCAAGTGGTGCGGTGGAAGTCCTTTCCAGGTGCCTGAAGGCTGTTAAGGTCTGGATGGGGGACAACGGGCTACAGCTGAATCCTGGCAAGACTGAGTGGCTGTGGGTACGGGGGCCTGTGTTAACACAGGAGTTGCCATCTTTGGTGCTGGATGGGGCAGCCCTGCCCCAGACAGACCCGGTGCGTAACCTGGGGGTCCTCCTGGACTCACGGCTACTGTTTGAAGAGCAGGTGGCAGCCGTGGCCAGGAGGGCTTTTGCACAACTTCGTGTAATACGCCAGTTATGCCCCCTCCTGGACCGGGACTCCTTGCTCATGGTCACACATGCCTTGGTCACCTCCAGGCTCGATTACTGTAATGCGCTCTACATGGGGCTGCCCCTGATGACCATCCGGAGACTCCAGCTGGTGCAAAATGCGGCGGCCCGGGTAGTGGCGGGGTGTGGGCGTTATGCTCGTGCTTCGCCGCTACTCCGGGAGCTGCACTGGTTGCCAGTATGTCTCCGGGTGCAATTCAAGGTGCTGGTTATTACCTTTAAAGCCCTATATGGTAGTGGGCCAGGATACCTAAGAGACCGCGTCACCCCAAGAACATCTGTCCGGCCCACCAGGGCGGATCGGAGAGGCTCCCTCGTTGTTCCATCAGCTAGAGAGGCACGCCTCTCTAGCACTAGGAGGAGGGCCTTCTCCGTGTCCGCCTCAACCCTCTGGAACCTCCTGCCCATCGAATTGCGCCTGCAGACGGAGCTCTTGCCCTTCCGGAAGGGCTTGAAAACCTGGCTGGCAGGACATATTTGGGGACCAGGGAACACGGGTTCCCATACTAAGTGGCTCACTTAAGGAGTGCCACTTCGGATTTGAACCAGGGGGATACTGGCGTGTAGTTTGTACTGTTTTTTAACTTTAATTGATTTTAGATAATTTTTAAATTTCATGATTTTATATGTTTTTATCTTTTACCTCCGTTTTATGACGATGTAAGCCGCCCAGAGTCGGGTTCTCCCGAGTGGGGCGGGGTAATAAATTCAATAAAATAAATAAATAAATAAATAAACATGGGAGACCCATATGTGAAATGCTGTATGTGGTCTTCATGTTATCTTTTAAAGACAGTTATGTTTGTTAATGACCACAACCCAGTAGCTCTCTTTTGACTGGCCCAAGGCTCAGCAAGGTGTAGAAGTGATCCCATTTCTGGCTGTCATGGTGAGTACATAATTAAGGCAAGTGGATATTCTTGTCCTCAACAGTGAAGGGTGTCTTGAGTCTTTGGGACTCTTCCATTGAAAAACTGGGCAACAGCAGAGGGATTTTCTGCTCCTACCTGAGAATGAAATAAGAAAAAAATTGACACAGTAGAATCCCATTTGTACTAACACATGCAATGGTATTCCCAGTAGTGATGGATGGCTGTAAGAGCTGGACCATAGAAAAGCAGACTCCTTTGAAGTGTGGTGCTGGAGGAGATGCTTGAAAGTACCCTGGACCACAAGGAGATCAAATCAATCAATCCTTAAGGAAATCAACCATGACTGCTCATTGGAAGGACAAGTGCTGAAACTGAAGCTCAGGTACTTTGGCCACCAAATGAGAAATGAGTACTCACTTGAGAAGGCCTTGATGCTGGGAAAGACTGAAGGCAAAAGGAGAAGGGGATGGCAGAGGATGAGGTGGCTAGATGGCACCATTGATGCAATGGGTGTGGGGGGCAGAGAATGGTAGAAGAAATAGGAGCCTGACATGCAGTGGTCCACGGGGTCACAAAGGGTCAGATTCGACTATGAGACTGAACAACAACAAAAATCAGTGGATTCAAAGTATAGTGACAACATTGAAATGTCCTTCAAGAGATATAGGGGACTAGGATATGTGAGGACAGGAAGAAGCAAATTTAATTTCTAATTTAATTTCTAAACTTTATCACTGCCATGTAAGAAGACATTTTAAGTCTTCATTTCTTAATGTAGACTTAAGACATAGCAACGTGTAATAGTTAGTCGCCATGTTGCTTGATGTGCTTTCCATGATCAAAACCATGAAGAATTTGCTGGAGGCAGCTGCTCACTTAAATGGAAAGCACAACCCCTGATTTCCAGGAGATATCTAAAAGACTGTTAGAATTTACTACAGATCATATGTTTGAAAGAGCATAAAGAAATGAATTTGATCATTGATTGGCAAGCCTTTCAATCGTCTTACTTTTCATATTTTAGACATGGGATAAAGAGCTCAGTATGACTTTGACATGAGCGCAAGTCTTGGAAATCCACTCGGTTTTGTATCACTCTATTGTCAGATATATATATATATATATATATTAGTGTTATTAATAGTCATTTGGGAAAAGGTTCAGGGGAGAATTTCCATTTCTCCAGACTATGGATTTATTACTAATGTTCATGTCAAAGCTTTTGATCCATAAACAGCTACATTATATATCACCTTCTGACTCCACATTTTTGGGGCAACTGAATTTAAGCCTCTTGTGCTTCCAGGAGTAAGAAACCAAATGAAATTGTTTACATTGCGGGTCTGTTCTTTTTCTTCTTCTGTGTCAGACGTCTTCTAGGCCAGATGTGAAACTGCCAAAGTGAAGGCACCTTTTAGGTGAGTTAATTCTGCAGTTCCTTTCGCCTGACCTAGTGTGAGAAAGATTAGCAAGCAACACAAAGCCGCTGTTACCAGGATGTGCCCAATTGTGGTTCAAAAATATCACAATCTTTCAGGAGGCTCTTTCGGTGTACCCATGAAGGTCTGTTAATAATAATTCCATGTCAGAAATTATTCTGGGTTGAAAGGATTTTTGCAGAAGATACTCCAATCAAGGAATGTCAAAATGAGGGTCCTTTCATGTCCCAAGGAGCTGGGACAAAGACAGGCACTCAATCCATCATGTAGTACCCGGGTCTCAAACTGCCAACTTTGTCAGCCTTCCAGCTAAAAAGGTGAGCTTCTTAACCACTGAGCTACCAGTCTGTTGAAAACAGTGTAAGTATACATGTGGTTCTACTGCTGCTTTTTATATGTTTTATTTGCTTATTTACTTGTGTAACTTTTTTGAGGTAAGAAACAGCAGTTAATGTTATACGCTGCTCTTTTACTCGTCTTCTGGGGATATATCTAAAACATCCCCTAAAAATATTTTAAATAACTAAATAAGAGTATTAAGGACTCTCAGAAGATAACATTGAGCATAATCTTTACTGCAGATTTTTTTTAAAAAGAAATTTTCTGTGTGTAAGGAGTGGGTTCCAATCTTAAAGCCAGATGCTCCTTTCTGATTAACAAAAACAAACAAACATATCTAAGACTATTTTTTCCTATGTGTATAGCTCAATCTAATTGGAAACATATGGTAAGAGAAAAACAATATTCATAAAGAGAGTTGTTAGAAAGCATCTTTTCCTCCTCTTTCGGTAAAATGCTTGCTCTACCTTATGCCATGTAGTCAACAATAGAAAATGGATAGTTACTTAGTGTGCTGTGCTAAGGATTACAGACAGAGTCTCAATTAAATGTGTTGATGCTTCTAGGTTATCTATAAATTACAGTTATGCACCAAGTTGTCTCAAAATCTTTCAGTTAGTTAACTATGCAATAAACACATGACAAAGCCAGCTGTCAAAATATAATGCCTCCATTATTAACCAGCTACAGAAGTAGTAGAACTTTATCTGCTAGAGCTATCCAGTATCTGGTGAAGAACAAGATTGTTTTGAGGGGCTGATTCTGTGGTGGAAAATCAACAGTTGTTTTGTCCTACAAATGAAGACTCTTCAAACAAAGACCATAATAATAATGTCCCATTTTCCCTCTTAACTGACCAATTGGGACAAGGAATTGCTGAGTAGTCCGTGATGAACTTATATGTATTGGCTGAGGTTATTTATACAAACTGCCCATGCTATCATCATCATCATCATCATCATCATCATCATCATCATCATCATCATCATCATCATCATCATCATCATCATCATCATCATCATCAAGCAGCAACATTATCTCAGAACAAACTGCTTATGAGGTTCATTATGAGCCTATACTGTTGTGCCAAACGGATAGACTCATTTGGATTCAATCCAGGTTATTTGTGGACATCCACTTGGTAAACCAGAGAAAGACAACAAACAGCTGTTGGCCATGCAAAAGTGCATGTGGAGTACCAAGACTGTGGTAAGGCACTGAGCTTGATGACCAGAAGGTCAGCAGTTCGAGACCCGAATGCTGCGTGATGGAGAGAGCTCCTGTCATCTGTCCCAGCTCCTACCAACCTAGCAGTTCAAAAACAAGAAATTGCAAGTAGATAAATAGGTACCGCTTCTGTGTGAAAGGTAACAGTGTTCTGTTTGCTCTGGTGTTCAGAGACACATGACCACGGAAATGTCTGGCTCTTTGACTGAAAATGGAGATGAGCAACACCCTCTAGAGCCGGGAGCAAGGGAGACCTATGTTGAGTACCAGTGATGCATAGTGGATAAAGTGGTGGATTAAGACACTGGAGACAAGGGACTGAATCCACACCCCACCATAGAAACCTACTGGGGCTGTGGAACTTGCAAAACCACTCTTTAAATATCTCACTTTGAAAGTTCTATTAGGGTTGCTATAGATCAGTTTTGACTCTATGGGACATAACGTTGACATATGTGTCTGTGCACATGAGTGTATGAGGAAGCAAGTGTATGTGGAACACCGAGAATGGGGAAGAAGCTACTTTTATATTAAAATATCGTGAAAGGAATCTGATGGAACTAGAATGGTGCTTTTAGAGACAATAGACCCTAAAGTCAACGTGACACATACAAGCTTCTTGCTATTCATAGCGTGTTAATTGTATTTTCTCCTCCTCCTCCTCCCTCCCTTTCCCCCCTCTTCCTTCTTCTGGTACAATCGGCCACAGTCATCCAGGATTTTTGAGTGAGTTTTTCCCCCTGCATGCTTATTATTTCTATTTAACAAAGGGAAGCTTTGCATTTTCTCAACTTTCTCCATAATGAGGGGAGTCAACATAAAGGGCGCATTGTGTTTAAGCTCTGGTTTGCTTCACTTATCAAATGCTCACTGTGTTCCAGATAATTTTAACAAATGCCCCAGTGTGCAACGTGGAAAGAATTAAGCCTGGTTAATGCCTTTGACCCAGATATTGAGTCACTATTGATAAAAATGACAGCTCCATATGAGAAATAAGCAAAGAAATATTAATAGAGAGCTGCGCTGGCTGGCTCTGGAGAAAGAGTTCAGTCACGTGCGGTGCCTTGATATGAATGGACTATCAAGTCTAGGGTTTGCTGGAGGCAGGGGTGTTCTGGGTACCATGGAAGGGCACTGGACAGGGGCAAGGGGCAGCAACCAAGGGATGGGGGAAAAGGCTTCCCCTGGAAACTGCTTGGTCACCGCCACTCATTTGCTCCACCCAGCACGTGGCACTTTGGAACAAACCATTGCTCCAAGCTGAAGTAGGGAGCATGGATCAATGGCTTAATCTAAAGTGCAGCACACTGGGTGGATAGAATAATAATAAAATTATTATTTGCGCCCCAGGGTGCTAGAGGTGAGGGCGCACCAAGATGAATCCCCCTGTGCCAGTGGCCCAGCCCATGCCTGGCTGGAGGAGTCTGGCCAAAGATATTTTTTTTCCATTCTCCAAATTCAGTTACTTATTTGCAAATCATTTTCTCTAGATACTTTGCTAACAAAGTAATGGCCATGGTTAAGATGTTGAGCTTGATGACTGGAAGGACAGCAAGTCTGCAGTTTGAGACCTGAGTGCTTCATAACAGAGTGAGGCCCGGTCTCTGTTTCAGCTCCTGCCAACCTAGCAGTTTGAATGCAAGACATTGCAAGTAGATAAATAGGTACTGCTTTGATAGGAAAGGTAACAGTGTTCCATGTGCTCTGACGTCTAGTCATGCCTGACACATGACCACAGAAATGTCTGCAGATGCAGACAGTGCGTCTTTGACTGTAGTCAGACAAAACTGGCTTTTTAGCAAGGGAGACCTTTACCTTTACCTAACAAGGTAAGAGCTACTAAGCTTTGTTTTGTTTACCTTGGTAAAAACCTTCCCTTCCCTTCTTGGCTCCATTCCTATTTAGGCCAGACCTACAGATTCCTTGAAGCCATCCTGGAACTTCAACCACCTATAGACCACCATGACTCTTAGGCTTTTGTGTGTATGAATGTGTGTGTGTGTGTGTGTGTGTGTGTGGGAAGCATGCCCCTAGGCCAAAAACCAGTCTGACCAGGTTATGCTGCTATGGTAATAGACTATACTGCCAGTGACTTGATGCTGATCATCAGGTGGTGGTACAAGGGGCTATAGTGGTTCAATGGTTAAGAAGCTCACTTTGTTAGCTGGAAGGCTGGCAAGTAGGCAGTTTGAGATCCAGGTACTGCATGATGGACTGAGCACCCATCTCTGTCCCAGCTCTTGGGGACATGAAAGGAGCCTCATTTGGATGTTCCCTGAGTGGAGTTCCTTCCACAAAAATTCTTTCAACGCAGAATAATTTCTGACACGAAATCATTATTATCAGGTGGGGGTTAACTCACCTGAGAAAGCTGAGGACTAATGGCCTTGGGTGCCAAAGTCCACAGGGAAAGGTGATGGACCCCAAGTGGATTAAATCCCACTTGAATCCATCTTGATAGAGGGTAGCACCTTCAACAATACTGGCCTGAGGCTGAGGAGGACTTTGTGTGTCAAAAAGGCTCAGGACCAGAAAGTGACTCCTGGAACTGGATCAGTGGTATGGGTGTCATGCTGCAATGCAGAAGGCAGATGGAATGCTGCATAATATTCTCCGGACTGTCCTCAAGGCTGATCAGCATGATGATCACCAATATTTGGAGTTAGATACGGCACAAGACTAAGAAGAAGGTACCATGTTGATTACATGTGACTGCCACATCTTTGCCACAGAGACATGATGCTGCTGAGTTTATAAGAGTGAAAAGGATTACCTCCTCCAGCAACTAGAAAGGATTCAATAGAGTTTAGTGTGACTTAAACTTTGCAATTGCTTCTAAAGGCTGAGGGGCTTGACATCTGTAGTAAAAGTCTGTATAAAATTATCTGACAAAAATAATAATTCTGACAGTCGCATTTGCCCTTTAGATGTATAGATATAAATAAAGGGTAAATTAATCACACCGGCTGAGTCATTTTAAGATTTCAGAGCTTTTTGTGGTATTTCTGCTAGTATGATTTTTTTTTGCTTATGGGAGATTCTGGTGATAAGTTTTGAAGGATTTAATTGGAAAAGTTTAATAAAGAATTAAATGTTCATGGAGCCAGCCTTCCTCTCTGCTCTCTTTTTCTCTTTTGGTGAAAGTACAAATGATATACGAGATTCTTTGTTAAAAGAAACTAAGGTGAACAGTCTGTTATTATGCCTTTTGAATAATACACTGTGTCATTTTTTTGCAATTGTTAATCTAAAAAATGTAGCTTGGATTACTGTGGGGAAAAAATAATTTCCTAATAAATAGCTTCTTTGCAGATATTACCGAGATTGTAGACCCAACTTGTTTCTGTTTCACAGGATACAGATAAAGATACGAGAGATACACTTAAAGGTCATTGCTTATATTATTGCTGTAAATCCTACAAGACATAAATGATGTGTAGAAAAACTGCATGTGTAGCACATAAGATTGATATTCTTTTAGATGCGGACAAAGATACATCTATCTAGATTATGGTATTCACACACACATGTTGATAACAAAGAATACATCTGTTGTGACTTGTGGTTACCTCTTGAGGATTCACGAGGCTCTCTACTATTCAGAACTCATGATAATTGATTGGTTCCCTCCAAATTATTTGGATGAATCTAACGGTTAATCCCGGGTGTGAATTCTGTTTATTTAAGCCATTTCCAAAATGATAGGGATTTTGAGGTCCATGAATATTTCAGGGAATTGTTTCGCTTTGTACACTCACTACCTTGAGTTTCCACAGCAGAGTAGAAAGTTGAAGCTATCTCTCTGGCATCTGTAAAGGAATTCAAATGAAATAGCAATGTAAATAGGTTACAGGTGTGTTAGAATGATTTACTTTAAACATTCCGTTTGAGTTGTGAAGAAACCTTGTTTAAATCCCACTCACATATCAGGCATGAGGAAGCAGCCACATCTATCTATCTATCTATCTATCTATCTATCTATCTATCTATCTATCTATCTATCTATCTATCTATCTATCTATCTATCTCCCTTCCTTCCTTCCTTCCTTCCTTCCTTCCTTCCTTCCTTCCTTCCTAAAGGAACACATCTATCTGACTGTTCATTTGTCCATCCATCCATCCATCCATCCATCCATCCATCCATCCATCCATCCATCCAGGACTTACTCCATCCATCCATCCATCCAGGACTTACTTATAGTAGATGGTGACAATTAGGGCTTGTGTTTCTTGGTCTACATATTCTATAATTCTCCATTCTGGGAGTTCTACCTGGTTTACACAAAGCTTCCAGAGTCCTAAATGTGGCTCTCCTGGGAGAAAAGGGCTAAATTGAAAGACATTGAGCTTAGCTAAGCCTAGCATCTGCTCAGAAAGATGACCGTCCTAGCACATTCAGTAACTTGAAGTTTGGGTGGAGCTAAGCCTAGCTAAGCCTCAAAGCCTTCCAGTTTCTTCTTTTCTTCTCAGGTTTGTGCAAGGTATGTTTAAATCAGGAAAATTCCCATAATGAGGAATGATAGTATTTTTAGTCCAAGAAATCAGAAAAACCCTATCCCTAGTGACAATTTGATAAAGAGAACCTCTTCTACCTGTATAGAGTCCTTTGATTTGGATGCCCCAGATTTCCAGAGGGTGTGGAAAGTTGTCATGAGCATCAGATATCCTCCCTTCAGGCTATTGGATTCCACATGTAGATGATGATATAATTGAGAAGGGAGAGGCTAATGTAGTCCCCTTCCTTCCTTCCATCTGTCTGTCTGTCTGTCTGTCTCTCTTATCATCATTATTATCTCTACATCCATCTATCTATGTAGCATGTCTATAAATGTATTACATGATTATACATTCAGGCAATGAAGATTGAAAACTAATTATGAACACACCGCCTGTACTAATATTTGTACTTAATTTGATTTACACTGCACCCAACAATCCAACAGAAATTATATAGTTGCATGAACAGCCATTAAATCTTTTTGGTTGGTTTATTCAAAAAAATTTTTTTAAAAAAAGACATAGGAATTGAGCTATAGTATTTTTTAAAAAAGGCAAATGAAAAGCACGTGAAGTCATGATAAAAGCCCCTGAATTTGACTATTTAGCAGGAATATTGATAGCTTTTAATTTATTCCTCAGCAGTTGTGAGATATAATGTATGCATATTCTAGCAGCTGAAAAGAACTACCATATATTCACAGTTAATTACAATGCATTGAAAGCCTCACTGAGGAACTATCCAGTCATGTTGGTAATAATAATAATAATTTTGTGTCAGAAATTATTCTGGGTTGAAAGGATTTTTGCGGAAGAACCCCATTTAGGGGACACCCAAATGAGTCTCCTTTCATGTCCCCAAGAGCTGGGGCAGAGACAGGTGCTCAATCTGTCATGTGGTACCCAGGTCTTGAACTTTCGACTTGCTGGCCTTCCAGCTAAAAAGGCGAGATTCTTAACCACTGAGCCACTGCAGCCCCTATGTTAATAAAGCCAGTTGCGTCCAATTCTAAGCGGCAGTGCTCATATCAGTTTACAGTTTACAGCCCAAGAGACAACACCATCTACTGACATTTCTGCAGCCATGTGGTGGGCATGACTAAATGTCAGAGTGCATGGAACTCTGCTACCTTTCCTGCCAAAGTGGTACTTATTTTTCTGCTTAGAATTTCTTGCTTTCAAAGTGCTAGGTATACAGGAGCTGGGATGGATGACAGGAGGCCACTCCATCATGCAGCATTTGGGTCTCGAACTGCTGATTTGCTGACCTTCCAGTTGTCAAGCTCAGCATCTTAACCACTAACCCTAGGATGCCATAAAATTAGTTTAGAAGCAGGGTTATTTTGAGGTTTAAAAAACCACATAATATTTGTGTCCAGGAGCACTGGGGATGAATAAAGGTAAAGGCCGCCCTTGCTCAAAAGCCAGTCATATCAGACTCTAGGGTTCAGTGCTCATCTCTGTTTATAGCCAAAGAGCCAGCTCTGTCTGTGACTGCAGATGTTTCCATAGACATGTGGCAGGCATTCCTCAACCCCATTGTGCATGGAACACTGTTTACCTTCCCACCAAAGTGGTCCCTATTTATCTACTTGCAATTTCTTGCTTTCAAACTGCTAGGTTGACAGGAGCTGGGACAAAGACGGGAGCTCATTCCATCCTGCAGTACTTGGGAATTGAACTCCGACCTTCCAGTTGTCAAGTTCAGTGTCTTAACTACTTGAGCCACTGCAGTCCAGACCTCCAAGGTCTGAGAAAAGATTAGAGTGGCTTTTAATTCTTGTTGAGTCGCCCAGCACTGGGCAAGATCAACCAACAGTCTTACTGGGTCTAACACAACTTGGTTAGAAAGAATGAAAGAACGAAAGAACTACCGTCAGTTTAAGGATTGAGTTAGCTCTCTTTGAAGAAAAGCTGCACCTGAACTGTTAAAAACAATTATTCCACACACTGGAGCTTCTTGCATTCTTTCAAGAGGTGGCTGTTAAGAAAGCAAACAGTAGCAATCTCACCTGCTCCTCAAAAGCCGATGTGCGCTGGCTGAGATATTAACCACTCAGCAAGACACTTTCAGAATCCCACAGTGCTCCAAATCCTTCATACTATATAGCAGAAACTCATACTTATTAAAATAAAAAAGCTGGATTTCCCACATCTGAAAGAAAATATGATATAAGAGCAAGGTTGCCAAATTTCAGGCTTTCATCATGGAGTTCTGGCTGGCTGGATATCCTTCTATGGTAATGGAGTAGACCGTACACCCAGCTACCCAACGCTGAGTTTTGGGTGGCAGTGAATTACCTGACTCCCTAAAGGGGCCAATGGCTATGGGCCGATGAGCCTCTTTAGGTGAGGTGATGGTCTCCCTCAGTGGAGGAAATGCCACTGGAAACCATCCTACTGGGGCCAATGGCAAAATGAGTAGAGGAGGAACCATTTTATTATTCTGATCCCCAATGGTCATTGAGGCAGAAGAGGCCATGCCAGATGTGAAGGCACACCTAGTCAATGTCCTCAAGGCTGTGGCAGTCCATTGCAGTCCCGGTGTCAAATCCTTCATATCTCATTTCATACGTGCTGCAGGAGATGACTTCATAGTGTGTGGGTCACTTCATGGCAAGCTGGGATCTACCTTAAACAAATTCACCCCAGTGGCATTTTTCCTGAAAACATTTTCAGGAAAAATGTATACTCGGATACGAGTTGCAGCCGATGATGACATCGATGAGGAGTGTGCTGTGCTTTTCTAGATCGTCATTATGGGGAGACAAATCTTCATACAGGCATTATTGGAGGTGAAGGAAATCGAGTTTTGTAGCATGTGGTGGTTTTATCACCTAGCTGACCATGTCCTCAATTATACCAGGGTTCTTTGGCTGAGCACAAAGATTTGAATATGTGTATTTTACACAAAGGAGAGCCCAGTTTACTGGACACCATAGTATACAGAACACTGTTACCTTTCATGCCAAAGTGGTATCTCTTTATCTACTTGCAATTTCTTGCTTTCAAACTGCTAGGTTGGCAGGAACTGGGACAGAGACGGGAGCTCACTCTGTTGTGAAGCACTCAGGTTTCAAACTGCAGACCTGCTGACCTTCCAAGCTCAGCATCTTAGCCACTAGGCCACTGCAGCCCTCCCAATTATTTTATTCCCATGGACAAAATGGGTGGGAATATCAACAATTCTGAGATCTCTCCATGCTTTTGTTGTTGTTGTTGTTGTTGTTGTTGTTGTTGCTCAGTTGCACAGTCGATTCCCACCCTTTGCGATGACCCCGTGGTCCACTGTCCACCAGGCACTTCTGTCCTCCACCCTCCTCCTCAACTCGCTCAGCTCTGTGCCCATTGTGTCTACAATACCATCTAGCCATCTCATTTTGGGCCGCCCCCTTCTTCTTTTGCCCTCCACTCTTCCCAGCATCAAGGCTTTCTCTCCTTGCTGCATGACACAAAAAAGAAAGAAAGAAAGAAAAAAGAGGAAGACTCTTTCTTTTTGGCAGCAACATGAACAAAAAATAACCCCAATTAATTTTGCTTTAAACTTCTTGTATATTGTGCAAGCATGTACAAAGCTTGTTATTTTGTGTGAAATATAAGGCTTTTAAAGGCAAAAATGCAAGGTTTTTTTAATTGTAGATATATCACATCCATGAATGTTTTTAAGGAAGGAAGAGAGAGAGGGAGGAAGGGAGGGAGGGAGAAAGCTAGATGGATGAAGGGATGGAGGGATGGAGGGATGGATGGTGAAGAAGCAAAAGAAAGAGGAAGGAAGGAAGGAAGGAAGATGAATAGAAGATAGATGGAGGGATGAATGAGGAAGAAAAAGAAATATAGAAGGAAGGAAGGAAGGAAAGAAGGAAAGGGAATGAAAGAAAAAGAGAAGTACAAATGCACAAAACCATATTGCTGCCCACCAGGGCATAAGACTCTTTAATATAAGAATGAAACAGGCAAATCTTTATATCCCCAACACAAGCATTTCTGTGCCTAACTCCATCGCAAGAAGCCAGTTTGTCAGAGAACTAAACATTACCAATCTCAGGGTACCAAGATTCTGTTGATGTTGAACAAGGCAATATTTCTGTTCTGCAAAGCCTCTGACTCTGCAGTGCATATTTCAAATCTCATTTCCATGTCAACAGTATTTCACTTGTTCTGGCCTTCTGGCTAAACAATAAATTGAATGCATTCATTCACATCCTGTGGGTGGATTCCTTTTGTTGATGCCTTTCATCTGAATTTTACCTTTCATCCCTCCAACATAGACATACTTGTTGCTGTTGCGTCTTCTTGTGACCTGTGAAACACTTTTAATATTCAGCAACTTACTCATGAGGGCTTTGCTTCACTGATCACACTTTTCACCTGAAAGCAGCCAGCTTTGATATAAACATTTATTTAATAGTGTATACATTTTAGAGTATATTCCGCCACATCAATGCATTATGAAGAGTCATTTGATTCTGGCTGGATCTGATTGTGCACAGAAGAAACAACCTTTTATCATTAAAATTTGCTTTAATATACATATATATTATAAAGCTAATATATGCAACTGGTTTGAAAGAAAATTGCTTGGACAAAAATTTACATCTTGGCATGGCATCAGTTTTTAATATTCATGAACACTGGCTTTAGGTTTTTAAATACAGGGGGAGAAAGATGTTGCATTGCCATCTGCACAAGTCGGAATATACACAACCTTTAAAAAGTGTTTAATTATCTGGCATCGTCAGAATAAAGAAAAAGACTTTATATTAAAGCAACAAGGAAGCAAAATAAATGCACATCCTTAGAAGCAAGCTGCTGAATAGCTATCTAAGTATGTGTAAATATGAAGAGAGTATTTAGGAAGGAGGGGAAAGTCACCAGTTGGAAAGGATGGTGTGCAGTATTAGGGTGCCTGCTTTGTTGCCCGTGTAGAGCAAATAGATGTGTGTGTGTGTGTGTGTGTGTGTGTGTGTGTGTGTGTGTGTGTGTGTGTGTGTGTGTGTGTGTGTGTGTGTGCGCGCGCGCGTGCTCGCACATGTACGAAACATCACAAGAGCCACCTGTTTCCTTACTGAGAGCCAAGGTAGGGCCTTTGATAATTAATCCTATGGGATAATTCCCAGATGGTTATAATCTTGCAAAGATGCATCCACTCTAGCATTAACATTCCCCATCAGTATCAATATAGCTTTGGGACATTTATTTATTTATTTATTTATTTATTTATTTATTTATTTATAGGATTGTCTTTTCCAGTTGAATCAAGGGCTTAAGAGGAGGCTCCTGGCTGGGGCTTAAAAACCGCGGCGGCGGCAGAACTTTCGAGCTGCCGCGGAGAACACCTGCGGCTTGGGAGGAGGCCACCACCCCGTCCAGCCCCAGGACTCTCCCACCTGCTCCCGGAGGCTCCTGGCTGGGGCTTAAAAACCGCGGCGGCGGCAGAACTTTCGGGCCGCCGCGGAGAACACCTGCGGCTTGGGAGGAGGCCACCACCGCGTCCAGCCCCGGGACTCTCCCACCTGCTCCTGGAGGTTCCGCCTGGCTGGGGCTTAAAAAACCGTGGCGGCGGCAGGTCTTTTGGTACTGTTCGTAATTTTCCTGTGTATTTGATGAGTTTTGTAATTTTGGACTGTTGTTTGAAACTGATGCCTACTGAATTTTTTGATGCTTTTTTGATGCTGTAGTGATGATGTAATGATGTTGAGATGTTTTTTGGTATTGACACTGTTTGCTTTTGATATGTATATGTTGTATTTATGAACTCGCTGTTTTTTGTGTCTGTGAACCGCTCTGAGTCGGCCCCAACCGAGTAGGGCGGTATAAAAACTGGAAAAATAAATAAATAAATAAATAAAAATAAACAGAGATGAGCACTGAACCCTAGAGTTGGATATGGCTGACTTTCCAGGAAGGGAGACCTTGTGCCTATCAGGGTTAGGCATTTGGAGCATAAACTATCTTGATTTTGATACGTTTATGTCTACGTTTCATCAGAATTATCTTTCCTGCTTTCCAAACATTTCTTCAAAACTGATTAAAGTTCTGAAAGTCACTTGGTGGAGCACAAAACAGAGAAAGAAATGAATGTAAAAAGAGATTCTTTCTCAATGCAAACAGTGAGTAGAAGCCATTATAGGTTCTACTTCCATAAATTATGAGGCAAAACAAATTGAATCTCTCAGAGCTTTCACTCTGGGCAAAAAATCTGCACTAGCTTAACCATTGAAAGAATCCTTTCCCCTCCTGTGTTCCATAGTAATGCTTTTTTTAAAAAAAGTTTCTCCCCCTTCCTATTCATTTTCCTGTACTTTATGGGTCTCTTTGCCTAAACTTTTGACCATCTGCCAAAGTTTCTCTTAACCATTTGCTTCGTAGGAAATATAGTTCACACACCCCTTTGAATTTCTCATTCTCTGGGGTGTATTTTGACTTGCAAACTCCTGAAAAGAGGGAGAGCTATATTTCAGTCAAAGAGGCTAATGAATTCAAAACACATTCTTCTCCAGTGTTTTCTACATTGGTGCTTAGGCATCATTGTATAATGTTGCATTATGCCCCTCAAGTCCATTCTTTACACGCCTGATACTTGAGGTTATTCCATTCTTTGGATGGTTTCAGATGGGAAAGTTCCCATGTCAAGGTGTCCTTCCTCTTGCCATTGTATGTTTTTGTGTCAGAGATTACTCTGGGTTGAAAGGGTTTATGCAGGGGAAGCCCAAATGAGGCTCCTTTCATGTCTCTTGGGTATCAAACCGCTTTCTTCCAGTCTCCAAGCTCAGAGCCTTACCCACTAAGCCACCAGGAGATTGGAAAGCTGAGAATTACTGCTCCAATGTCAAGATATTTTGTTGTTGTTCAGTTGCACAGCCAAGATCGACCCTTTGTCATCCCATGGACCACTGCACACTAGACTCCTCTGTCATCTGCCATCATTCGTAGGCCACCAAGATCTACACTCACTGCATCAATAATGCCATCTAGCCATACCTTTATGCTTGTTGGTGGATCTCATGAAAAATGAGAGCAATAAGGTCCCTGACTGGAAATAAACTGGAACGAAGAAGTATGGATTCCACATGTTTGGTGAATTTCAACTAAATTGTGCCTGTAGCAGTTGAGGATGACTAAAGGGAGGATTTATACATGCCTGGTCTTTCTCTTTACCAGCAGGCCACAAATCCAACAGTGAAGATGTTGTCATGCTCTTGTCCTTTGTGAAAGTATTTTATTGGCATTTGATTGGTCATTGAGGGAACAGAAGTCAAGATTTGTGGTCTGTCTGTAGGCTTGTGGTCTGATCTGCCTGCATTCCTCCTTTCATAGTCATATGTTCTGATGTTCTCATGCACACTGTGACCAAGAAATCCATTGGTGGATTGATGTGGAAACATTTCTATCCCTGTCAGGTTTTAGATCTCAGAGTAAAATTCACACTTGCAAGCAGAGGGCTACAAGGGGAGAAATAAAATAATAAATAAACATTCAATAAAAAAGAGGAACAAGAAAAACAGCAATTAAAGGCACTTCCAGATGGGTAGCTCTTAGCTCAACCAATCAAAAGACACTGCACAGCTGTTCTGTTGCTTGCTCCTTAATTGATTTTTGTTGGCAAAGAGAAAGAATTGGTTAGAAACCATGGGAAGATGACACACAGAAGATACTGCCATCTGGACCCTCCCTCTCAAAAATCTGAGAAAGAGGCAGGGAAATTTCATAATAAAGGCTGCTTATAGTGGCAAAGACCAAGAAAATAACTTCTCCTGAGACCTCTTCAGGCTTTCAAAAAAATCAGCAGGAGAGTCTTCTAAACCCAGCCACTGAACGACCTTACTAAAAAGTTGGTTACAACAACAACAAAACTCCAAACAGGTGGACATCTTCAGTGATGGAATTCCATAATTTCATAACAGGTGTGCAACTACAGAATATTTTCTGTCCTGGAAAGCCAACAATCTGGCTTCAGATAGACCAGAAGGCTGGAGAATGGCTACTTATGAAGACATGATCTACTTTGTTGATAACAGAGCATCTCAGATACTTTCAGAAATTAAAAGTCATTCAGCATACCAGAGATACATGAGATACATGAAATATTTGACAACTATTCAGAGATTATCTGGAGAATCTTTGGAACCAAAATGAATGACAGGAATTGCTCTTCTTGCAATTGTTAAGAAATGTATACCCATGCCATTTCTACATAGGCTAAGGCCAAAGCAACTGCAACATATAAAACAAGAAGCAAAGAATGGGGAAATTCACAAAAAGACAAAAATGTTGTCACATTTAAAAAACTGACTGCTATATTTTAGACATATCAGAGAATAAACAAAACAAAAACACTGTAGCACTTTAAAGACTGTTATACAGTCATACCTCGCATAACAAATTTAATTCGTTCTGCAAGGTTGCTCGCTATGCGAAAAATTCGCTATGCGAGTCTGACTTGCATAAAAATTTTTTCGCTATGCGAGTCGGACTTTTCCCTATGGAAAAACTCGCATAACGAGCGTTTCTATGGGGAAAACTCGCATAGCGAAAAAAATCGTTATACGAGTTTTCCCCATAGAAATGCTCGTTTCTATGGGGTTGAAAGGATTTTTGCGGAAGAACCCCATTCAGGGGACACCCAAATGAGCCAGCATTATGCGAGTCAGACCGCTTAGCAAAAAACGTGCTCGTTATGCGAGTTTTTCGCTAAGCGAAACACTCGTTATGCGAGGTTTGACTGTATTTCAATGTGGGCTTTCATGGATCAAGTCCACTTCATCAGACATAGGAGTGAGACTTCATGGCATCAATTTATACACATCAGGTACAGAGGTCAGGTACAGAGTGATTCATCTATATTTTAATCCATGCTGTATTTTAATGTGAGTTTTCTTGGATCAGGTCCACTGCCTCAGACTTAAACATCCATAGTTGTAAAGAAACAAACAACCATAACAATTGCTTTATGTTTGGGTAAGAAGTGTTGAATGAAAAAGAAATGAGTCAACTTCTGGGATTTCCCCTTGCTCGGTGTCTCTTGATGAATGACAGTGAGCATAAGAAGGTATCCTGTAGACCATCTTGACTGCTGCTATTGTTATTGTCAACATTCTGCTATGTAAAGCTTGTTATTCTTTTCCCCGCCAGCAACGCAGGCACAATACTGTGCAACATTATCAGGCCATTTTCTGACATTTTGAATTGTGAAGCACAAAGTCGCACACTCATAAACCAGAGGTGCTTAAAAAAAAGAAAAAAGAACTCCACTTTCTGCTCTTCCTCCCCTGCTTTTCTTCTTTCAAGCGAAGTTACAAACCTTTGGTGAAATAGTTGTGGGAGAGATGAATAAAATGCTGACAAATCCTTAAGTTTAGCTAGGGGACCTGTGGCAGAGGTAATATTATGACCCTTGTAAATTAAAGATATAATGCACACTATGTGGAGAACCAATATGTGTCTAGCTATTCTCCCCTTTTTCATGGCCTTTCAATCCTGTTAATTTTCCATTACAGCATGTCAACCCTGAATTGATATATAGGCATTTCCAACTGCTAAGGTACACTGTGTACACATTTATTAAGATTAATTAAAAAGTAACAAATTGTAAAGTAATAACATTAACAATGAGTGGGAAAAGTGTAGACATTTTGACAGTCGTTTCCCCCCTCCTCTTTTTTTTTTTTTTTGAATTTCATTAAAAGATAGTAGTGACAAAAACCCCAGAGACTCTTTTTACTTTACTAAAGAAATAGGTCACAGATTCAATTACAGTCACCGAAGCATGGACTCAATCTATCATGGCAAATTAAGTACGTTTTAGCAACCTACTTTCCTTTAAAAATTTTATAGACACTTTCAGTGGAAGAAGAAAGAAGGCTATGGGAAAAAAAGGGGGAAGGAAATTGAAGAAGTCGCCCTCACAAAACCCACCCTGTTGCTGGTGCATGTTAGGCTTATTTTGCCACATGGGTGAAACAAACGGAACGTACCTGTAATTTGAAAAGCACATATTGCTTCCAGTTCCTTTTGTTTTTCAATGAAAATAGATTTTTGAATTTAAACGTTACACAACATCGGTAAGGCTCTGTGGCGAGCGAGGTTACAAAGAATGGACAGACACAGATGGGAAGAAGGAACACAATAAATAAATAAGGATAGGAAGAAATTGATTTGGCTTGCATTTCATCCAAACATCTTGAGTTAATGCGCAAACCAGAACACAATTATGCCTTCCCCTCCACTTCTCTGGGCACTGTAATGCAGTTCCCCAAATAAAAATATATGCAGAAATAGTCCTTTTTTTAATAGTGAAAATAAATAAATAAATAAAAGTTAGGAGAAAATGCTGGAAGAGGCTGTGGGGGCTTAGTGGTTATAAGGCTTGGCTTGATGGCCGCAAGGTCAGCAGATCAGCTATTCAAGACCCGTCGTCTGTCCCAGCTCCTGCCAGCCTAGCATTTTGAAATAAATTGCAAGTAGATAAAATAGGTACTGCTTCTGTGGGAAAAGTAGCAGACTAGACACTGTGTCTAGTCATGCCTGCCTCGTGGCCATAGAAATGTTTGCAAATCCAGGTGTTTAGTTGTAAACTGAGATGAGCACTGGGCCCTAGAATTGGATATGACTGCCTTTTCAGCAAGGGAGACCTTTACTTTTATATGAAAAAATATTTCATGCCATCTTCATTTATTTTCTATTTTGTTTTCTTTCATACTAGGCATTTTTTTTGTTACCAGACTAACAATGTTTTGTTATGTTTTTCATGTCAAGTAAATACTTAAGAAAAGCAAAAGCATCTCCTTTTTCAGCAAATCTCACGAGAGTTCAGCTAATTAGAACCAGACAGTAAAATGATTTTAAAAACACCACTCCCTAAATGAAAGACTGCATTTTTGCACGTGAACTTTGTAGCAATATTAAAAGTAAATAATATTACAATTCACAAATCAATGAAAAGATAAATAAAGTCTTCATGTCATGCTGAAATAATTGACTGCTTTCTCACCTCTAATAGCCAAACAATGAATAAACTCCAATAACATAAGTTTGCTGTCTCAGCTAAGTTCACACTGGTGGTCATAAATAATCATGCAGTTTAGCAAATGCAGGGGGGGATTCAAATTTCCTTTCATTGTGATTTCTGGAGTATGGTTTAGTACAGGAACAGAACTAAATGTATATTTATTAGCAAACCACATAATGTTGAGCTATTTATTTTTTCTTTAAAAAATAAACTTTCAAGATCTGCCATTGTGAGAATCACCATGTTTTTTTGCATGAACATGTTCAGTAGAGATGTGACTTGGGGATTTTTCTAGCTTCTTGCAAAACCCAGAACTCTCTAGGAATTTCCCTAATGAGAAGTTTTGGGAGCTCCGGTTGAGAAATTTAAGTCCACAGGGGATTTTTTCATCAATAACATCTCTCCCTATTGGGGTCTGTAAAGGATTTCTCTGAAAAATCTTGTGGACTTAGATTTCTTGATTGACGATCCCAGAATTCCAGTTGGAGGGATTGCTGGTGGATTCTGAGGGTCACACTGCAAGAAATCCCAAAGCTCTAGTGATGGTGAATCTTGGCACTCCAGGTGTTCTAGGACTTCAATTTCCAGAAGCCCAAGTCCCTGTGAATCCAAATGAATTGGTTTACTGGCACTCCAGGTGTTCTTGGACTTCAATTCCCAGAAGCCCAACTCTGTAAATCCCATGAATTGGTTTACTGTGGATATATGCAGTAAACCCATTCATGTGGATTCACAGAGACTTGGGCTTCTGGGAATTGATGTCCAAGAACACCTGAAGCTCCAAAGTTCACCATCACTGCCCTAGAGCTACAGTTCATTATCTGAAGCCTTGGATGAACTATCCATCCATCCATCCATCTGTCCATCTGTCCATCCATCCATCCGTCCATCCGTCCATCCATCCACCCACCCACCCATCCACTACTCTGGGTGGCTTATGAAAATGCATCCTCACTCATGTAATTTATGTAAAATTCAAACAGCCAGTTGAGTCTAGCTGATGAGTTTTAAGAACATGTCTCAACTGTAGCATTACACAATTCCCAGGTTCTTTAGGCGTAGAGGGGCTTATGCAAACAAAACTGGTCTTCAGCCATCCTGCTAATGAAAATTAAGCTCTGAATCTCCAAGAAATTCAATAGCTGTAGCCTTGGTGCGGAGGTTTCTTTGTCACATGAAAGATGTTAACATCTAGTCATTTCTAGATGCCTATTAATTGTCAATTAACTGGAAGTGAATGAGTCCTCACTGGAATTCTTGACCGCACATGAAACCAGTGGCTGAACATGCTTCCCAAGAAACCCAATGGGGATTAGTTAATTGCCAGTAACAAATAAATGAAAGTTACATCTTCTGTAAAGCAACAGGATTCCAGCTGATGATTCTCTGATGTGAAATTCAAAAGTTTGGATCTTCCATTGTGCTTTCCTCCGAAGTAAAATTTAAAAAATACTTGGAAAGTTTTCTCTAATTAAGCAAGTTCTGAACAAGTTGAGTGTTATTCTTTTTGTTCCTTTCCACCCATTTTGGTATTGTTTTGTATGTTAAAGATGAGAATTTGTAGAGTTCTTAAAAAAACAAACCCTTAATTCATATTTATGTGCAGAAAGTGTCACTTCCGGTTCTTTCTTTATTTATGTCTGAGGCACCACAAAGCATATAATAGCATACAAAGCTAAAACCAACATATAGAAAGCAAACAGGAACTAGATGACTTCCGCCCAATGTTGGGCCACATGAATATCATTTCCTCTTGCCAACATAAGGTCTTCCTCAGTAAACATTGAAGGGCATTGTGTGCATTGTATCATATGAGTGATAGTTTGTTCTTCTCCACATTCACACAGGCTACCATCTACAGGGAAACCCCACTTTCTCACATTAGTATTTGATCTTCCCCAGCACACAGTCTGATTAAAGCTTTCCATACAAGCCATGGTTGTTCTTGGCCAGGTGGTAGAAAGTCGTGTGGTTTTGCCCAGTTATTTGGTAGCTCCTTGCTTGCCTTTCATAGTTCTAAGGCGATCTGTGGGCGCTGGTTCTTCTACGGTTGTAGAAAAATGAAGCTTCTAATTGCTATATACCAATGATGGCCAACCTTGGCACTCCAGATGTTCTTGGACTTTAATCCACAAAAGCCCTGATCATCAGGAGTTCTGACTTGGGCTTCTGGGAATTGAAGTCCAAGAACACCTGGAGTGCCAAGGTTGACCATCACTGCTATATACATTTTTATGCAGAAAACAAGATTTGAAAAAATACAGTTTCAAAGGCAAAGAATGTAGAAGCAAAAACAAACAATCCCATTTTTTAAACATGGTCTTTTCTGTCTTCAAGACACTGTTTATTTCCTGGAGGACAAGAGGGAAAATGCAATTATTATTTATATCCTTACAAAACAAAACAAAACAAAAATCATTTGAAACATTGCAAAACATAACATGGCATTTTCCGCCATTGTAAATAAAGGGCTGATGGATGTGGGATTGGTTTTCTTCACTCATTCCCAAGCAGTCTGGTTTCACTGAGTCCTGAGTTGACAAAGGTCTTGGTGACTTGCGTCACCATGATGGCTAAACCTGGAAGATGGATAGCAGCAGGCAGCTGGCCCACAAAAGATTGGGCAGAAATGAACTCCTGGGTTAATAATGTCACTTGCGATGGTTGTTTCCAGTGAGGTTATGTAAGGATCTTATGAAAGTGTTCTTATCGGTTTAAATGTCTGAATCGTTTCTTGCTAGAAGGAAGAAAATTCAGTTACCCATTTGGTAAAGTGCATTTCCAGTAGACAAAATGCCATTGCTCCATCTTGTGGGGAGAAAGACAAAGTGCCTTAAACATCTTTCTCATGCTGCCTTATCTTGTTTCAATGCACAAAAGCAAGATGATTTCATAGTTTACTTATTATTTTTTAAAAAAAATACAGTTGCATACCATGAGGGCTAAATATTACCGGCAATATCAGATGCAGTTTCCTAAATGCCTGTTGATTCTTCTTCTTTCATATCCAGATCAAACTTTGGACTGTTAAAATAAAGCCACTTTCTTGGCTTTGTCATTGGCCAAAAACTTCATTGGTACATGTTTCTGGTAGTAATTGGCAGACCAGCAAATAAGCCTGATTCTGTATCTCTCCACATCCACACAGCATGTTGTTGTCCACCAGCAGTCCCTATTTGAGCATGTTATGCATGTTCTTGTCATAAACCTCTTCCTGGATCTGAGCCGCAATGGACTTGAGGCACATACCCATTCAGAGAATGTAGAGGGTCATTGTCTGGTTTAGTTCTCTCTCTACTTTTCTCTTTATCTTAGGTGGAGGGATACTAACAAGTGGATGCCTGTTGATGAAGAATATGGATTGTATGGCACCTGTCCTACTTATGAACTGCACCAGATTGGCCTGTATGGCCGCATAATTTTTGCCTAGATGTACATTCTCCTATCAACTACTCGCCTTGCATTAATTCACTCTTCTTCTATCATTCCTCTTGCATTGAGAATCATCATTTTCTGTGGGGTTGGCTAGTAGCATGGAAGAGGTAGAGCAGAGCAATGAGAAACCTCACAGATGACATTATGGATGACATGAACCAGAATTTTCAGATTTTGCTAAAAAGAAAAGAAATGTGGGTTTGAGGTACAAGTGCCATTAATTTTGCAGGCCAAAAGCATTTTCCTGTCTGGCCAGTTTATGCTACTATGGTAATAGAGTAGCCCCTACTGCCAGTGACTCAACGCTGAGTATCAGGTGGTGGTTAACCAGTGGTGGGATGTCAAAAAATTTACTACCCCACCGTGATGTCATCACAGTGTGGGAGGAGCTAACATCATGATGTCATGTAATGGGCGGGGCCAAAGAAAAAAATACAAAAATAATAAAAATAGGAAGTTTCAGGCTATAGGGAGCTTCAGGCTAGCAGCTTCTCTTCCTCCTCCCCGTTTGGGAGGACAGCAAGGATGCCGTGCATATGTGCCAAGCACTAAGCGTGCATGCACACCAAGTGCTTGGCATGCATGTGCAGTGGGGGAACCAGTGAAAAGGTAAGCCCCGAAGGTGGTTCCCCCCAAAAGCTACTACAGGTTATCTGGGACACTGGGGAAAATTACTACCGGTTCTGGAGAACTGGTGAGAACCTGTTACATCCCATCACTGTGGTTAACTAACCTGATAACCCTAAGGACTAATGGCTTTTTATGGCAAAGTTCACAGGGAAGGTTGATGGTCCCCAAGTGAATTAAATCCCACTTGAATCCATCTTGATGGAGGGCAGCAGCTTCATCAGTCCTGGCCAGGGGCTGAGGAGGACTTTGTGAGCCAAAGGACTCAGGACCAGAAAGTGACTCATGGAACTGGATCAGTGGTACGGGTGTCACGCTGGAATGCAGAAGGCATAAGAAAGGCCATTGCATTATATTATCAGGACAGTCTTCATGGCTGATTGCCATGAGGATCGCCAATATTCAGATTCAGATATGGAAGAAGAAGAAGAAGAAGAAGAAGAAGAAGAAGAAGAAGAAGAAGAAGAAGAAGAAGAAGAAGAAGACCATTTGGAAAATTATCTAAAATTTTAGATCATTTTTACAATGGTGACACCTACTGGAAGAATCGGACGAAAATATATAACAGCAGTAAAAATAAATAAAAATAAAATAAAAATAAAACTGTCACAACACCTTAAACATTCACCACTATATTTTAATGTGAGATTTTGTAGATCAAATGCACTTTCTCAGATACCTACTAAAAGAATATCAGAGAATAAACAAAACAAAAACACTGTAGCACTTTGAAGACTAACTGCTATATTTCAGTGTGCTCGGAGGTCGCATAACTAGACTACCGAGCACATTAAAATATGTAAGTCTTCAAAATGCTTCAGCATTTTTGTATTTGTTTTGTTTTGTTTATTTTCTAATATGCTTGAAACACAGACTAACATGGCCACTATTCAAAAAAAAAATCCACTAAAAGTAATAAACTAAAGGGGTTGTTAAGAGGCCATATGCTGCGATCGTTAAAAAGTTACACATTAATCAGGTTTTACTTATGGAGCCATCTATTATGATGTCAATCAATGCAATTTATTTTCCTCCTTCCCTTTTTCTGAAAACAAATGGGCAAAGAAAGCTTTTGTACAAATGTACGAAAACAATCTTCTCTTTTGAAAAGCAAGTGCCACGTAATAAGCTTGCACCAGCGGTAGAGTATTGATGCCCTTATGAAGTGAATTAGTACAAAAAGGAATAAGTAGTAATCAGAAATGTTCTAGCACTAGGAAAGAGAAAAATTACTCTCTCGGCTTATTGATTTTGTGAGCTACGAAAAGACAGTGGATTTTTAGTTACATATCCATATTTCATGATATCAGAAATGGGGGAAATGATTTTTTTATGGACTAAAAGAATAGTTAATGCTTGTTGTTGGGTAGGGTGCTATCATCATTTTTCCAAGTGGATCTATAGCCATCCCATGGAGCCTATCCATTCAACTCTAGCTGAAACTTCAAACTTTGTCTGTGGTGGCTTAGTGGTTAAGATGCTGAACTTGATGACTGGAAGGTCTGCAGGTCAGCAGCTTGAGACCTGAGTGCTGCATGATAGAGTGAGCTCCCATCTCTGTTCCAGATCCTGCCAACCTATCAGTTTGAAAGCAAGAATTTGCAAATAGAAAGAATTTGCAAATGGGAAAGCAAACAGCATTCCATGCCTGCCACAAGTCCACAGAAACATCTGCAAACACAGACAGCACTGGCTCTTTGGCTATAAACGGAGATGAGCACCAAACCCTAGAGTCAGATACAACTGACTTTCAACAACAATGCTCCCAGTTCAAAACAATTACATACCTTATTGAAATTCTCAAACATTGCCGTCATATTTAAGACCTTTGAGTGGAAAACTAGAATTGAGTTGTTGAAATCGGTGGGTTGTGAAATTGTTTCCAATTTTTGGCACAAAATTGAACAAGATATTCTGGATATTAATTTAAAATTGAATGGGGAAATAGTATTATTGACTGATTTAGAGGATTTGAATTTGGATGAAAATTAACAGGATTTATTGGCTATTTTCTTAACATTAGCAAGACAACAGGTTGCCAGAAAATTTGAAAGGTGGTTCCAATTTAGATTTGAGTAAATGGTACACTGATGTTTGGGATATGGTACTTAATGAAAAACTTACATGGGATTTAAATATAAAAAGGGGGATTTTAAAACAAAGCAGATTTTGGGAGATTTTGAAGCCTTTTCTGCAACACACAATGGAAAAATGAGTTTTTGGCAGAATAAAAAAGATAATGGAAGACAACTGGCAGATTCAAGGACAGATTTAGCACACTAGGGTGTTTTATCTACTTGTAATTGAAACACACACACAGAGGTAGAATGGTTAAGAGAGTGGATGTATTGAAATTATTAATTTGTATCATTTTTCTTTTTATGTATTATTGTTATTTTTTCCTTCTTTCTTTTTACTATTATGTTCATGTGATTTTTGTATCTTTTTTTCATTATTATATTACTATTTTTCTTTTAAAATACTTAATAAAATTTATTTAAAAAAAAGAAATCAGTGAGTCTGAAATGTGGCAATTTAAAGATATCTTTCCACAGCTCTTTTCTAGACAAAAGTTGTGTTTCACCTTCAAAGTGATGACACGTGTCAAATTTATCTTCTGTTTTATCAATTGGATTAAATGGAAGGGGCTGCAGTGGCTCATTGGTTAAGAAGCTCGCCTTGTTAGCTGGAAGACTGTCAAGTTGGCAGTTCCAGACCTGGGTACTGCATGATGGATTGAGTACCCGTCTCTGTCCCAGCTCTTAGGGACATGAAAGGAGCCTCATTTGGGCATTCCCTGAGTGGAGTTTCTTCCACAAAAATCCTTTCAACCCAGAATAATTTCTGACACAAAATTACTATTATTATTACAATGGAATTATACATTGTCTACAGTTCAGTATTATATTTTTGCAAGCTTCTGGCATATTTGTATCTTTCTTCCTCCTTCAACAATATGAACTTTGAATCTTGTTGAAAAGTTCTGCATAATGCCAGCCCAACACTGACATCTGCTGTTTAGAAATGGCTAAAGAATTTAGATGAATTTGGGCTTCTATATCAGCTGGAGATATTTATCTCTTGCTTTAAGATATTTATTTATAGCTTTAAGTTGAGTTTTAATTCAGGGTGTATGCATTTTTAGATTAAAAGGACTCAGATATGAGGTAGACATGGTAAAGTATCAAATGACACAAGAGATAGGAAAAATAACTTATTTGGATTATACTTCCCATAATACTTCAGGGTGAGTAGTAGTGGAGGACCTTGATGAGAACTTTTAGGATGTATTTCAGGATGTCCACATTGTCTTGGTGTCTCATTGACATAGACAAAGAAATAATTGAAGTATGAAGTAGCAATCCAGAAAGTGAAAACAGTTCCAAATGCTTCCTTCTCTGGCTCTGAGGCACCTCCAGTTTTTTCAGGATGAGGTTTCCAGAGCTGGCTTTGATGCTCACAGGAATAGAACCCCACCTTGAATGGCAGTTCAGGTATTTGCAGAGCCAGAGAGCCCTAGAGTAGGTTCTGTGCCATCATAAGCTCCATGCTGGAGACCCCATGAGTCTGAGCTATATAAGGACCAGATCTTCCCCCTAGAACCATAATGGTGACCCTTGGCACTCCAGCTGTTCTTGAACTTCAATTCCCAGGAGCCCGAGTCAGCACTTCTGTTAATCAGGGCTTCTGGGAATTGAAGTTCCAGAATACATGGAGTGCCAAGGTTTGACATCACTAGAAGTTGTCTCAACAGTGAGGGTAATTGGACTTGGGGCTGTTTTGTTCTTGAAATATCACAGTATTTTTTTTGCCTCTGAAAATCTGTTGCCTTGCTGCAGCTGGAGATTTCTTGTCTGTTTCCTGTGGGCTGATATTGTGTCTCACCTGAATCCTTGAGCCCTATCTATCCTTGCTTCACCTGCTCTCTTGGTCTCCTGACATTTGGCTTCCTTAGACTATACCCAACAGTCTTGATCAACCCTTTTATCGCTATATACCTGTATCTTGGATTTGATTTTGCACTCTGGACTGTGAAACAGTTACTGTTTAGCCTGTTGCCTGGTTGCCCTGGTGCTTGTGTTCCTTGCCAGCCACCAGAACCCTGCACTGTAAGGGTTTTTTTGCAGCAAGTTGATTAACAATGAGTGAAGGACCCAGATGGGTTTCCTTTAGGAAGACAGTCTACAATCGAGGTACCACCTCTGTCAAAGTTCAACCTCTTTCCCTGACTTACTAACTTTTGATGGTGGGAGCTGTTGTTTAGTCCTAGCACATAGAATTAAATCATTAAAAGTTACCATTCCAGAAATATTAAGAAGACTTGGCTCTCTTTCTTGTTAAAAATTGATCTAGACATTCAAATAAGACAGGATTCCACCTTCTAATCTTAGGCAGATCAAAAGAATTTCTCTTCCCTTCCTCCCAATTTCCATAGTGGTGTAATGAGGTGTTATTAAAAATGATTGAAAGAAAATTCTTAAGGTACAGCACAGATGCATTAAAAAAAGAGCCCACCTTTGTTCATTTCTGACTCTTACATGTCTCAAGAAGGTAATAATCACGTTTGCCGATGATTCATAATCTATGAGTAAAGGTATTGTTTCTTGGCTTCTATGTACTCCAGACACGAAAATTAGATGTTGTGAACAACTGAAGCAATGTTGAAAGTAATGAGGTCTTTGCAGCGATGCACACAGTTTGCTATGAAATGAGTCAACAATCTACCTTTTGCGGGGAAGGCCCAGAAGATTACACTTCAGCTAGCTATTTGAACAGCACGACTCTATCACCTTGACACAGATAGGGATAATGACACTGTAAATTACCATATAAAACTTCTGGACTTTTGGTTGACTTTTCTTCTCAAAGATGGGGAACTCTGGAAGAAGAAGAAAATAGCCAAATATGTTGAAGAAGGGTTTCTAATTACTGAACCTTCAGAATGAAAATCAGGAGACCTGGTGGTGAATTGGTTAAAACTGTTGTACTGCAACCAAACAGTTGTGAGTTCGATCCTGACAAGAGCGCAAGGTTGACTCAGCCTACCATCCTTCTATGTTCAGTAAAATGAGTACTCAGCATGCTGGGAGCAAAATACTAATTCATTTGTGAACTGCCCAGTGAGTGCATTAAGTGCTATGCGGTGGTATATATGTGGGATTGCTGTGCTTCTTGGAGGGCATATAAAGTGATTTTCTTGCTTTCGTTTCAAATGTCCCTGTGTTGGCATCATCGATTTCACACACAATATGGTTAAATTAGGCTCCAAGACTGTGGTTAGTTTATCTTTCTTTCTCAGTTCTCCAGCTACCCAGACAGAGAACTTCTGTATGAAGAAATAGCCTGCCTTTTCAATTTTTCTCCCACTCATTTTTGTTATAATAATAATTTCATGTCAGAAATTATTCTGGGTTGAAAGGATTTTTTGCTGGAGAAACTCCACTCAGGGGATGCCCGAATGGGGTTCCTTTCATGTCCCCAAGATCTTTTCCCACTAAAGTGGCCCCCTATTGATCTACTTCCAATTTCTTGCTTTCCATCTGCTAGGTTGGCAGGAGCTGGGAGAGAGACGGGTGCTCAATCCGTCAAGCTATACCTGGGTCTTGAACTGCTGACTTCCTGGGGCATGCAGCTGAAATTCTGTACCATTTGTACCATTGGTATGGTATGAGGTACTGCCCAGTAACCACATGATGGAGTAGTGCTCCAGCTCCTGGTTTCACAGTGGTTAAACTGGTAAAGGTCTTCCTTGCTCAAAAGCCATTCGTGTCTGACTCTAGGGAGTGGTGCTCATCTCAGCAGTGTCTGTGTTTGCAGACCTTTCTGTGATCATGTGGCCGGCATGACTAGATGTCAAAGTGCACTGAACACTGTTACCTTTCCCACCAAAATGGTACCTATTTATCTACTTGCAATTTCTTGCTTTTGGACTGTTAGGTTGGCAGGAGCTGGGACAGATGACAGGCACCCACTCCATCACTCAGCACTCTTGTTTCAAACTATCGACCTGCCACAAGATTGAGCAGCTCAGTGTCTTAACCACTAAGCTACCGTGGGCGCTTAAACTGCTGTACTGCAGCTGAAATGTTGTGCATTCGATTCTGTTGCGGATCAAGGTTGACCTAGCCTCCTAAGGTTGGTAAAATGAGTACCCAACATGTTGGGGGCATTAAGTGCATTGGAGCTGTATAGAGGTGTAATTGCTATACATGCTCAAGCTTGACGTTTTGGTCCAGTATTAGAGCCACTATATTGGGGTGTTCCATGTGATTGAATCCTTCAATTAAATCAAGTGTTTGAATAATGTGCCCCTTGATACTGATATTGTAGGGGGGGCAGAGCATCTTCTGCTCAAAACTTAGGGGGTGAGGAAACTTCCAGGAGTAATGATTCCCATTTGAAATAATTACAAGTGCCACCCTTCCGTTTTACATATTTTAACAACAACCAGTACTAAAATTGGTTTTGGAGTGATTTTTGTCAGCTTCTTGGTTGGTTTACTTCTTGGCTTTGTGTGGCTCTGATGGTTTCCATGGGTTGGTAATAGTGACACTACACACACACAAACACACACAGAGCTTGTCTGCTCCTGAATTAAATTGGATTACAGCCATTTCTACAATTGCTGAAATCCAATAGTAAATCACAAATAGAGTAGGCCCATTGAATCAGTGGAGATCAGGTGAGTCAACTCACCCATAAATCTGATTGATTCAATGAACCTACTCTAGTTGCAGCTTTTTACTGGGTTACAGCCAGTATTTCCTAGTTTCTGAATCTGTAACGTACCTTTTTAAAAATGAGACATACAACCTTAGAAAAACACAATTTCCAACCATTATATTTTGCAAATAAACTATTGATGTCCCTCTGTATGTTGGCCATCTTTCATGCAGTAACTGTTATAGACAAGAACAGTTCTTTATCAATTTTGAGGATAGGAAAGATGTAATGATGTTGTAAATATTTAAAATCAAATTTGAAAAAAAAAAAAGACAGTGATAAATGGACCAGAAGCATAATACGGCAACACATGCCAAAGAAACTTGGGCTTGAGGAAATTCTGTTTTACCTTGGAAATTGCAGTATTTTCTTTTTAAAATGGAGTTCATCGTACAGATACAAGAACAAATATACTTTCTAGAAATAAAGATAATTTATTATAAAACAGTAGCAGCTAGATAGAAGGTGGATCAGTCTGAATGGTTCTTGATGTTATGTGGCACATCCCACTATGGTAATGGAGTAGACCGTACAGCCAGTGACTCAATGCCAAGTGTTGGGTGGCGGTAAATAACCTGACTCCCTAAAGGGCTATGGGTGGATGACCCCTTTTAGGTAGAGTGAAGGCCCCCTCGGTGAAGGAACTGCCATTGGAAACCACCATATTGGGCCCAACGGCAAAATGAGCAGAGGAGGAACCACTTCACTATTCTGATTCCCAACAGTCATGGAAGTGGAAGAGGCCATGCCAGATTGACTGGTTGTGAAGGTGCACCTTGTCCATATCCTCAAGGCTGTGGAAGTCCATTGCAGTCCTGGTGTTAAATCCTGCATGTCTCATTTCATGTGTGCCACAGAAGATGACTCCCTGATCAGAGTGTGTGGGTCACTTCATGGCAAGATGCGATCTACCTTAAACAAATTCATGCCAATGGCATTTTTTCCTGTTTATAATCCAGGAAAAATGTATCCTCGGATACAAGAAGTAGCCAATGATGACAGCAATCGGGAAAATAACATTCAACTTCTTTCAAACCAATTCTTCAACAGGCAATTCTTTGGAGTGAAAAATGAATAATATTTAAGTGTATGGTGCTATCAGTTTCCCTCTTGAAAGTTGGTAAGGGCTGTGCTGGATCAGTGGTTAAGAAGCTCACTTTGTTAGTTGGAAGGGTGGCAGTTTAAGACCTGGGTACTGCATGATGAATTGAGCACCTGTCTCTGTCCCAGCTCCTGGGGACATGAAAGGAGCCTCATTTGGGCATTCCCTGAGTGGAGTTTCTTCCGCAAAAAATCCTTTCAACCCAGAATAATTTCTGACATGAAATCATCGTCATCGTCATCGTCATCGTCATCGTCATCGTCATCGTCATCGTCATCGTCATCGTCATCGTCATCGTCATTGTCATCGTCATCAAAGTTGGTAACCTGGCCCACAATATGATCGTGGTGTGTGTTTGTTGATCTACCCTTTATTTTTACATCCCCAGGTTTTATAAGCACATTAAAAGAAGATGGATCCTTTACTACCTTTTGACTTTTATTAGCTGCCATTTATTTTTTTTAATACACAAATGACACCTGATGTATTGCTTAATCTAGAAGAAGAGAATTATGTTTTGTACATAATCAGTTACTTTTGCCATATCCAGGGAAAAAAAAAGGAAAAAGAGAAGACTAACAGACAAAGAATAAATACGATGAACTTCAAAAATGAAATGCTTAGCCTTTGGAATTTTAGTTGACAGGTTTTGAAAATTAAATTATAAGTCAAGTGCTGATAGGTCTGATATCTTCTTTGCAGCTTCTCCAATGATGTATTGCAGCTTTAATGGAATATCATTTATCATCTGATAATAACAAATGTAGTATTTCTGGACTTGTCATCTCTTCTGAGATGACAAATAGTCCCAACTTGTAGAAGTGATAATGGGATTTTGTAATGATCTCTTCAAACTCTCGTGTAGCACTGGCGATTCCTTTAAAAATCACATAATCTCAATTTAGTGGCAAAGAACCACCACTTTCTGAAACATTCCTTCTATACATATACAAATCAGTAGGATGAAATTATCTTGGGTGGATTTTAAAGGAGGCAAAAATTAGAAAATTCAGTGAAGAGCACTGTTTTTGGTGCCTACATGGTTGAGCTACATTGCTCTATGGTAGGAGTTCTCAACCTTTTAAAGCTGGGGGCCAGGTCATGCTACCTCAGACAGTTTTGGGGGCCAGATGGCCATTTTGCCCTTCCTCTACCACATGGCACTTCCTGGTGTGGTGGAGGCAGTGGGGGGGGCACATGAAATGGTGCTGTGGGCTGCATCTGGCCAGTGGGCCACAGGTTGAGAAGCCCTGCTTTAACTGAAACCAACCCATCAAATCATGCTTATGAAAGGAATGTCAATAACGCAGCATAACTTCTGGCCAACTTAAAGTTTTTCTCTTGGAAACAAAGTAAACACAGCTAGAAAGTCCTTGCACTAGTCTTATTTTAGTCTTTTTGTGTGACTCTTAGTAGTTGGATGTACATTGTCTGTTTAGACTTTCCACTTGACTGGGACGATACTCCTAAATGCTTCCAGCCATGGTTGGCCCACAGGTAACCCATACTTCTGACTGGGAACATTATTTCACTTTGGAATTGGCCCAAGTTGCTGTCCACATCATGCCTGAGGACCTCCTCTTCCTTCTGCTGGAGAATGTTTATTTCACATTGTCGCCGTGCAGTTTGCCCAAGGCTGTAAAGGTTGGATCTTCTCTAAGGAGGCACTGTGGGAAATTGAACTCCCAACCAAGTTGCTCCTTCATTCCAGTGAAGAATCCAACAGGGAAGCCCAAGTTCAAATCTTCACTCAGAGGAGAAAAGAGAACTGGAAAATATCCACTTATAAGTAGGATGAAGATCCCTGAAATCCAATATTCCCAAAAGAAGATCTGAAATGATATAATAACCAGTAATGTGTTATTTTTATTCAGGGGTTCCCAATTTTTTCAAGCTGGGGTCCAGCTCATGCTCTCTCAGTTAGCTTTGAGGGCCAGATGGACATTTTGTCCTGCCTGCATGATGAGTGTGGCCATTTTGTCCCAACAGCTTCAATGGGGTAGCCATTTTATTTCTCAAATGCCCTTGGAGGGGTGGGGGGCACATAAAATGGTACCAGGGTCCAGATCCAGCCCACAGGCCTTAGGATGGGAAGCCCTGTTCTTACTAGTATTTCTCAGCATCCTGTTATGTTATTAAGGTCTCATTCAGGCACTGAACTTGTTCAGTACTCTTAAGCTGTCTTATTATCCAAGCCTTTCCTGCAAGGGTGTTTTGAAGGGGGGAAGAGCAGTTATTAAAGGAAGGCTGTTCAACATAATAAAACATGATGGTGGGGCATTGATGAGGCATAATTGCCTGCACTCAACCAGTTTTAATCTGTATCAAGACAATATTTGTTTCAGGAATTCATAGCCAACTGTGGATAGTCTAACTAACTTATCTGGCAGTGTCCTAAAGAGGGGGAAAAGGTTTACTACACCTTCCCATCGTATATAAATAATTCTGTGAACTCTAGAGTGTAGAGGTATTGACTTTAGGATGATAGATAAAAAAAGGACTCAAGTGTTGGTTAAGCAATGATAAAGCACTCTGTAGATAATCATCTACAAGTCTAGAAAGGGTGTTAACACAGGGGGGAAAGAAGAATTACTTCATGTCACACTGAAAGGACAGGGAGAATACTAAGATCGGAGAAATCTCAGTTCACTTTTGGAAATAAAAGGAATAGACAGTCCATGATCAAACATGAATAAAATCTAAAAATGTGCTTAGTTTCTTGTCCTTTCCGCCAAGGTATTTCATGGTTTTGGAGGTTTGGCATAGTTTTGGTTTTGTCCACTGTGGGGAGCAGTAAAAAGTTATAAAAAGCCATTGAATCTCTTCTTTCCCACCAGGGAAGTTTCAGCAGCTGTTGTCCACGTCATTTGAGGCTCATCTCCACAACCCTGTACTAGAAACCAGTATTAAGCCTGCTGTTCCCAAACACAATATTTGCAATATTTGAAGTCCACATGTCAGTCAAAGTACTAAAAAGAGAACCTGTACTATTAAGCGTCCATTCTCAAGAAAAACCCAAAACAGCATAATTCCTTATTAAGACTGTTCCTTTTGACATTGGGAACAAAAGAAATAATCTTCTCCTAAGTCCTTGGTACCTTCGGCCCTGTTTTCTCAAGCTTGGATGGTAGTAGTTCTGTAGGGTTCCAGATTATTTTAAGAGTCCTGCCTATGTTGAAACCATCTAAATATTGATTTTAACACCTATAGGACTCTTAGCAGGGCTGTCTGCTTTACTCAGCCATTAATCTTTGATTGGATCTACCAAGAGCTTATGAAATGAACTACCAAACGTCATTAATGAAGAGCCTCCAGAATCTACACAGTGCTGAATATATATGTTTTATAACAATTTGGGATTTCATAGGTCAATTCTGATGCTTGATATGGAATCAATAGAAAGGAGTAAAGGTAAAGCCAGTTATATCTGACTCTAGGGGCCATTCTCATCTTTGTTTACAGCCAAAGAGCCAGTGCTGTCTGCATCCACAGATGTTTCTATGGTCATGTGGCAGGGAAGAGTGCACAGAACACTGTTAGCTTTCCCACCAAAGCAGTACCTATTTATCTACTTGCAATTTCTTGCTTTGGAACTGCTAGGTTGGCAGGAGCTGACACAGAGACGGAAGCTCACACCATCTTGTCTTGGGTCTCAAACTGCTGACCTTCCCGTAATCAAGTCCAGCGTCTTAACCACTAAACCACTGCAGTTTCTAACAGAAAGCAACACAATGCAAGAATCCATTCTTGCAACCCCAAGGCTCATCAGGGAAGGAAGGGAGATCACGTTCCACTAACCTTGGATGAGACGTGATGAAATCACCAATTTCCACCGTAAGCCCATCTTGCAGGTTTCAAAACAATGACCGATGGCCAAAGCTAATCACTCACACTCTGTCGGCCCAGCTGCACATCCTTCTTTTAATGTGCTCTAACCCCTGCAGCAGCTGAGATATAGTATACATCGTCACTTTCGTCAGGGTTTCATCCATCATAGGGAAAAGAAGCCCCTTCACCTCTTTTCCCCTCCTTGGCTCCAGATGCTACCAGGCATCTAAAAAGAAACAGGCAAGGACCAGGGGCTCAGTTCACCTGGAGCTACTCCAGCGTAAACACCATTAATTTCCAATTTCTATGGGGGTTAAGACTGAAATGGTGCCCAGTAGCTGACTGGGCATGATAGACAAAAAGCACAGGGATGAATTCATTTGTCCAGAACTGGAAGAAATTACCTCCCCCCTCCCTGATTTTAGTTATGTGCAACTAATTACATGTGGGGGATGGTGATAATGAGGGTACAACAAAGTAACACTTATGTCGTTCTCTTCATGCTGTCCTAGGGACTGCGGTGGCTCAAGTGGTTAAGATGCTGAACTCGCTGACTGGAAGGTCGGAGTTCGATTCCTAGGTACTGCAGGACGGAACGAGCTCCTGTCTCTGTCCCAGCTCCTGCCCACCTAGCAGTTCGAAAGCAAGAAATTGTGTGTAGATAAATAGGGACCACTTCGGTAGGAAGGTTAACAGCGTTCTGTATTGAGGCATGCCTGCCACATGTCCACAGAAAGTCTGCTGATGCAGACTGTGCTGGCTCTTTGGCAATAAACAGAGATGAGCACTGAACCCTAGAGTCAGATATGATTGGCTTTCAAGCAAGGGTCACCTTTACCTCATGCTCTCCTGGAGCTTAACTTTTTTTAAAAAAGGTATTTTAAGAGATTTTAGGAGCATTTTCAAGTTTTTGCCACACACACACATATCCCCAGTCTTAAGATCCTTTACCTTTAAAGTAATGAAACATACTCACCATTACTCTCCAAAGATGAATGCAGTAATTTACTTTTGAAAGACAACAATGAGTAACAAGAAATTACTTTTCAACATAATGAGTAATGACAGTGAGTTATTTTTGAAAAATATAGAAGCCCATGGAACTGGGTTTTTTTTAATTTTGTAAAGCACAGAAAATACCTTTCATGTTTATAGGTAGTCTTAAAATTTAGAAGTGCTGATATAACATTGAGCACGTATAGAGAAGAGCAACAAGGATGATCAGAGGATTGGAGCACAAGCCAGATGAGGAAAGACAGAAGGAACTTGGAATGTTTAGCCTTGAGAAAAGGAGACTAAGAATGGAATTTGATAGCACTCTTGAAATACCTGAAAGACAATCATAAAGAGGAAGGGAAGGATCTGTTCTCCATCATCCTACAGCACAGGATGTGTAATGCAACTACAGGAAGCCAGATGTAGGTTGCGTGTTAGTAAAAACTTCCTAACAGTGGACCCAACTGCTTTGAGAGGTAGTGAGTTCTCAAAGACTGGAGGCATTCAAGAGAGAATTGGACAACCATTGTTCACATCTGCTTTGATTTGAAATCCTGCATTGAGTAAGGGGTTAGACTTGATGGTCTAATGCAGTGATGGTGAACCTTTTAGAGACTGAGTGCTCAAACTGCAACCCCAAACCCACTTATTTATCACAAAGTGCCAATATGGCAATGGGGGAGGGAGGAAACGCTTCCACTGGGCTGCTGGGCAAAGAGGCGGGGCAAACTCTGTGCTGAGGGAGAAGGAAGCATTCCCATTGGGCTGCTGGACAGTGGGGTGGGGCAAATTGTGCTGGGGAGGGAGGAAGTGCTCCCATTGGGCGGCTGGGCAGAGGGACAGAGAAAACTCTGTCCTGGGGCAACCACACACCCGCCTCTGTACTGGGGCGACCACACATGCTGTAGATTCACCACCACTGGATAAATGAATCTATGAATGTAAAACTCTACATTGATGTCCTCACTTTCAAGACACCAAACAACCTTCTCTTCTCCAAGTATCCACCCAGACTACAGTGTCCCTCACTGCTGCATGGTGACCACTATCAATGCACAGTGTCCCCCATGACTGAATTGTACCCACCTTGACCACATAGATTTCACCACAACTGTATGTGACATATATCTTCACCATGGCTTCCTAGTGAAACTTGAAGACCAAGCAGCAGCTCATATGCTACCCAAGTGATACTGAGCTCATGTCCCTCTTTCTTGTTCCTGATCATAAGAGCATCCACAAAAACTTGGATTCAGTCCTGACAATTGAGTACCTTCCCTTCAGCTGTATATTAACCAAGAAAAGTACATTAGAGTTATGTACGTTGCTAGCTTGCATCCATCCCTACCCAGGGAAAGAGGTCATTAATATTTTACAGGTTTCTCACCATCTCTGTTAGTGCAATTTATCAATGCCCAACAGGTCTTCTGCCAGCTATACATCAAAACTATTTTCAAAATATTTCATTGTCAGCCTGTGGCACATTCATTATTTCTAACGATAAGGGACATGATGAACAGAAACAGTAGGTGGCTTGTTTACTTAAATCTGCTCCTCTACCCTCAAATGGAGAATTTTGGAGGAGTGAACATGATATCCATGAATGGGATAGAGAACTGGGACTGAATGGTGTGCATTTTTAGTGGTATTTACAAAGCAAATAATTAAACTGAATATTAGATATTTGGGGGGAAAACATTTGTTTGTCTGTTGATGGTCAAAGAAGCCCTCTTGATGCCATGGTAGACTAAAACAAGTTTCTGTTGCCGCCACCGCCACTGTCAACATCATCGTCATCATCGTCGTCGTCGTTGTCGTTGTACAAATCTACCAATCAGTTCACAGTTGAGTACTGGTATGAAATTAACAGTTCAAGCCATAACCTAAAATAATAAATTTTGTGTCAGTAATTACTCTGGGTTGAAAGGATTTTTGCTGGAGAAACTCCACTCAGGGGATGCCTGAATGAGGCTCCTTTCATGACCCCATGATCCATCGTGCAGCACTCAGGTATCAAAACCTGACCTAAGAACTGTTAAGGTAACATCTAAGTATATATGTAGTTCCTAGTAGAATTGGTTTTTGGAGAGTTAGGATGTTCAAGTCCAATAGATCAAAATTTCCAAGTACCTCAGGAGTCCTCTGGGTATTGCTTCAATGGCTCCAATTACCATAAGCATGGCTACATATTTTATTTGCCATAGATGCAATTTATAAATAAATAAATTCAATTTGCAAAGCACAATATTTTGTGATTTTCTCCAGCTGTTTATCCTCAATTAGTGCATCTCCTGGTATAGCAATCAGTAGCAGTAGCAGTAGCAGTAGCAGTAGCAGTAGCAGTAGCAGTAGAAGTAAGCCTGTGTTTTTGGCAAAACTTTAGATTTTGCTTGTTGCTGAGTCCATGTTTGAGAAGAGGTCTCCTCAAATGAGAAATGAGCTTTACTGGTACCTCAAAATGTTGGTTAATTAACAGCTAGAGAAAGAAGATGTAAAGAAGAGAATGGAATGGGCTAATCTGAGAACGATTGTGGTTGGTTGGAATCAGGAATAAGGTCTCTCTATATTGCAATTTCCAGTTAGCATCTTAGCAACTTGAGCCACTGCAGGTCAGCAATTCGATACCCGAGTACCACAGAACGGAATGAGCTCCTTTCTTTGTCCCAGCTCCTGCCAACCTAGCAGTTCAAAAGCAAGAAATTTCAAGTAGATAAATAAGGACCACTTCGGTGGGAAGGTAAACAGCGTTCCGTGCACTCCGGTGTCTAGTCATGCCTGCCACATGTACATGGAAACATCTGCTGAAGCAGAAAGCAGTGGCTCTTTGGCTATGAAACAGAGATGAGCACTGAACCCTAGAGTCAGATATGACTGGCTTTTGAGCAAGGGTGACCTTTACCTTTCTATTGCTACATTATGTTTGCAAATGCTTTTAGTTCAGAATATGATGCTAGGGCTCTAAAACTTTTCAGATGTATTTTTAAGTCTGTTGCCAAATTAGGGTGTGTGTGTGTGTGTGTGTGTGTGTGTGTGTGTGTGTGTGTGTGTGTGTGAGAGAGAGAGAGAGAAATGTGAACTACCACTACTGCCAAACTTGAGAAACAGCTGTTAGTTGCTAACTGATGATAACCTCCAGGTTCTCCAACCTTCTCCCTTTCCTCAACAACCCTGTCATCAGCTAAAACCCATTTGCCACAGAACATCTGTTCAGAGTGAAAAGATGAAAAGGTGTCAGAATTCTTTTATATTCTTCTAATTAATTAGAGGGAAACATTTGCAGGGCTTTATTCTGGTTTTGTTTGGCTTTCAAACACTGCTGTATTTTAATCTAGCAGCAAAGGAAACTAGTAACAAGATTTAAAGAAACAAGAAATTACAACAGCAACTTACTGAGATGTTAAAATTTGGTTGGCTTTTACACTTCAAGGTTTAGAACACAAGTATGTGTGCAAAAATATGTATTTTGCACAAAAATATGTATTTTGCACAAAATATGTATTCTAGGCAAGATTGGAAACTTCTGTACAAATAGCACAACAATTTTCATCTAAAATGTAGTGGCTAAAATTCTCTTCTGTAAGAAAAAGTACTGTACACAATATTTCCCCTTCCCCACTTTGACAAGGCCTTAGAATGCAATCAACCCCATAACTCAGCATTTCATAAACTATGTCCCATGGAACACTGGTAGACCTCAATTCCCAGAAGGCTAAGTCAGTACATTGTGCTTTGTGGAATTGACTCAGGCTTCTAGGAATTGAAGTCCGAAAACCAAAGATTGGGGAACACTGCCATGACTGATCATGCTCCCCTCGTGTAACTGATGTGAGACCAAAGAGGTGAAGAGAAGTCTGGTAGAGGGAAAGGAGCATTTATCTGATTGCTCTTATAGAATTATATAAGGAGTTTTGGAATGATTTGTGCAGTTTCTCCTGCTAATTCTGATGAGGACTGGTAGTCTTTTCTTCTGAACAACTTTTAACCACTCTTTGAACTGGACATCTACTTTTTCTCTGGGTTCCTCTCTCAGGACTTCCCTTTCATACTGGACAGCTTGTTCTCTATAAAAGGTAAAGATAAAGGTCACCCTTGCTCAAAAGCCAGTTGTATCCAATTCTAGGGTATGGTGCTCATCTCTGCTTACAGCCAAAGAGCCAGCACTGTCTGTGCCTGCAGACATTTCCATGGTCATGTGGTTGGCATGACTACACTCTGGAGCACACAGAATAGACACCCACTGAAGTGGTGTCTATTTATCTACTTTCAATTTCTTGCTTTCGAACTGCTAGGTTGGCAGGAGCTGGGACAGAGACAGGAGCTCACTCCACCATGCAGTACTCAGGAATCGACCTTCGACCTTCCAGTCTTTGAATTCAGCTTCTTAATCACTTCAGCCTCCCAGTCCCCATGACTTTTCTGTAAGAAGCAACAGACAAATGCATTTTCATCAGTAGGGGGCAGCATTGTAACAAAGATCTATAGAGATGGTTGGACCTTTTTCTGTCTTCTCGCTTGAGTATTGGCATGTAACTTGGCAACAAGATACATTTCTGAGATTGTCCTGACACATAAACACCTTGAGCTGGGTTTTCAAAGGTTATTTACACACTAAAAAGGGAATTAGCAAAACATCCTTTCATGCCAAAAGTAATTTTGAATATGCTTCAGTGACTGTTACCGTATTCGGCAGTAGTTTGAGTGTGCATTCATTGTAGGGAAAACCTACAGAATCACCAGTGCTATGTCTTTAAACTGCCAGATGTATGTAGATGCAAATTTAAAAAAGCAACATACACGCAACCGCGAAGTAAATATGCTAGGTAAAGGGCAAGACCCTCAAACAAGGCTTCCTCATTCAGCTGCCTCTACTGCAATAAATATTTTTTAATTGAATGTTTGTATTGGCTGCAGGGCCATATCTTGCCATTTAACAATGCTGATGTTGTTAATATGAACAGCGGTTGCATTCGTAATATATTGTCACTCTAGCCATTCCTCTTTGAGTCATTACTCTACCTTCTCTGCATAAAAAGTCAGCAAATTATCCAAGTTTGCTTCATTGACTTTCTCACACCTTGAGAAATAGCCCATTTATATTATCAGCGTTTGATATATTTCCCGTTTCCTGTGTTCCTTTAGCAAACTGGCATTTTAATTTAATTATACTTTTTGTTGTTAATGGTCTGTATTTTTCAGTGTCTGATGTTGCAAAGTGCTTCTTGCTTTGATTTTTTTCCCTTTAAAAAAAGGTACTCTTTTATTTCTCCACCTCCAACATCCTGTTGCCAAGCTGAAGTGCAAATTTATAAACTGATAAAATTCATTTACGGAGGTGGAATGGAGCAATCTGTAAAGCAACCATACCCAAAACAATTAAGTGTTTTCCTCACTTTCAGAATGTGAACCCTGCATACACTTAATCTTCAGAGGCTGCTAATTAGTAATCAGGAATGCAAAAGGAACATACTTGGGAATGCATAAGAAACTGAAACTATTGCAGCTAAAGCGCATTAAGGGTTGGCCAGATTCTACACGAGCTTACAATTCAGGTTATTTCATACAAAACACTGAATTCAATAGTTAGAATTGTGTCCCATTACACAATGATGGAAGCACAACTATGTAAGCAGTGCATAGTACTGCTGTTGTTGGTCTACCATGTGTGCTGAGTGCACAATTAATTGTGCGGCCATTTGCGCAATAGACAGCTGGCAAATGATAGAAAGTATTTCTTTGACTGCCCACGTGCAGGTGGATTTTCACAACAAGATTTGGGCATAAATCATTCAATCGTTTTCTAAAATGTTCAGTTTATATGTTCCTTTTTAATTTTGAAAACCACCCAGAGTAGGTAAATTACCCAGAAAATGATGTGAAATTATTAAATTAAATTATTAAATTATTAAAAACCATTCAAACTGTAAACAAACAAAGTTACTTTACTAAAAACCTTTGCTAATAGCTCTGGTGGTAGAGTGGTCAAACTGCAGTACTGCAACTAAAACACTGTGAGTTTGATCCCAACAAGATATCAAGGTTAATTCAACCTTCCAAGGTCAGTTAAATGAGCCCCCAGCATGTTGGGAGAAAAAATGCTAATTAACTTGTGAACCACACAGAGAGTGTGCTAAGCGCTATGGGGTGGTATAGAAGTGTAATTGCTAATTGCTAAAACCATCATCCAGGGACTCAGTCATAATTATTAAAAGACTGCCAGGGGAGGTGGGTCTTCATCTATTGGATTCTTCTTCTTTCTTGTCCAAGTCAAACCTTAAACTGCCAGAAGGAAGCCGCCTTCTTGGCTTTGTCATTGGCCAAAATTAAGTCTTTGTCGATACATGTTTCCAGTAGTAATCAGCAGCTCAGCAAATGAGTCAGATTCTGTATCTCTCCGCAGTCACACAACGTTTGGTTGTCCGCCAGCAGCCCCCACTGGAGCATGTTGATCTTGCATTTAGGGACTCCAGTTGTCAGCCTATTCAAGATCTTGCAGGTGACGTAGAGGAGGTTGAATTCCTCAGCTATATCCTCCTTTAATGTTGTTCCTTGTCCAGTGAGCTCCTTCCTTAAGTCCTCATCAGTACATGTTTCCAATTGTGCAATCGGCAGACCAGCAAGTGAGCTGGGTTCTGTGTATCTCCATAGCCACTAAACCTCCTGAAGGAAAGTGTTCCACAGCGTGGGACTCTGTCACATACAAAGCCCTCTCTCTTGTCCCCATCAAATGTGCCTGTAATGGCAAGGAGACTGAAAAGAGAGCTTCATCATCTTAAAGGCCAAGAAGGCTCAAATGTCACTCCTAAAGCTTCCTTCTTTGGCCCATCTCTAGTGACTTTCTATAGCCAAGCAGGGAGTTGCATTCAGATTTCCTAATTCTTGGTCCATCACTGTCCACCACACCATATTGCTTCAAGAAAGAAAGAAAGTTAGCAAGCTAGCTAGCCTTAGAAAGAGACAAGAATGGAGCTCCACCTGTGGCTTAGTGGTTAAAAAAGCTGAGCTTGGAGACTGGAAGTTTGGGTTTCGATACCCGAGGGCTGCACTTGGGGGCATGAAAGGAATATCATTTGGGCATCCCCTGAGCCAAGTTGCTCCAACAAAAATCCTTTCAACAAAAAGTAATCTCTGACACGAAATTATTATTACCTAAACCAGCCTCTTGAGAATGTCTTCTTCCATGTCTAGGGAAAGGTGGAAAAGAGAGATTGAATAATGAAATTGAATCTCATGGGGGGGAGGTGGTGTAAAAGAAACACTTGGAAACTGAAACACTGGACATGATTCTATTGAGCTAGAATATTTTTGTTTCAGATCCCATTCATTTTTAATACCTTGCTGAATCCAAACAATTCCCTATGCCCACCTCCAGCAGCTAATACTCCCCTGATATAGGTGATAATCCTGCCTTCCAGGGGCTGATTATCCAAAAGCAACAAGGGAAGATTACCCTGAACAATACACATAACGGGCAAGTCTTCCCTGCAAGAAAACCTCCTTTGTTCTCGCCCATGTTGATATTGGCTACGCTCATTAAAAATAAGTGCTCAGGTTGAAAAGACCAGCCACTCAACAGTCCTCTCATTTATCATCATTTTAAAGAAATATCAGGGAATTTCTTTGGATCAGGTCAACGACTATCCCATTCAGTTTTGTGGTGACATAAAGCAGGTTATTCATCTTAAAGGGCCTCTCTAAATACTCGGCCAATTAATTTGGATAAAGTTTCAGATAACTAGTTTATAGCCATTTCTTCTGGGTCAGTTAATCAAGACACACTAGGTCTTCAGTTGCTCCTGATTTCTAAGAGACGGTTCTTTGCTCTGGTGTTTATTTAGCTCCATCCTATGGAATGTTAGCCTGCTTGTGTGAACATCATGGATGGGCCTTGCAAAAAATCCACTTGAAAAATGGCACTATTACTGTTTCCTCTTCATAAATTTCCTTTTCAAACAGAACTTCTTGACTTCATTATCCAGGCTATGATGAGCAGAAGGAACAAAATACAATCCTTTGTGGAAAAAGATTATCCCAGAATGGGCTGCTGCTTCTATACAATGATTTATTTAAATCATTGTATAGACAGAGCTGCTGCCCTTTAGGAAGAATCTAAAAACATGGCTGGCAGGACAGATATGGGGTACAGAAGGTTTAATGACCCCAGCACATTGGATGATCTGAGCCCCTCTCTTTCTCTACTTTTAAATTAGTAGTTGTAGCATCTGGTGTGTTTTTAATCTGTTTTTAATCTTTTTTTAGATTTTAATTTTAAATTTTTAACAGTTTTAAGGTTTTTAGATGGAAGCTTCCACTTCCTAATCCTGGGCCCTACCTGCCCTGGGAAGGAAAAGACTAACGTCCTCTGGCAGGGAGGAGGAATGGATTTTAGCTGTTTGTGTTGTGTGTGTGTGTTGTTGTTGTTGTTGTTGTTGTTTCCTGACTGTAAACTGCCCTAAGTCACCATGGTGAGTGGGCGGTGATATAAATCTAAATAAATAAATAAATAAATAAATAAATAAATGTATTAATTAGTGTGTTTCTAACCCAACCTACCTCAACACATGCCAGGATGAGTCACAATGGATAAGCTCATTTAAAAAACACAACTGAGGCACTTCAAAACAACACAATGGTTTAATGTATGGGTGCCCAAACTTTTCGGGCTGTGGGCCAGTCACATGGTTCAGGGAGCTGGTCCCTATGTCCCAGGGACTGGATCTGGGCCCCGATGCCAATTCATCTGGCCCACGAAGCCCTCATTGCTCCTGGAAGCGGAAGTAAAATGCGCCCTGTGCATGTGCAAAACGTATTCATGGCAGTGTTCTGCGCATTCTCAGGTGCATTTTACTTCAACTTCTGGGAGCAGTAGGGCCAGCATGGGCTGGATGAATTGGCAACAGGGGCTGGATCCAGTCCATGGGCCACAGGTTGTGAATGCCTGCTTTAAGATTTCACAAGACACTGAGTCTTTAGTATGCCACAAGACCAAAGCTAATGCAGCTACATCTATGCAAGGGTCTAAACTGGTTGCTTTTATTATGTGCTGTTGATTGGCTTGTGCATCCATTTTTCCATTCTGGGAAACATTTTATTCTGAATGGACAAGCATACTAAGACATGGGTATTTCCTTGTGCATGCTATATTAATAATTATCCTCCGCAACACACTTTCCATCTTCAAAGTATGGTATAAATGTTAATTAATTCTCATGACACCCTGATGGGTTAGGTAAGTATGATCATTAAAACAGAGTGAATAACTCACAATGAATAATGTGTTTGCAGATCTGTCACCTAGAATCTCCATAAAACAATTGCTCAAATAGAATACAACTTTGCCTAAGAACTGCTGGATAGCTCAGTAGAGGCTGGGAGTCTGATTCCCCACTGTGCCTTCTTGATAGTGGTTGGGCTCAGTGATCCATAGAGTCTCTTCTGGCTCTACAGTTCTAGGATGATGATGATGATTAATTATAGATTGGTTGAAAACTGGTTTGCCAATTAGTTGCATCACACTGGATTGTGAATGAGTGCTATTTATTAATAATATATATGGTTTGTGTTGGGGTGGGGGAGACAATATGATGTCTGAAAATTGTGGCCAAGGTAGTAATTGCTCCCAATTAGAGTAGACCTATTCAATTGGGGGACAGTCCATAAATCAATACCCATATAAGTTCCTCTTGCCCTCCTGATAAACTCAAAATTGGGGCTGTGATGGCTCAGTGGTTAAGAAGCTTGCCTTGTTAGCTAGAAGGCTGGCAAGTTGGCAGTTCGAGAACCAGGTACTGCATGATAGACTGAGCACCCATCTCTGTCCCAGCTCTTGGGGACATGAAAGGAGCCTCATTTGGGTGTCCCCTGAGTGGAGTTTCTTTTGCAAAAATCCTTTCAACCCAGAATAATTTCTGACACAAAATTATTATTAGTTGACTCAGCCTGATGTCCTTCCTAACTGGTAGCAGCAACAATAAATGCACACATCCACACAGAGGCCCAGAAGGACACAAATTAAAAATTAAAAAAGACACAAACAACCCATCCAATGCATTTATTAAAAGTTGGTGAATCCAAAAAGCAACTATCATAATTTTCTATTACATGATTTATTTGTGAGATTTATTCTTGTAAATAAAAACATTCTATTTCTCACATGCAGGAATGAGATGTGAAGTACCTAATAAAATGTTTGAATAGCATACTCATCTTTCAGTCAGAAGCACATTCACCTGTATTTCAATAGACTATGACCAATACTGGAAAACAAGTATGGGTGAGGTCAATGGACTCCCTTGTTCCTCCTGAAATTGATCATCTTGGTAATTATAGTGCTAAAATACAGATTTTTGAATGCATAATGTACATATTTATGTTTAAATAAATTGAAAGGAGTACAGCCGCACAAGTCACAATGGAAAAAGAGCAGAAAACATATTTTTTACTTGTACCATTTGGAACAATTATAAATGTTTGGACACAGAGCTAGCCAATATTGGTTCTAGTATACCAGGTTTCCCTTGTGATTTCTGTGTAGGGGTGAGAGCAGACACCGTAGTCATTTGTCTTTGTTATAAAACAATGGTTATAAAACAACTGGTCCGCATGAAGGCAAGAAATTTTGGGAGGTTATGAAATGGTAGTTGGTGGCTATATTGGGAGATTTCTAAGGCATCACAATCTAAGAGTAGCCCCTGAAAGGGAAAAGGGAATCTAAAGTTATTGAACTTGTAGGGACACTAAAACATAAACTGCATCACATAAAATTAGAAATCAGTTCATAAAAGAGTAATAACTGACCTGCACAATGTAAATTTCCTGAAGCGTGCACTTATGTTAGCAACAAGTAATAGCTAACGAAGGGGCTTTACAGAGCTGATTAACGAGACCCTATGCATTTTATTAGACTCATTTTACTAATCTGGAAAATTAAGGAATTCCAGGTGTATAGAGCCAAGTATGCAAATGATTTCCTCTCATCTAGTGGCTGATATCATTTTAAAAAAAGGTCTACCAAAACTGGGGAATATAGTGCAACTTGCCATAAAATGGACAGATTGGTTATGGAATAGCCAAAGAAACTAAGAACATGTCCGGGCTAGGGAATGTGGTTCACTCTGTAAAAGTTTCTTATTTTTACTGGGATCCATTTCCCCCTCTCAATGAGGATCACTGGATAACTGATGATTTTGGAATTACCAGTACTCCAGTTGCTGAAATTTGCATAGGAGCAAGAGAATCCTATCTTGTTTACTCCTACTCCTTCTCATTGTCGTTATAATTGCTGCTATTGTTATTGCTACTGTTAACAAGAAGCCTTTTCCTTTTTTGAGAAAATGTGTATTAGTGGTGGTTCAAGTGGTTAAGAAGCTGAACCTGCTGACTGGAAGATCGGAGTTCGATACCCGAGTGCTGCATGATGGAATGAGCTCCTGTCTGTGTCCCAGCTCCTGCCAACCTAGCAGTTCAAAAGCAAGAAATTGCAAGTAGAAAAATAGTTACAACTTCAGTGGAAAGGTAAATAGTGTTCTGTGAACTCTGGTGTCTAGGCCACATGTTCATGGAAACGTTACAGACGTAGACAGAGCTGGCTCCTTGGCTATAAACAAAGATGAGCACTGAACTTTAGAGTTGGATATGACTGGCAAAAGTGACCTTTAAGGCTTCTTAAGTGCAGAGCCCCAATCTAATATGAAGCATGGTGCTTTTTCATAAGCTCTGAGAGCCAGATTTAAAAGCATATTGGTGCTTGCACACAGCAGGCAATAATGATCCATTATCCTACAAGCCGAAGAGCTAGAAGCAACACATAAATAAGAAACAATTGGGCCATCTGCTTTGATTTCTCTAGCATCCCCAGAGGATGGAAGGAGCAGTTCTTACTTGCAGCTCCTACTTCTTTCCATCTGCCCTATATTATCAATAACCGTTAAATTATGCTGCTCACTGCGAGGACTGGCAGTTATGGACTGGAGAATGTAGCACCTGTACAATAAAGAATCCACACCCTCCCAAAAAAGTGTTATGTTCCAAACCAGATATATTTTTTTTTCTCGTTTCTCTTTTCACTGTCTTCTTTTTTTTAAAGCAAAACACAATATTTCAAGGCATATTTCAGTTTAGTCTTGTTCTTGTTCTTGTTCTTGTTCTTGTTCTTCTTCTTCTTCTTGTTCTTCTTCTTCTTCTGCAGCTGTTTTTAGGCAAGATGTGAAACCATCAAAATGAAGGCATCCTTTGGTGAGTTCATTCTGCAGTTCCTTTCACCTGACCTAGTGTGAGAAAGATTAGCCAGCCATACAAGGTTGCCATTACCACAGTATGCACGACTGTGGTTCAAGAATACCACAATCTTTGAGGAGTCTCTTTCTATGTACCCCATTTCTGTTTAGTGTCAGTACAAGAAGAAATTAAGCTTGTCACTTTAACGTCACATGAGTATCTCCTAGTTTTCCTTTCTTTTGGGGGAAACAGTTTGCTTTCTCCTTTCTCTTGTGTCTCCCTTTTAAAATGATTGGAACTTGCTTAGAGCAAGGGAGAAGCAGCAGAAAAGAATGACTACAGCCCATGAAACTGAACAGATTTTAAATTATTGGGGGGGGGGAGGGGTAGTAAGAACATCTGGCCCGGTGTTACAACTCGCTGTGTTTATAAAACATGCTGGAAGGAGAGAGGGTGATGCACTGTTGTGCATTTTTTTGGGGGCTGCTCTGAAACCCTGTGCAAAGCTGTAACTTTTATGAAAAGTTAAGTGTTTATGAAAGCTCAGGGAGTCAAAGAAGCGGGACCTAAGGTCAGGCCGGCACCAAGCAGAATTGTCTTACCACAAGCTGTAGGAATGTGGTGTGCATTTGACGGGGGAATAATTGCATTCTGAGTTCATTCAATTTTCGACCTGTTTGATGGATGGTTGCCAGTCATGCTGAATTGCACTTTGGGGGTGTTTTTGGGGGGCAAAATGGCATGGTGACCACAAAGAGATAGACAGGAATATTTCTTAACTACTTTTGATTTGCCCTCCGTCTATGAGGAGGGAGAGAAATGAGGAGCATTCATCAAGGGATGCTTTGGCCAACTGCAGGCATTGAACGTTGGCTTTATAGGGTTTAAAGGGGAGGAAGCCATGAGCCACAAGTGCTGAGCACAGATGTGGCTGTGTATGCAAACACTGGAACTCACAGATGCCAAATTTGTTTGTGGCAATCGGGGATGGATCTGCTGGGTTTTTCCTCTGTCTGATTCAAAAATCACCACTAATCTCCTATGGTTTTGCCAGTTCCTTGTTGCTTTGACAACACTGTAACCTCTCCTCTTTTGGTGTTTTTTCTCTCTTTCTCTTTATCTGGAATAGTGTTGCACTTTAACTTCCTCTCTCTTAAAAGATAATTTACAACCTGGTGGCAATTCTTCCTTCCTTCCTTCAGGCTTGAGTGATTGCAATGGGAAGCAGTTCCCTCTCCTACTACCCTAATTAGCATGGAGCCTGCCTTCCCTGATGAGTTCATAAGCCGCTCACAGACTGGCGGGATGTAGCAACTTTGCAAGACACTGTTTAAAGATCTTTGACATCTGAGAAAGTCACAAAATCCAATAATCTTACTTTCAGAACTGCAGGGTGTCCTGTGAGATCAATCTCATATCTAAACATCACATAAAGGCAAGACGCTGCATTACAGACTGGCCTGTATTGAATACCAGCTAAGAAACAACATTAGGCATTTGGGAAGATGAGCCTTTGCCTGTGGAAATGAGAAATGGATGTCCAAATCATTCTGATTATGTCTTTTTCAACCTGAAGATTAAAGCTGCCCTCAATTTTTTTTACATTATTAATACCAGTCTGTTTTGACATCATTTTCACTCTTATTGAAAGGTGTCAAATAGATCTTACAGTGTACATTATTTTGGAAGAATATGCTTGTGTTCGATATCGGTACATCAACAATGCTAGACTCTTCAGTAAAGTGTTCTTTATTGAACACAGCGATAACATCCATCTGAATATACTAAAGAGCTAACCCCACGAAGGAGACTCCATTGAACTCAATAAGATTGGTTTCACCAATTGCCCTATAATTTGGCTGTACAATGTACTAGATCACCATTTCCAGATCCAGTTAAGCAAAATCTTTTACTAGCATTTAGAATCCCTGCTCTCTTTTCTCACCTCTGTATCTTGCATTCAGCTGTCGTTTGTTACTGGATGGTGAACACCGATTTAATTTACAAGTCTATTGATGTATTTATCTCAAAGGGAATCCTATTGAGGAGGGAAATAGAACAGGCTAATCATGGAGAGTACACATTTCTGTAACTAGGCTCTGGTTTAACCTCTTGGCACACTTTTGAAACTGTACCTTTGAGCTGAGTCTTCATCTTCTATGCTGTGTATTTTTTCTTTTTGGTAAAATGTAGAAAGTCGGTCCATAAGGACAATAAGGAAGGCTGAGCGCAGAAGAATAGATGCCTTTGAACTGTGGTGCAGGAGAAGACTCTTGAGAGGAGATCAAATCAGTCGATCCTAAAGGAAATCAACCCTGACTGCTCAAGTACTTTGGCCACCAAATGAGAAGAGAGGACTCACTGGAGAAGGCCCTGATCCTTTCTCGGTCCTAACTCCACTATGCTGCCATCTTTTTCTCTTCACCTGTCCACCAGCTAGCATCATCTGAAAAATGAATGCATCTTTCTGCTTTTACCTGTAATGACGCAGCTATCCTATTTTGTCAACTCACAGAAAAGGCCATTCTTCTTTTTGAAGAGTTGCATCATAATATTAATACAAAGGGTCGATCACATTAGGCAGCTGCCATGAACAATAAACATTAAGGGTTTGTGGAATGTCTATCTATAGTATAATAATAATTTCGTGTCAGAAATTATTCTGGGTTGAAAGGATTTTTGAGGAGGAAACTCCACTCAGGGAACATCCAAATGAGACTCCTTTCATGTCCCCAAGAGCTGGGACAGAGATGGGCACTCAATCTGTCATGCAGTACCCGGGTCTCGAACTGCCAACTTGCTGGCCTTCCAGCTAACAAGGTGAGCTTCTTAACCACTGAGCTATTGCAGCCCCTATTTCTGTATTATAGGAAGAGATGAGCAGGAGATAATTTTCTGACATTTTTGCTGTGATCCTCTGGTTAGTTTATTCCTTTCAGCATACAGCAAAGTCAATAAAAATTACATATTAAGGTGGGCTTTCAAATTCTGTTTTCATCCATTGTAATGATTTTTACAGGCTGATTGCATTTGCCTCTTCATTCCATGACACAAGTCAATAGATATCCAATGGAAGTGTAGTTCATTTATATCTGAATTGATGATCTGTCCCCCATTAGCTTGTGTTTCTAACACATTCTGATACATTAGTAAATAGGCTTGTCTGATTAATCATTAGTACATGAAGAGAATTAGCCACCCTGTGCCAAATGGAATTATTGACAATGATAATAAAACCCAGATGCTGTTAGACCTGGTAGCTGAAATTTCCATTTGCAAATTAGATTTGAACGTCAAGGAATCGGCTCAGTTTATGTAACAGATGAAGCATATATGTATGTATTTAATACAGTGTTCCCCTTGTCTATGCTTGCACATAGACCTGTGTGTAAAAGACCAGGCTGGAGAGAAAGAGAGAGATTGATCCAGAATGAATCTCAGTTAAAGGGTCCCCACTGAAATCAATAGAACTGAGGTTAGTCATGATGTGAATTGTCCCATTGATTTGAGTGGGCCAGATCCAATTGACAGGCCCAACTAGAGCAGTGATGCGATTCAAAATTGTGTACGACCTGCTCTGTGGCTGTGGCCATATGGCCATGAGACTGGGTGAGCCTATTTTAGCTAGAACTGATAACTGGATAATTATGAAGTCTGATATTTTGTAAACTTTTAATTTGCTCATTTTCAATTGGTAAAATATTTATGAATCCATATTTTTTCAATTTTGTTGCTTGACGTCTTTTCAGAGCTTTCCTTTTACCCTGCACTTCTCTGATTAGACATTGTTACAAAGCTTTGCTTCCCGTGTTCTTCAGTATATTATCCATATTAAGAAAAAAAGTGGCCGAATCATTTATCTTATTTTCCGAAGCAATTTATAGAATTCCAGTGTGCAATGGTTTTGTAAAGAATACCAATTGAATGAATTGTTTCATGTCTTGGATGTTGCAAGGGTCTTCTTGCCATAAGTCAAGGAGACATACTCTATGAGGTCGCCATTCTATCATTTAAAGCTATTACTCCATTTTCCTGCAGTCTCACCCATTAGATTTAAAAGCACTCCAGCAAGATTGCCAAATACATTAAAGTTAACTAAATGATAGCACTACACAGTGTAATCTACCCAAAAACCTTGTGAATCGCTTAATTATTGTTTATTCAGCAGTTTTGTTGTATGCAAAAGATTTGCAACACACATGTGCTGAATCTTAAATGCTAACATTTTCTCCAGAGGTGCTGAAATTCATATAACAACACATTCAACAAAAGGCTAATGAGAAATCGGGATCTCTCTCTCTCTGTCCATTTATTTTCTAATTTATTTATTTATCGTATGATGGACTTCAGTTGTCTACATTCATGTTGATAGATACAGTAGGCACAAATTCTCCATCTCAAGTTCCTAGCTAGAATTCCATGTCTAGGTTTGAAAGCCATTGAAGAGCTTCATCTGTAGCACTATACAAATCCTTCAATGTGCCTCCAAATGCACGTAAAGGACACCTAAATATAATGTGGTCTTTGGTTTGGTCTTCTTCACAGTCACATTGGGGACTACTCTCTAATAGATTCACATGATATAAGGTCTGTGTAAATACATGGAAAAAACAAAGGAATATCAGAAACAAGTCTACTTCTGTTTCATTGATTACACTAAGGCTTTTGACTGTGTCAACCACAACAAAATGTGGCAAGTAATTAAAGAGATGGGAATACCGGAACACCTTATAGGCCTCATGAGAAATCTGTACATGAATCAAGAGGCAACAGTTAGGACAGAAAATGGAATGACGGAGTGGTTTGGAATAGGAAAAGGAGTAAGACAAGGCTGCATTTTGTCACCATGCTTATTCAACTTATACACAGAACACATAATGCGCAATGCAAGGATGGAGGAATCACAATTTGGGATCAAAATTGCTGGAAGAAACATCAACAATTTGAGATATGCAGATGATACCACCCTCATGGCAGAAAGTGAGGAGGACCTAAAGAAGCTCCTGATTAGGATGAAAGAAGAAAGTGAAAAAGCTGGCTTGAGACTCAATATCAAGAAAACCAAGATAATGGCAACAGGCCCTATCAGTCCCTGGAAAATAGATGGGGAAGAAGTAGAAGCAGTGACAGATTTTACTTTCCTAGGATCAAAGCTCACTGCAGATGGTGATTGCAGCCACGAAATAAAAAGGCGACTGATTCTTGGGAGGCAAGCAATGAGAAACCTGGGGAGCATAGTGAAAAGTAGAGACATCACATTGCAAACAAAAATTTGCATAGTCAAAGCAATGGTATTCCCTGTGGCAATGTATGGTTGTGAGAGTTGGACCATTAGGAAAGCTGAGCGCAGAAGAATAGACGCCTTTGAGATGTGGTGTTGGAGGAGAGTTTTGAGAGTCCCCTGGACAGCGAGGAGAACACATAGGTCAATCTTAGAAGAAATCAGCCCTGGCTGCTCCTTGGAAGGTCAAATAATAAAGATGAAGCTAAAGCACTTTGGACATCAAATGAGAAGAGAGGATTCACTTGAGAAAGCCTTGATGCTTGGAAAGGTCGAGGGCAAAAGAAGAAGGGGACGGCCCAAGATGAGGTGGCTAGATGGTATTGTAGAAGCAATGGGCACAGAGCTGAGTGAGTTGAGGGGGATGGTGGAGGACAGGAGTGCCTGGCGGACGGTGGTCCATGGGGTCGCAGAGGGTCGGAATCGACTGTGCGACTGAACAACAACAAAAATACATAATCAACATTTCAAGCCTTTAAAAAATACAACATTTATTGAAGTAAAACAAAGTGCTCAAATTAAAGCGAGACATTTAGTGATTCAAGTGATACACTTTTAACGGAAAGAAACACTGCAGGTTCAATACAGAATCTGTTCTCCTGTTGCTGGAAAGGCCCTGCTACTAGAAATTTCATGGACCCAATGTTGGTGAAAACTCCACTCCTTCCTGTCCTCAAATTATGCTCTTTGGTAGGATTTCTCTATATCATTCTGTAGCATTTTCACAGGGAAGAAATGGGATTACCAACATTTAGAAAGGATGGAGAAGTCCTTTTCACCCAGTGAAGTTGCAGGTTCCTAAAATTGAATCCAAATCTGAAAAGCAATATTTGCATATTGATGTCTACATTTTTACATTTGTGCTGAGTCCCCCCCCCCTCCCCGCACACACACAGTTGCATGAGAAGATCTAGTGGACCTAATTCCAGGAGTATCTCTCAACACACAATTGAAATCCCTGAATGGTAATTTATACCTATAAAGTCTTAAGTCTTACTTTTAGAAAAGTTACTTTTTGGGCTCTTAGGGTTGATAGATTCTGAGAACTGCAGTCCAAAAGATTAATTTTCCCAAACTCTGTTCTTAATGAGTACTCATAGCTAAGTTGCTCCCTCTAGAAAACTATTTTAAGTTAACATAAGCCAATTAGATGTTGAACTTCGCAACGCAAACTGTATAAGTACTTCTACTGTTTTGAATTAAATGCCCTCCTCTTTCCAATCTCTAAAACCAGAGTAATAAGAGATTCATTGTCCCATGGAAAAAATATTAAATATGCTTCCTATATTTCATTTTCCTTAGCTGAGTTCTGGGAAGTAAATAATACTAATAACATTTTTTCAGCATGCTTCTTAGCAATTACTGTATATTATATAAACATTGGAATGCGCTGTACAGTAAATCTCTGACTGAAGAAAGGCTAACCTGAAATAAACTTGTTTTTAATGGAGCAATGCTGTCCTTGTTATGAGTTTCCATTGGTTTAGGGTCATGTTTCCTGAGCATCTGTGCTTCATGTTTAACTTGCCAACTAGAATACAGGCCATGTAACCCTGTTTAAAACTTTGAAGGCTACAGAGGGGCTCTGTCCCTATAAAGCAAAGGAAGTCTTTTAGCTCTGCTCATAAGTTCTCAACCCTTTCTATGAAAAATGCTATGGGATGAGAGAGAGGAACATTTCAAGGATTTGGGCTTCCCAGTTGACCATAATAGGCTAGGTACCTGTACACTCAATGTATATAGTTATGGACACAAAAAATTATAGCTGTTTTGTGGTCTTGCACCTCTTTACGCCCTACTTACATTTCCTTCCTTTTCTTGTTACATATCAAGTTGTGTGTCTGTGCGCATGTGCAAATTTGTGTACATTTTATGTGTACTGTTGTTTACTGCGACATACAGTTTTCCTAGCATTCCTACTTTCTGCTTTGATCAGTATGTGACTATTTCATACACACTTATTTGAACATAACCTTAGAATTTTTTTTAAAGAAAGCCCTACCTTTTTTCATTAGAAAAGGATTAGTATTTGATTTTATAAGCTCTACCAAACAATTTGTAATGGAGGAGAAATGCCAGTCCAATGGCTCTTTAAGTGGTTTTTATATATTGCAGCATTTTAAAAAAGGTGCATAAATTATTTAGGGGGCCTTCATACATCGCTAAAGTATATTTTGGCCCCTTAATACCTCTTAAAACGCAGTGACAAGCAACCTTTAAACTAATTTCTTTTTACTCTTATCATACTAATTGGTTTTTTAAAAAACTCCTGCCTATAAGTTTTAATCCTTCAAGCTCACTTAACTTACAGTGGCTGAGATGTCCTAGAGATATTAAAAAGACAATAAACATTGACGACAGTTACATTTTCTTTGGGTTGTGTCTCTTTTCTTGAATGCCTGCGAAACAAAATATTAATTTGAATAAACCCATAAGAAAAGAAAACAAAACAAGCCAGAAAGTTTGTGCCTGCTTTAGAATGCTTTATATATCCATTAACCTAATGCAGCCATATAATTTGATACCTTGGAAAAATCCAAAAGAATATTAATTCTGTACAAATGCGGGAAGTCACATGATGTAGTTTGGGGAGAAATATATCCTCCAAAGATTTAATTCTGTGCAAATGGTTAGATGTTATTGCCTAAATGAAACATTCAGAATGAAAGGTTATTGCTCACTGCTATTTTTATGGAACATTACTGCAATGAACAGCTTCTGATGTTACACCAAGGAGAAGCTCTGCATGAATAGTCATGTAAGCGAGAATACAGGAAGAGGCCATCAGAGTACAGAATACTACCGAATCTAATGTCAACAGAGGCAGCAGAAGGCAGCTGTAGGACTGATAATCATCATTGATTTTGGGACCAGTTGAAAAGGATGCTTGACTGATGGTGGATCTTGTGGTTGGGAAGAGTGTTTGGTGAGAAGAGAGAGGATAACTATCACTTGGCCAGATGGTATTTCACAATATGGTCCTTCTAGCCAAGTAGTTGACAACATGGGACACCTGCCCCACCGGTGGTCTTCAATTCCCAGAAGTCTAAATTGGTACAGTGGCTGATCAGTGCTTTGGGGAATTGACTTAGGCTTTTGGGAATTGAAGTCCAAAAATCAAAGATTGGGAAACATTGTTCTCGCCCAAATAATAGTCTACCCAGGGGTGGGCAACCTTGGTGCTCCAGGTGTTCCCAGAAGCAATGATCAGCTGCTGTGTTGACTTGGGCTTCTGGGAATTGAAGTCCAAGAACATCTGGAGCACCAAGGCTGGTCTACTCTAACGGGAACTGGTCCAGAGTTTTGAGAAGGATCCTGTCCTAGCACTAGTTGGAGATCCTATTGATAAGGGCAAAACTACTCTTTGAATATCTCAGTTGTTATCTATAGCCTGAGGTTCTTGTATACACCTGCCATTGTTGCTAAACTAACCTCTAATGCAGCTATTCTCAACCTTTTCAGGCTGCGGATCTGACCGCACCTCCTGGACAACTGATCAGGCTCGTCACATGGTTCCTATCACCCAGAAGTGGAAGTAAAATGTGTGCACACATATGCAGAACACATTTAGCAGCATTCTGCGCATGCACAGTGCACAATTTACTTCTGCTTCTGGGAGTGGCAAGGATGTTGGGGGGTGGATGAATTGGCTTCAGGGGCTGGGTCTGGCCCATGAGCTGTAGGTTGTGAATGCCTGCTCTAATGTAAAAGGGTTCAATATCAAACAAGGGCCATTAAGTCAAGCGTTTTCTACCTTTTAAAGCCGGGGCCCAGGTCATGCTCCTTCAGACAGCTTTGGGGGCCGGTTGGCAATTTTGCCCTTCCTCCACCACATGGCACTTCATGGTGTGGTGGAGGCGGTGGGGGGCCACATGAAATGTTTCCATGGGCTGCATCTGGCCCACGGGCCACAGGTTGAGAATCCCTGGCTTAAGTCATGACAAGATGGGGAATTCCCCATTGACTCACACAATTTGCAACCCATGTCCAACAAATCACTTTTTCTTTATCTTGAGGCCAAGTATATATGTTTGCCATGTAGTCCCGCTCTGAGTCTGAGGAAGTGAATTTGATCCACGAAAACCCACATTAAATTATAGCACTTAGTCTTTAAGGTGAGGCAGTGTCTTTGCCTTTATTTTTGTTGCTTTTACTTTTCTTTTATTTCTTGTCTTATATACCTGAACAGACTAACACAGCTACCACTCCAGAAGTTGGATGTGACTTGAGAACATGTAACGTACATCAGTTCATATCATTTCCAGATCACTTTTCCTAATCTTGATCCACCAGCTACAGATGAATAAATGCACTTTTTTAAAATGAATATCTCCCCCCTCTGGCATTTATTATAGTGAGAACAAAAAAAAAATCCACAATGCATATATGACAATGCCTATGTCAAAGGCTAGATATGTGAACTGAATGTTTTGGAGGACCAAGTTAAACTAGGCTGAAAATGGTTATATGACAGATTAACACTGATTGAGTCTGTAATAACTATGCAAATGTAAAGCTATTCATTTATTTCAAACACATGTGAACTGTGGGAAGAATCTCTCTTATAATCTAGTGTTAGTCTATTCACTGCATCATAAAATTAATTTGTCTAATTAATGACATTAGTCCTTTTATACATGCATAATTCATATTAATTGATACATAGGTCCCCAAAAAAGAATACCTTTTGGAAGAAAAATGATCCCATTAGGGTGAGTTTAATCCAAACCAAGACTGACAAAGCATGGTTCTTCCCAGGCTTATCTCTGGCTTCTTTAATTGTCATAAGCATTCTAAATTGATTATTTCTACATTAGCATAAGACGTTTCATTTATCAGTGTGTTGGCTGTAAAGGAAATTTGTCTAATGGATTTGGTTAACGCTGCTAAATAAGTATGTTGGGCCATTTTTCCACTGTGGCTTAAGGGTACTCAAAGCATATTAATCCGCTCATACTGACCAAAAAAAAAATTACAACCCCAAATATATATATACAGAAATATCATACAAAATGAGATTCCTGACAATGAATAATTTTTCTGATATTCATTCCAGTGGTAATTGAGTGCATACCCAGCCGCTTTTTATTGCTTGTCTTGTTGGCAAATGCTTTGATAAACACCAAATGTTAATATTTCTGATGAGCGATGCAGCCAAGCCTTCCGGGGCTACAGAGGTGCACAAACACTGGAGGAAGAATTAGTTAAATATGCATTTTAAGAAGCTGCTTGAAGGAACAGGAATTATAATGGAGTCGGCCGATGTAATGTACTGCCCTGTGGTGAGTGCTTTAATAATTCATCTGCAGAAAATCAAGTTTATGGTTGGCCATCCAAAGGACTGTAGGAGAAGCATAAGATTTAAGTAAGAGCAAAAGGGCTTCCAAACTTGTCTTCCTGTTAGGCTTACAATAATGCCTTTTAAAATGTATCTGTAAACAGATAAAGTTCTCTTTCCAAATAATCCATCTGGCTTTCATACGGAACAGCGTAGCTGTTTGTTGAGCAATCTTTTCCACCAATGTTAGCTGTGATGCCAAATGGAACATGCTCTATGCATGTGCTCTTAACAGTGCTGCACCAAATTAGAAGATGGAGCCCAGTGGGCAATGAACAACATTAAAGGCAGATATAGATGAAGATATCAATCTCTCCTATGTCACTTGGAGGACTCTAAATAGGCTGAGGGTTGGAGTTCCTAAATGGAAGACCAACATGCTCAAGTGGGAATGCTGGCAGACAACAACACAGATGTGAATGTGGAGAGATACTGAATCTGGCTCATTTACTGGTCTGCCGATTACTACCAGAGACATGCACCATTGAGGACAAAGCCAAGAAAGTGGTTTCATTTTGGCAGTCAAAGAAGAACGATGGTATGATTTTTTGTGTTTTCCAACTCACTTCCTCTATCTGTGTTGTACTCCAAAATACTGTGTTAATTGTGGGACACTGTTGTCGACTAAAAGTGCTGAGATGTTTGCAAAAATGGATTAATCACTTCAATTATAATAAAAAAGCCTTAACCAAAAGTCCTTCAGGATGCTGAGGAGACATCACAAATCTTCTTCTCCAGCCTTCCTGGCCATCTCACTTAGCATTTGTCCCTTCCCAAGTTCTGTGTCAACTGTGACCAACTATGGATCCAACTGGTTAATCTGACAGATGAAAACAACTCCAGTCTGGTCAGATGGTAACAGAAACTTGCACTACTGGAATTTAGCATGATGATGACCTAATAACATAAGAAAGAGATATTCACAACAGAACCAGAAAGTTTTCCCTAAGGAGATTCTACTGTCCAGTGACTGTGACGGTAGGTAATATAGAACCATTGAAGCAATGAGAATCCTCTATTGATTCAAATAGATCTGATGTAACTGTGACTAAAGTAAGACCCAGTTAGGTCTATTTAAATCAATGGAACTTGTGGAAGAGTTGACTCAGACTCATCAAATCTTCATTGACTCAGTGAACTTACTCTGCTTTGATTTACTTCACCAAGTGATAGAATGTTGGCCAATAAATACTAAAAATGAAAACAGAAGATTCCTGTTAGACACGTTTGTGCTTTGGAAACAAAGCTACTTGAACATCAGTTTTGAACAAGAAGATGTTCTTGTTCAAAATTGATTTGGAAGCATTTTTTATTTAAAATAGTGCTACAGGTTCTTTAGCAATAGCAATTACACGTATAGACCTCTCCATAGCACAGGGGTGCTCAAACTATGGCCTGTGGGCCAGATCTGGCCAGTGGTGCCAAATCATCCAGCCTGCACCACCCTCGCCACTCCCAGAAGTGAAGGTGAAATATGTTCATGTGTTTACGACATCTGTGTGTGTTTGCTTCCTGTGGGAGGAACCACATGGCCATCCTACTGTACTACATGACCGGCCTGTGACCCAAAAAGTTTGGGCACCCTGTCATAGCACTTAGAGAACTTTTTGGGGGGTTCACAAGCATTTTGTCTCCAAGCCCAGTTTACCAATGGAAGGTGGAGTCAACTTTGAACTTATTGGGAGTGAATTGAGATTGTGATCAGACCACTGCACCATAGGGGTTCTATAAGCAAAAAGAGTCCAACATGGACTATACTTCTGAGATCTAAAGAACAGGGCAATTCCTCCTGTTAGTCCATAACAGACAAAGTTCTCTACTTTTCTTGAGCAATGTTCTGTACTCATACCTTCTCCATCTAATATGCTGTTGAAAGATTGCCTGTTTTCTCTTGTTTTTGTTCCACACACAGGCTGCTTTCAAAGGGAATGATAGCCTACCATGAAATAAGAGTTTACTACAAATAAAAAATTGAATTTAGCCTTCCTGTTGACAACCTGATTGATCTCTGAGCTCTCATGACCGAATCCTCTGCTAAACGAGCTCCCATTTATCATGTGCAAGATTGTTCCAGAATCAATACCAGCAGCGGCTTTTCTCCCTCCTATGTTAAGTTCTCCCCACACACACACACACACACACCTCTCTTGAAAATGAACAGTTTTTTCATCATGAAATCCTGCCCCACAACAGAATTAGTGGAATATTTTAACTCTTTTTCCAAAGTCCTTTAAAACTTTGACCATTCCCTGGGGTTGTGCTATAAGCCTTTAATGGCAAATATGTACAGTTGAGAGGCAAGCATTTATATATTTTCTTCATACCTTGAATACCTTGGAGTTGATATTCAGTGATTTTATTCGATTTCTAGCAAAACTGAATGCTGCAGCCAAGGTTAAGACAAGTTGCATTCATACCCAATCAAAGCATGGAATTTGAGGCTTACTGAGTTGGCAGGAATAGCAGTGACAGAAGAGCAAGGCTATTAGAACAAGAAGTGTGAAAGATAAGATCAGAGATAAGAGCTGTAAGATCAGAGATAAGAGCACAAAATCCATTTTACTGTCAGAATATTTAAGACTGTGGTTTTAGCAACTCAGCGAGAGCTTGACTAGAAGACTCTCATTGCCTTTAGTACCAGCTTAATTAGAAATTTTCTTGATTTGATGAGGCACTTGAACCCTTATTCTGGTAAATAATGCACTCGTATTAACTGAACAGCATATATGTTCAGAAAAATATTTACAGACGGAAAACCACAAGATGAAAATTACTTCCATGGAACAAAGGTGTCTTCTGTGTCCCACATAAAAAAAATTAAAATCTAATGATTATGATTATGATTATGATTATGATTATGATTATGATTATGATTATGATTATGATTATGATTATGATTATGATTATGATTAACAGCGGAGGGTACACGTGCCATGAAAGACCACTGGGCCTCTTTCAGGAATAGAAAATGATAATAATTTACACATGCAGCCAGATAAATGATTCAATTCTTAGTTACAAGAAATGGCTGACAATGATTACTGATGCTCATTTCTGCTCTGCACATTATCTGACGGAACGAACTCCAGGTTTAGTGGACTCTCCAGTCCCTCCAAACCCCCTCCCCACCAAGTAAATCATTCACTCACAGAACAATAATTATTAATTATGTCATAGATGCAGAGAGCCAGGCTGCTTTATGACAACTTTGAGCATGAGGCAAACCAAATAACTGATAAACTACTTTACTGTTCTTAATGACAGCGCAAGTCATTACTGGCACTTCTCACTAGCCAAGGAATTTAACATAAATCTCTGTTACAAATCAGTTGAAAGGGGAGGGGTAGGTCTTTTAGTGAGTGGCGGACAATTCAAAGTTGACTCTGAAAGCACAGCACTTCTGGAGCTCACATGATAATCCTCAGATGTGAATATTAAGAACATATGTGGCTCAAGAATTATTATGCAAGGTAAACATAAGAGGGATTGCCTCATGCTGCCTAATGTAGAATTTGATTCCAAACCTCGCTGTGGGCTATGTTCTTCTGAATATTTCTGATTTTTATCTTTAGCCTGCTGTGTTGTCACACAATCTTGGGTATGCTAAGCCTTCTCCCCATGAAATCTTGAGTTCTCCTGATTTGCAGGTCATAGATACATCTACATTGATACAGCTTAAAATCAACAAAAAATCGTAGCAAAATCACGGATACGATTCATAACTTCACACACAGCACAATGTGTCTTTCAAGCATCTTTTCCATACATAAGGTCCAACTCTGTTGTTCATGATAATGTCTCCTCTAACCCACTTCCTCCATTAACTTTGACTCTAGGCACTTTCCCCATTCAGTTCTCCAAACCTCAGCCTCTTTGACTTTCTTCCACCCTTCCTGTCAAAATTCCACAATCGTCTTATTGCCTCTCTCTCTCTCTCTGTGTGTGTGTGTGTGTGCACCTGCACGCCCACAAGCCCGTGCGCCCGCATACACACATGTGCACCAGAACAAGAACCTTGTATCTCCCTTGACACCTGAAGGGGTGAAAGAAGAAGAAGAAACCATATATTCTTTGAGTCTCAAAATCTGTGTTTCTGCCCACCCAACTTCCCGTTCAGAACAACAACAAAAATTGATATCTTTCTGGGTTTTCTACGAACTGTGACTGGGGCTCACTTACCTGTCCTTTTCATTTCCTTGGACCACCTTTGCTAAGCCAGCAGTGAATGTCACTGCAATTACTTTCATGTGTGTCATATAATCATGAGCTAATTTGCTAACCTTTCCATTCAAATTAATATTTAGCTTTCTGGAGCCTCCAAGCTAGAGTAATGATGGTGGAACAATCTCATGTTTAGATCTCCTAGTCACGAGAATGTTCCTTCTTCGGCCACACGCATGAAATCACAATAAATACCATCTAATATGTTTACAGAAATGGAAGGATGAGGTTAACTTCTGTTGTTGTATTGATACAGTCAGCTGGATTTTAAATACTATTGTTTACAGCGAGTTACATTTTTGTTTCTGTCCTTTCCCCCTTTCAAATGAAATCTTTCTTTCAGCAACTAACCCGAGGGATTCAATGTTATACAAAATATCATAAACAGAATTAGACAGCAGCCTGTGTTTGATCCTTCTTAGACAGTTGTGTGTATACCAGAATTATTTTTTCCCTTGGAATATAGGCCAAATCATCTTCTTTCTCATTTATTTGCAAAAGCTTGGATTATAAAAGTTTGTCCCAGCGAATCTGCCCTGTTTCCACATGTCTATAAAACAAGGGGGTCATTTCAGTTAAAAATTAATCACAGTGTTTCCAACAGAGTCCAGAAGCCCAGTTGCTCCCCCTCCCCCATGGCCAGGTTTTTCTTTTTCATTCTTTTGGAACGGGGAAATTAACTTTCTCTCCATACTACTTCTAAGGGTCTATGACGGGGTTCCCAACCTAAGGCCATATAAGACCCACTGCACCATTTCATGTGCCCCCTTCCAAGGGCATTCGAGAAACAAAATGGCTGCCCCTTTGAAGTTGTTGGTACAAAACGGCCACCCTCATCATGCAGGCAGGGCAAAATGGCCCTCTGGCCCTCAAAGTTGACTGAGAGCATGACCCAGCCCCTGGCTTGGAAAGGTTGGGAACCCTTGGTCTATGATCTTCCACTGATAGGTAGATCTGCAAAACCCTCTAAGTGGAAATACCCACAGCCTTCCACATTGAGTAATGGCTCATGTCACTTTTGCTTGCTGGCCAGGATGAAATGCTGTTTCATCCACCATGATGAAGGAATTCTTCGTTTTTCCTCTTCCCTCCTCATAACTTTTCTTTCCCTTTTGTGCTATGCTATTTTCAAGGTAGCAAGTCTGAGAACAGGGATTTTCTGTTTTCAAAAATGATGTCTCAGAGAGCCATTTTAGCTAAACTTTGGGTCTAAAAAATGCAACCCATCAACCAAACCCTCTTCAGACTAAACTTGTTCCATTAGCAGATTAGCTGAACTGAAACAAGATAGTTTTTGCAAACATTTCAGCCAAAAGATGAAGCCAATCTGGGCCATGTCCAAAAAGCCCAGGGCTTTCAACTCTGCAGGGTTGACCAGGCTGGTGTCAACATTATAGCACCTGAAAACACATCTGGCATCTGGCTCACATAGGTAGGAACTTACTATAGTTGCTTTAACACAGGGCTCCCCAACCTTTTCAAGCTGATGGCCGGGTCACACTCTCTCAGTCAGCTTTGAGGGCTGAATGGCCCACAGGCCAGATCCAGCCTGTGGGTCTTAAGTTGGGAACCCCTGCTTTAGCATCTTCTCTCTCTTCTTCTTTTGTTCTTTTGTTCATTCATTCATTTGTTCTTTTCTTTTGTTGAAGAAGAGAAAAATCGCAAGCATTAGCCATGCTCGTAATCCAGATGATTGCCACCCAAACACCTAGACTAGGTAGGTTGCTGTCTCATTGAATGATATTGACATACATAGCAGGAAACCTCTGACCCAATTCTTCAAATCCAACTTCTTTGGGAGATGAAACCCCACCGAATGGTGCAATGAGGCAGGTAGCTGTTTCTTTCTGGCGTGTGACATTGTTTCTGCCATAATTGCCTATAACTGTACCCAGTGGACACATTTGCTTGAGCCTTGTGTCAACATTTCATGAGGCATGAAAAATGTTTTATCAGGGGGATTCCGACTCTGTGAATTATGGCAACCTAAACTAGATGTACCTCATGGAGTTGGGTGAGCTAGGGGATTGTACTACACTTAAAGGAGACAAAATCCGGGAGTGTTTCCAGCTACTCCATCTGTCAACAAGTGATAAGGAAGTGATATGTGTGCATCATCTTCCTTTTTGCTGTTCCATACATGGGTGAAAGCATCCAGAACACCACACCCGTAAGTGCAATGTGTGGCAGGCAGGGCAAAATGGCCATCTGCCCCCCCAAAGAGAGCATGACCTGGCCCTCAGCTTGAAAAGTTTGAGAACCCCTGCTATAATAAATAAAGTCTTTATTAGATTGCTTTATTAGATTCCAGAACGCTATCCAACGTTCATCCTGCTGATGAACCTATTATGGGTGATCTTTGTGAGTGCTTCTATCTGAAACATTCCTTCTCAATACTTCATCTTTTAAATACCTATATCTATTTTATGAGGTTTGGAGAGAGATTTCAATAAGTGGTAAAACAATTATATTCAGTGAATCAAGACTCATTATTGGTTAATGATGGTGTGACAAATCAAATCAACCTACGCTGAGGAACTAGACAAGGTTGTCCCTTCTCTTCAATATTGTTTATATTAATGATGGAGATGCTGGCAAATGTGCTAGGACAAGATAAAAGTATAGAAGGAATAGGATATAATGATAAAGTAAAGATTAGGTTGTTTGCTGATGACATATTTTGTCCTAAGAATATAATGCCATGGCCTTTCATCTGGCTTCCCCATCGCAGCATGACTCCCGCACCACTGATCCAATTCTGCGAGTCACCTTCTGGTCTTGAGCCCTTTTGGCACATAAAGTCTTCATAAGCCGCTGGCCAGGATTGATGAAGCTGCTGCCCTCCATCAAGATGGATTCAAATAGGATTTACACCACTTGGAGACCATCACCCTTCCCTGTGGACTTTGTCAAGGCCGCTAGTCTTCAGGGTTGTCAGGTGAGTTTACTGCTGCCTGATACTTGGTGTTGAGTTGCTGGCAGTATGGTCTACTCTATTACCAAAGCAGGATAATCTGGCCATTAACTATAAATGAACAAATAAATGGTTTAAATAAAATTCAGGATCATTTGGAAAATTTCGAAGTAGTAACAGGACTAAAAATAAATTGCAGTAAATACACATAGCTAAGTAAAAGCAACTATATTTCTTATCTTATTCACTCACTGGAATATGAGGATGATTATTGAAAGCTTGGAAGGATCATCAATTTCCTTTGTATTTTAGATTTTATGGTAAATATAAAAAGTTATTCTCATCTGCAGGGCTTCTTGGTGTCCATGTGACAATTATTATGGAGTCTATACTAATCTGAGAGAAAGGTGTCTTCACATCTTGATTCAGTTCTGAATAATTGAGCAGAATTCCCCCCTCCCAATAACTGTCTTGAATGTTAAAAGACCCTAGGCGATATGCCAGCTGAACTAGTAAAAAGAAATGAAGGTAGGGGTGGGGTGTTACAAACTCTAGGATGAGGTGTGTGTGTGTGTGTGTGTGTGTGTGTGTGTGTGTGTGGGTGGGTGTGTGTGTGTGAGAGAGAGAGAGAGAGAGAGAGAGAGAGAATTGATGGAATACAAAAAGCATGAAGAGAAGATTAGTGATGAATACTGTATATACATGGTTAGAACATTGTTGTTTTCCCAGTGCTATCTGAGAACTAACTTTCTGGATGGCAAATTTAGGAAAAGATAGGTCTAGCTAAGCCTCAAAGTCTTTCAGTTAAGACATTTCCCCCAAGTGAGCCCTGTTTAAGGTGTCCGGAAGTTGTCTGCCTATCATGTGGAACCAGAAACTAGAATACTAACATCTAGCCCATCTGTCAACAAGTGATAATTCCCAGAATATAAAATTATGGGATTTGTCATCCAAAATAATCTGAAATCCCATCTCTAATGGAAGCCATAGCTCTGGGGTCCCAAAGAATTCAGAGGTGTTAAGTACACAAAACATATTGCTAGTTTATGAAATTGGGGAACTCAAGGGAACATTTAAAGCGAAAATGACCATGATAAAAGACAAAGATGGCAAGGAGTTAGCAGATGCAGACGAGATTAAGAAAAGATGGAAAGAGTACACAGAGGAACTATACAAAAAGGACCTCAACACCCCTGATAATCACAATGATGAGAACATTGAACATGAGCCAGACATTCTAGAGAGTGAAGTCAGAAAGGCCCTAAAAAACACTGCAAACAACAAAGCCAGTGGAGTTGATGGTATCCAAGTTGAACTTTTCAAAGCACTACAAGATGATGGAATCAAATTATTGCATTCTATATGCCAGCAGATTTGGAAAACAAAACAATGGCCACAGGATTGGAAAAGATCTGTATACGTTCCACTCCCCAAAAAGGGTAATGCCAAAGAATGTTCAAATTATCGAACAATTGCGCTCATCCCTCACGCTAGCAAGGTGATGCTCAAGATAATACAGGATAGACTGCAACAGTATGTGGAGAGAGAATTACCAGAAGTGCAGGCGGGTTTCAGAAGAGGCAGGGGGACTAGAGATCACATCGCCAACATAAGATGGATCATGGAAAAAACAAAGGAATATCAGAAACAAGTCTACTTCTGTTTCATTGATTACACGAAGGCTTTTGATTGTGTCGACCACAACAAAATGTGGCAAATAATTAAGGAGATGGGAATACCAGAACACCTTATATGCCTCATGAGAAATCTGTACATGAATCAAGAAGCAACAGTTAGGACAGAAAATGGAATGACGGAGTGGTTTGGAATAGGAAAAGGAGTAAGACAAGGCTGCATTTTGTCACCATGCTTATTCAATTTATACACAGAGCACATAATGCGCAATGCAGGAATGGAGGAATCACAATTTGGGATCAAAATTGCTGGAAGAAACATCAACAATTTGAGATATGCAGATGATACCACCCTCATGGCAGAAAGTGAGGAGGACCTAAAGAAGCTCCTAATTAGGTTGAAAGAAGAAAGTGAAAAAGCTGGCTTGAGACTTAATATCAAGAAAACCAAGATAATGGCAACAGGCCCTATCAGTCCCTGGAAAATAGATGGGGAAGAAGTAGAAGCAGTGACAGATTTTACTTTCTTAGGATCTAAGCTCACTGCAGATGGTGATTGCAGCCATGAAATAAAAAGGCGACTGATTCTTGGGAGGCAAGCGATGAGAAACCTAGGGAGCATAGTGAAAAGTAGAGACATCACATTGAAAACAAAAATTCGCATAGTCAAGGCAATGGTATTCCCTGTTGCAATGTATGGTTGTGAGAGTTGGACCATTAGGAAAGCTGAACGGAGAAGAATAGACGCCTTTGAGATGTGGTGTTGGAGGAGAGTTTTGAGAGTCCCATGGACAGCGAGGAGAACAAATAGGTCAATCTTAGAAGAAATCAACCCTGATTGCTCCTTAGAAGGTCAAATAATAAAGATGAGGCTAAAGTACTTTGGACATCAAATGAGAAGAGAGGATTCACTTGAGAAAGCTTTGATGCTTGGAAGGGTCGAGGGCAAAAGAAGAAGGGGACGGCCCAAGATGAGATGGCTAGATGGTATCGTGGAGACAATGGGCACAGAGCTGAGCGAGTTGAGGGGGATGGTGGAGGACAGGAGTGCCTGGCGGTCAGTGGTCCATGGGGTCGCAGAGGGTCGGAATCGACTGTGCGACTGAACAACAACAAAATGGTATTTAATTGGAATTTCCCGTTGCCATCATTGTGAGCATCTGAGAAGAATGGAAATGCACCAAGGAATTCATTTTCCGCTGACTGCCATTATTACTCTGCTTTGACTGAGGCCAGAAAGGGAATTAAATCATAAATGTGATCTGCATTGGGTCGGATGCTGTCTCGACAATAGCTTCTTGCTTGTCACTTTTGAGTGACAGGTGGAGAATGATGGTATATATTTGTGTTTTTCCCGCTGTATATTTATTAATATTATTGTGGCTTAAAGATCTCAATTTATCATCATTTGTCAGAATGCATTACTCTCTTCATTTCCCTATTAATATTAAGTCTGTCATAACCAGCTACAGGATAGGATAGTTGCTTAATATACCGAAGAGATGAAGAATGCTGGAAGAAGGAAGCTTCATGCTTTCAGATCGATGATATGAAATAGAGTAGGCTGTCAGGAAGCCAAAAGTTGTATATCTATAGGAAACTAGACTCAGGGTGGCTGAGAGTCTTACTTCAGAGAAGACACCTATCTGGTTGAAGGCATTTGCTAATTCTAGAGTGCGAATCCAACTCTCCTTTGTTTTAAAGAAGGGTATCATATGGATGTCTTTAGGAGGTCACGTCCTGAAGACAGGTCTTTGAACAGATCTGCTGGTTCCAGGGTTGGAAGCCCTAGGCTTAGGGGCTGAGTTCATCTGTCTTGGGTTTCCCCTTAAGGTCATACACCCCCCCCCCCCATAATGTTCTCATTTGTTGATCTCCTAGGTTTCATGTGAGTTTTTGTGTGGATTTAATGGAAATAAGAGTAGAGATTAAAATAAACTGAAGTTTTGAGGGCCACTGTTAGCTCTACCTGTCCTCAGAATTGTTGGGTATTGTTGTCTGCCTTTGGAAGAGGGGCATGTCTTTTTTTAAGGATCTCTAAAGGTTAAGGTAAAGGTTTCCCTTGCTCGAAAGCCAGTCGTATCTGACTCTAGGGGTCAGTGCACATCTCTGTTTCTAAGCCGAAGAGCCAGCACTGTCTGCTTCTGCAGACATTTCCATGGTCATGTGGCAGGCATGACTAGACACCGGAGTGCATGGAACGCTGTTACCTTCCCACCGAAGTGGTCCCTATTTATCTACTTGCAATTTCTTGCTTTCGAACTGCTAGGTTGGCAGGAGCTGGGACAGAGACAGGAGCTCATTCCATCCTGCAGTACTCGGGAATCGAACTGCTGACCTTCCGCTTCCCAGTCAACATCTTTACCTACCTTCTTTTTTAAATGACTTCACTTGAATTTCCTGCCTTCATTATTAACCTGATGCCACCTTACTAAGACTTCTGAGTGCTTGTATCTTTTTACTTCATTTTGTGAGTAAATGCTATTTTTCTTTCTCTCAAGCATCTGGTCCAAGTGTGTTTATTAGCCTGCCTAAAGGGGGGAAGAACTGGGAAGACTTGCATTCAAACAAACGGGGGCAGAACTGGGGAGACTTGCACTCAAACAAAAAGGCCTAAAGCCTGCCCCCAAGTTCTTCCTTCAAACAGAATCAGTCGTTTGGCTTGACAGTAGATCATTGGAATCAACCACCTTGAAAATTTGTGCATCTAAAGCAGTGGTTGATAACTCATTCTCGAATTCCCCCTCTTAAGAATCAAATTGCCCCCCCTGCGTTGTGTGTGCCCCACATTGGAAACCACAGGTTTAAATAATTTTAAAGAATATTTCCTTATTTCAAATTCTTTTAAAGTAAGGGTTTGATATCAATTACAAGCCACAGATATAAGTCACAGTTGTGACATTCAGTTAGAGTTTAATTACATAAATCATAAAATATTGCTACAATTTTCCAAACTGTTGAACCAATAATTAATATGAATCCATAGGGAACATTTCAACGGTTCCTAATACATTAGGATCCATACTTCAGCCAATGCAGTCTATATGCATAAAGAAGAGCTTTGCCATTTGCCAAAGGTGATCAATTATTAGAAATGAAGCCCAGCAAATTAATTTAGTAGAAATGAGGTTGTACAAGGTTTGAGTAATTCTTTTTAATTATCTGCATATGATTTTGTTAAAAGCAGGGCACATTTCTTCTCCATAGACATTCATTAATCTCATTACTGTGCAGTATTAATATCATTTTATCACTTAGTCCTGAAACGGAGAGAGAAATCACACACACACACACACAGCTATCCATAATGAATCACAGTATTAGCAAGGAAATATCACTACATTAATTTCAAGAGTCAAGTTCATCGATAATTTACTCAGAGGTTGCGGTAGCAGAAGTGAGTTGAATAAGCTTATAATTATGACATCTGTTTCTTTTCAGGTAGCGCTTTATAAATCAGTGACAGAGGAATAACAGGTTTAAATATGTGTTAAAACTCCGATAGCATATATAATTGCAATATGGCATTGTTTAATGAAGACTAAATTAGATTGTAGTGTACCTGACATATGCAAGTATATAATTGAGCTACACTTAATTGTGATTGGAAGAGACCAGCAGCATTAAACATACATACATGCAAATACAAATACTGTACAATAAAATAAAACCTTTAAAAAAATTTAAATAAAGAGTAGTTAAGAACTCCAGAAGGGACAAAGATCTTTTCCCCTACAAGGACCAGTGACCTCAATCCATTGCTTTCTATGTAACAGCAGCTTATCTTAAATCTTCAACAATATTTTCAATGTTCTGTCCAATTTATACATTGTCTTTTCAAACTTTCAAAGTTCCCAGCGATTTGTCAGTTCAAACATCTCACTTAAACAAAGGCAAGGACATCATTTCCTTGAGCCAAACTCGGCCTTGAGCCCATCAGGACTGAACTCACAATGTCAGGAGTTTTGGCTGCAATGCCGCCAGGGCAAATTCTGATTCTAGCACAGGGTTTCCCAAACTAAAGCTTGCAGGTTGGATCTGGCCCATGGCACCATTTCAGGTGCCCCAACCACCCCCCTAAGGACATTCAAGAAACAAAATGGCTATCCCTTTGAAGCTGTTGGGACAAAATGGCCAACCCTATCATGCAGGCAGGAAAAGGTTGGGAGCCCCTGTTCTAAAAGTTCGTGAGCAGTACTATTTCCGGTGTTGACGGACAATCCATTTTCAAAGTGCACAAACTTACTTTGTGGGATTTTGTAACTGATCTAATGTCATCGTACTTTGTGATTTAGGATTCCTGACAAATCAGAAAACAATTGTTTAGTCTGCTATTCTTCCTTCCTCCAGATTTTGTCTCAACCGCTGGGAGTCTTGAGACCTACAAACCAGTCACTGACATAATCTAGAGTGGGGACCCTAGATAAGAAGAGTCAGAAAATTGTCAACACCACAGGTTTCAAGGCAAGTATCAGTAAAGGTAAAGGTCACCTTTCCTCGAAAGCCAGTCGTATCTGACTCTACGGTTCAGTGCTCATCTCTGGTTCATAGCCAAAGAGCCAGTGCTGTCCGCTTCTGCAGATGTTTCTGTGATCATGTGGCAGCCATGACTAGATACCCGAGTGCACGGAATGCTGTTTACCTTCCCACTGAAGTGGTCTCTATTTATCTGCTTTCAATTTCTTGCTTTCGAAATGCTAGGTTGGCAGGAGTTGGGACAAAGATGGGAGCTCATTCCATCCTGCAGTATTCGGGAATCGAACTGCTGACCTGCCGCCTTCCAGCCAGCGTCTTACCCACTTGAGCCACTGCAGTCCCATAAGCAACTGGCCCGTATTTGGGCACTGACAACCTTTGGAGGGTCCTGAGTGTAGATGGCTCTTCCTGGGAGGAAGTGAGTGAAATAAATAGACTGGTCGGGCGGCCGCGGCGTATGCGGCGGCCGCGCGCTTTGCCCCAGTGCCTGTCAAAGGAGACGGGCCTGGGGACGAGCACAGGGGGCGTGGCTGAGTGCCGCCCTTATAAGGGCGGCGCGCTCCCTGTGCTCGCCGCCAGTCCCGTCCGGCAGGCAAAGCGAGCGGCTGGGTTTTTCTCGCGGCGCTTGTCCTTTTGGTCCCGGGCTTGGTCTCTCTCTCGGTTCAGGTTGACTCTGCCTTCCATTCTTCCTGTAGTGTTGTGGGTGGCCGTCCTCCTTAGCCTCCTGTCGTGGCTTCGCTGCTCCTGCGGCGGACGCCATTTTGTGTTCCCCGGAGTTGCGCCCGCCATTTTGAGGCCTGTACTTGGGCCTTATTTGATCTTGGCTTGGCCGGGGTTTTTCTTTTCGCGTGTTCCTTCCTTTACTGGGGGCTGTGGGAGGGGTGACCCTTCCTTGCCTGGCCAATTTCACCGCCTGCAGGCTTACGTAGGCTCGATCCGGAGGGCTCGAGGTTGTCCCTTTCTTAGCGCTTAGGCCTTTTCGGGTAGGATTTGTCGTCCTTATTTCTACGCCTGGTTAGTTATGGCCCCTAAGAAGCAGGCCGTGCCTCGCCCGCATCGCATCCCCCGCCGGGCTACTGCCACAGGGGGTCCCAGCCGCCGTGCCCAGGGGTCTGAGGTTGCCCCAGTCACCCCCACGGCTATCCTTGACCACGTGGCGGCCTTGGAACGGGCCGCGGGCCTGGATCTTGCGCCGGATACCCGACGGTCCACCCAGAGGGCCGCGCAGGCGGTGGCTGACCCTACTAACGCTGATTGGGCTGGCCTCGTGACGGTTATCAATCAACGGCTTGCCCAGCTGGAGGCTACTTTGCCCCAGCCCCGGCCCACCGACTTTCCGGCTCCGGATGTTGCGGAGGGCCAGATCGAGGATCCCGCTCCCCTGGTTGAGGTGGAACCTGAGGCCGGGCCCAGCGGTGTCCAACCGGTCCTCGTCGCTCCGTCCGTTCCGGCCGCCCGCGCCGGTGGTGAGTATGGGGTCGAACCAAGCGCGCCTGCCCAAACTTTGCCTCCACTGCCGCCAGCTTTTACCCCGCAGCCTCCCGTGCAGTGGCCTTGGCCGTGCCAGCAGGCCCCCGCCGTGGCTTCGCCTTGGCTGGCGCCTGTACCGGCGCTGGGAATCCCGTGGCTGCCGCCGTCGCCGCAGGTGCAGGGGTCGGTGCCATCGTGGCTGGGGGTTTCCCCGGCGGCGTCTGCTCCGCCTCTGCCGGTGCAGCCGGTGGTGGCTACCTGGCGGGCCCCCTACCCGCCGCCACCCGTGGCCTCCCCCTTTGGCGCCCCCTCTGTGGCGCCTCCGGGTTGGCCTTGCTTTACCTTTGGGGACACTGGATACAATTCGGTGTCTCGTTTTGCCATGCCGTACGGCGACCAGTCGTTGCCGCTCGGCGACCACCTGCTCCCGGCCACGAGGGATAAAATCCTCTGTGGGGAGTACGTGGATTTCTTTTCCCTCCTCAATCGTGACTCCACGAAGGAGGAGAAGGAGAAGGAGGATGAAGCGGACAAAGAAAGGGCTAAGCGGAAGAAACCTCCTCGCACTTGGGCTAATTGGCTCCCGGGTTTCTTAATCTATGCGGGGGTTCTGTCTAGGGCATTCCCCCAACTAGGGCCGTCACTCTTCCAGTACCTGGATATTATATACAGGGCCTACGTGGACTTCCCGGGTCTGGCGTGGCTGGCGTATGATGAAACGTTTCGCATGCGCGCGGCCATCCGCCCCGGCATGCGCTGGGACGAGGTGCACTCCGCGCTGTGGATGCAGCTCATGACCCCGTCCCGCCCGGCCCTAGGGGAGCGGTATGATTGCGGACACCTGATTCAGCGCCCTACTCCCACCCAGGCACCCCGCCAGCCGGCGGGGCAGGCGGTTCCGGCACGCTTGCTGTGCTGGGAGTACTCTGCGTCAGGTCGCTGCACCAGGAAGCAGTGCAAATTCAAGCACGAGTGCTCGATTTGTGCGGGGGCTCATCCCGCCACCTCCTGTTTCCGAGGAGGTGCTGGGCGGGGCCGGGGCAAGGACCAACAAGGAGCGAAGCGGGCCGGGGCTGACAACGCCCCTGGGAAGGGGCCCCAGCCCAATTAGGGTCGAGGTATTGGACCGCCTGCTGCTGGAGTACCCTTCTCCCACTGACGCCAAGTACCTCTCCGAGGGTTTCACCTCCGGTTTCCGTATCCCAGTGGTAGGGGCGCGGGGACCTCAGGATGCACCCAACTTAAGATCTCTGGTGGGTATGGAGTCAGTGGCCAGAGCGCAAATTTTTAAGGAGGTAGCGGCAGGCAGGGTGGCGGGCCCTTTCGACAGCCCCCCTTCCCCAATCTTAAAGTTTCCCCATTGGGATTGGTCCCGAAGAAGACCCCAGGTGAGTTCAGGTTGATTCACCACCTGTCTTATCCCGCCGGGTCTTCCGTCAATGATGCTATTCCGGACGCCTTGTGCTCGGTCCGGTATATGTCGTTTGATGAGGCCGTTCGCATGGTCCGCTCCTGCGGACCGGGGGCACTCTTGGCCAAATGCGACATTAAGTCCGCGTTTCGGCTGCTGCCGGTGCACCCCGAGGACTTCGAACTACTGGGCTTCCGTTTTGAGGGCCAGTATTTCGTGGATCGGGCCATGCCTTTCGGCTGTTCCACGCGTCGTCGGTCAGGCTGACGGTACGGCTGTCCAAGACCGACCAGCTGGGCAGGGGGGTTTCCTTATTGCTACTGCGCTGCAGTATAGCGGATATCTGTCTGGTAGGAGCGCTGGAGCGCTACCTGGCCATACGTCCCCCAGGTCCTCTGCCCCTTTTCGTTCACCAGGATGGTTCCCCCCTAACCCGTTTTCAGTTTTGGAAGGTCACGGGGGTGGCTTTGTCAGAAGTGGGGGTCCCTGGGGCCCGTTATGGCACCCACTCCTTCCGCATAGGGGCTGCTTCTACTGCGGCCTCTTTCGGGTATTCCGATGCGGATATCATGAGGATGGGGCGTTGGGGGTCTGCTTGCTTCCGTACATATGTGCGACCGTTACTGTCGTAACCTGCCTTGCTGCCGTTTGTTTTTCTGTTTGTTTTCTTTCAGAGCGTTTCCCTCGGAATGACGTGGCCCGGGTTTGGATGGTCGGCCACAGCTTCATTTACTGGGCCGCACGTTTCGCTGGAGCAGCTCCCTGTGGGATCCACCTTGGCCTGAGGGACCGGGCCTTCCTCATGTGGCAGGGGATACGGGGGATGATGTGGAGCCAGCTGATGCAGTTTGTGATGGCAAACTGGCGGATGGTCCCCCCTGATGTCCCCTTGGTGCACCTGGGTGGCAATGACCTGGGTCAGCATTCGGGGTTGGATCTCTCCAGGGCCATATGCAGGGATTTCACTCTCCTGCACCAGCGCTGGCCGACGACCAGATTTATCTGGTCGAGTATGATCCCGCGTGCCCGGTATCGGGGCGCGGTGGATGTCCGGGCCGTAGATCGCGCACGGCGTGGTGTAAACCGCGCCGTGGAGCGCTTCTTTCGTGCCAGGGGCCTGGGTACAGTGGTGGATCATCCGGTGTTCCATTTGGAGTCGGACCACCTGTACCGGAATGACGGGGTGCACCTGTCACCTGATGGCCAGGTAGTGTTCCTGGGCGATTTGCAGCAGGGCCTGGTGACCGAGTTGTCGGTCTCGGGGGGGTGGGGCGGTGAGTAGTTTCACTCCCCCCGTGTGGCGGGTAGCACTGGTGTGGAAGAGATTTGGTCCCAGCAGAACCGGGTAGGAACGTGTTTTGATCGACCACTCTGTGAGCCGGATCAAAATGCGGACCGGGAACTTGGGAACTGCCCAGCTCGGCAGCAGGCAGCCCCAATATTTGAGTTCGCCCGGTTTGGGGTCAGAAGGAGATAACAACTGGGTACTTCTGACCGGGACAGTTAAATGAGGTTTGGACATGGGTGTCCGATATCCAAGTTGAGTTTTGAATGGATATCGTGTACCTCACCAGTGCTACTGCGGCCTTGCTGCAATAAGTTATTGGTTAAGATGGTTAAAGTTAACCAAGTTGATATTAAATAAAGTGGCCCAATTTTTATACCAAAATACTGTGGTCAGTCTCTTTTGTGCGGGCATGTGGGGGCAAAGTGGTGACGTCTCTCTCTGCATGGGAGGCCTTTCCAAAGAGTTAGAAAGTATTCACGTTGGCTGTTCCCCAGCCCATTCAATAGTCTGTCTGAAGCAAGAGGTCACACACTGTTTGTGCCAGCTTAGCTCAGCAGAATACGAGAAGTGGAGCAGGGGAAAAAAGGCAGCTGATGGAAATCCTCGGGAAGGAGTAATTGAGGTTTAGCCTGTGAACCAAATCCCCCACTGACATCAGAACCATAGTTCGATAGAGGGCCGTAGAACTCTACTAATGTGTACCAGCTGGGAATCTGATCTCCATTTCCTTTATAAATGGGAGGGAATCTGCAAACTGGACAAATGTGATTCCCCCCAAAGAGTGGAGAGATATCATGGCAGAGCCTAACCACATGGTGAGTGGCGAAGCTGAAGGAGAGAAACAAGCATTCATTGCTGGCTCAAGATATTTTATATATTTCTCTCAAAAACAGTTGCTAATTGCTCCTCTAACCCAACAGGGCATACAATAAACACATTATTTGGACTTGGGTCTAGGTTCAGCAGATCTCCTGGTTCTTACATCTTGGAGCACGGTGAGGCTTTCTTCAGTTTCCAGGTAGACCCAGTTTCCAGCCCCAGGCCCCACAGGGGAACTTCAATTCCCAGAAGCCTAAGTCAGTACATTGGTGAATCAGTGCTTTAGGGAATTGACATAGGCTTCTGGGAACTGAAGTCCAAAAACCAAAGGTTGGAAAACATTGAGATAGATGGATAAATCTTGGGGTGAGTCGTCCTGGAAAAAGAGGACATTTGATTTGATGGTGCATGATGGCTTTGGATCCAGTATCCTGCTCAGTTATTTATGCACATTGGAACTCCAATTGCAGGTGGACATGTGTGTGTGTGTGTAAATATTTAACAGGATGACATCTATGGTCTTAAAAGCACATATGAGACAAGATTCTGGGCACTAGTTTCTAAAGAGCTTTCAAGGAATACAACACATTACAGTAGTTCTGCAGTTTAGAATGTGAGTCACGAAACTATGTCCTAAAATCTGCTCAGATTATATCTCAGGATTTCTGCTACTTGCATACAATTCCACTGTACAAATACCAGCGTATAATGGCTTCCCAGATGGTAGAGAGCACCATAATCACCGCCTTATTTTATATCCTGGGGAGAACCTGGTGATAAAAATGAATGAGCAAATGCCATGTGCTCTTTATACATGTATGTTTTCATCAGGGAGATACATATGGCCACTTTATCTTATAATGCTTTGCAAACTGAGAGTTGTAGCCAAGGAAAACCTAGAGCTGTCTGATAGATAACAACTGCTGAGTATGAGGAAATGAAATGGCAATAGAGCTCCTTAATGAGCAGAAAAGTTGAGCATCTGAAAATGCAATTTAGGATAAGGAAGAAATATAGAGAAGAAAGAGGCAAACTATGTCAAAATGGATACACAAATGGCAACACCATACTTTACCAGTGCATACTTGTAAGTCAAAATGCATTTTTAGATTTTAATTTTAAATTTTAACAGTTTTAAGGTTATTATATGGAAGCTTCCACTTCCTAATTCTGGGCTCTACCTGCCCAGAGTAGGATAAGACTAATGTCCTCTGGCCAGGAGGAGGAATGGACTTCAACTGTGTTGTTTTTTCTTATTGTAAGCCGCCCTGAGTCGCCACAGCTAGTGGGCAGTGATATAAATCTAAATAAATAAATAAATAAATTCCACTTCTGTTTTTTTATAGAAAACCCCGGCAAAACATTATTGCTGTCAGTAACTGACCATCAGATTGCTTCCATCTTATGGTGATTTTATGAAGTAGCACCCTTCTAAAGGTATCATCATTGTTTCCCCTGCTTGCATAGTCAAAGCAATGGTATTCCCGGTGGTAATGTATGGTTGTGAGAACTGGACCATAAGGAAAGCTGAGCACAGAAGAATAGATACTTTTGAGATGTGGTGTTGGAGGAGAAATTTGAGAGTCCCCTGGACAACAAGGAGAACAAATAGGTCAATCTTAGAAGAAATCAACCCTGACTGCTCCTTAGAAGGGCAAATAGTAAAGATGAAGCTAAAGTACTTTGGACATCAAATGAGAAGAGAGGATTCACTTGAGAAAGCCTTGATGCAGGGAAAGGTGAAGGGCAAAAGAAGAATGGGGCGGCCCCAAATTAACCTAGTTCTTGCAAAGTCAAGTTCATGGGTTCCTTTCTGAGCCAAACCACCTCATATTTGTCCTTCCTCTTTTCATACTACCTTTAATTTTTCATGGCTGAACAACCATGGGAAAACCAGAATCCTGGACTCCTGGTTATTATTCAATAGCAACAACACAGGTAAAGTCTGGCTGGGTTATCCTGCTATGGTAACAGAATAGACCCATTTGTATTCAGATATGGAAGAAGAAGAAGAAGAAGAAGAAGAAGAAGAAGAAGAAGAAGAAGAAGAAGAAGAAGAAGAAGAAGAAGAAGAAGAAGAAGAAGAAGAAGAAGAAGAAGAAGAAGAAGAAGAAGAAGAAGAAGAAGAAGAAGAAGAAGAAGAAGAAGAAGAAGAAGAAGAAGAAGAAGAAGAAGAAGAAGAAGAAGAAGAAGAAAGGCTTTTTCTTATGCTTCTATACCACTTAGCATCTGTGTTGTCTCTTCTCCCCACCCACCCCTGCTTTCAGGCATTGCTGCTGCTTGGAAGCTATTCAACCCCCACAGTTTACATCCCTTGCTGGTCGGTTAAACTGAAGGCATAACAAGAGAATCCTTATCCCATGCCAATGATCAAAACAACCACAAGCCACAAATGGAAATTTTAGAAACGCCGAAAGTGGATTGTACGCCACAAATTACAAGAAATAATAGCTGGCATTTTTAAGAGGATGCATCAAGAGCTTTTATCTGTTGACATCCCAAGATGAAAACTTGCGGTAGACAGATTCCACAGATGAAGTGCTTCCAGGATCTTTGCTAGAGGAGGAGGCATGCATGAAATATCCATCTTTTACAGATCAGATGTTGGCTTCTTAGTGAAGGTAAAAGTTGGCCTTGTTTGAAAGCCAGTTGTATCTGACTCTAGGGTGTGGTGCTCATCTCCATTTACAGCTAAAGAGCTAGTGCTGTCTGTATCTGCAGACATTTCCGTGGTCATGTGGCTGGCATGACTCAACCCTGGAGTGCATTGTTACCTTCCCACTGAAACAGTACCTATTGATCTACTTGCTGGCTTAGTGGTTAAAACACTGAACTTGATGACTGGAAGGTTGGCAGGTCAGCGGTTCAAGACTTGAGCACTGCATGATGGAGTGAGCTTCTGTCTCTGTCTCAGCTCCTGCCAGCCTAGCAGTTTGAAAGCAAGACATTGCAAGTAGCTAAACAGGGACCACTTTGGTGGGAAGGTAACAGCATTTTGTGCACTACGGTGTTTAGTCACGTCTACCACAGGACCATGGAAATGTCTGCAGACACAGACAGCACTGGCTCTTTGGCTATAAATGGAGATGAACACCAAACCCTACAGACAGATACAACTGGCTTTCAATCAAGGGCAGCCTTTATTTACATAGATCTTTAAAAGGCATAGGAGACTAGTTTGGGGGGTGGGATTTGGCAACCTTGTATGAGAAACATTGGGGGAACAATCTTGTGAAGTAAAAATAGGCTCTCTTCTGCCCCCCCCCCCCAATTCAGCAGATGTTCAGGAGTCAGGACAGCCTTTCTGTGTATCTCATAGTTAAAAATGTGAGCCATCCTGCAGGTGGCTTTAGTTTATCACAGAGAGGAAATGACTTTTTTTACACCTAATTTAATCTGAAGCTATTCGGCCGTTTTAAAAACGCTCAGCAACAGTGACCTTTCTAATGACTAACACATTGCAGGTGGTCCAATTGACATCCCAGCAGTCAATGTTTGCTATTGCAGAAAGTGAGGCAGGGAGGGAAGAAAGAATTAAATCCTCCACCCTGATCCTGTTGTCTTCCATTGATGGTTTTGAAACAACAGCTGGCAGAGGGGGGGGGGTAGGAAACAGGAACCCCAATTTAAAAGCTTCTCAAAAGTTGTGGCTCACCCCCCTCTCACATCATTGAAAGGAGTTCTTGCTCTTGTTTTGTTGGTTAATGAACAAACCATAAATCTTTGCACATGTTGCAATCCAAACACATCTATTAAATTTCAAATAGTAAAGGTCTCCATTGCTCAAAAGCTCCATTTAAAGCCAAATAGCCAGTGCTGTCTGTGTCCACAGATACGTTCATGATCATGTGACTGGCATGACTAAACACCAAAGTGCATGGAACACTATTACCTTTCCCTCCAAAGCAGTGCCTATTTATCTACTTGCAATTTCTCACTTTTGAACTGCTAGGTTGGCAGGAGCTGGGAGAAACGATGGGAGCTTATTCCGTCATGCAGCGCTTGGGTCATGAACCTTCCGACCTTCCGGTTATCAAGCTCTGTATCTTAGTTTCAAGTGTTATGGGTCAAATGTGTTAGATCCCCACACAGAAAAGGATGATTGTGAGGACTTCTTTTACTGATCCCCATTTTTTTTGGTCTGTGAGGACTTGATATTCACACCCTTAGACTGATGGTTCCATATCTCATTTAAAAGGTTACTCTAAAGAAAACCATATGCAGCAACTGTTTCCATTTACGTGGTACATCCCCCATTTTCTGCACTTCAACGAGCTTATTTCTCTTTCGCCTTCTATTTTTGGGAAGACATCTTGTCAACGTTTCCTTCAACATTTTCCAGATTTCACAGAGGAATTACAAAAACGAGAACATTACAAAGTTGCTACACAAGTAGTTACTTTGCAATCATACTGCCAATTAGTTCATTACATCCTGCCATTCATCCAATGACCTCAAGGTGACATACACAGCCCTTGTCATTCCCAGTTTATCCTCACAACAAACCAGTACAGCAGCTGGAACTAAGAGAAAAACCAACTAGACTAACGCTAGCCAGGGAATTTCCTCTCTGAGGAGGGAATCAAACTTTGTTTTCCCATTTCCCAGTGCATGGACTGATCCAGCTGCACTTTTGTCCAACCTTTCCCATTATTTGTTATCCCTGTTCCATCATTTTTAGAAAATTTCATTCTCCTAGGAAAACATTGAACCTATTTTCAAATTGGAATGTAACTGAACAGTACACATTCATTCATTCATTCATTCATTCATTCATTCATTCATCCTCCTCCTCCCATTTCTGAATCTGAATATTGGTGATCCTGGTGGAGATCAGTCTTGAAGACTGTCTGGAGAATATAAGGCAGTGGCCTTTCATCTGCCTTCTGCATTACAGCATGACCCCCATACCACTGATCCAGTTCCGTGAGTCACTTTCCGGTCCTGAGCCCTTTTGACACACAAAGTCCTCCAGTGTTATTTAAGCTGCTGCCCTCCATCAAAATGGATTCAAGTGGGATTTAATCCAATTGGAGACCATCACCCTTCCATGTGGACTTGGCCACCCAATGCCATTAGTCCTCAGAGTAGTCTGGTTTGTTAACCACTGCCTGACACTCAGTGTTGAGTCACTGGGAATATCGTCTACTCTATTACCATTTTTTTTGTTCAGTCGCACAGTCGATTCCTACCCTCTGTGACCCCATGGACCACTGTCCGCCAGGCACTTCTGTCTTCCACCATCCTCCTCAACTCGCTCACCTCTATTACCATAGCAAGATAATAATAATACTTTCATGTCAAAAATTATTCCGGGTTCAAAGGACTTTTGTAGAGAAAACTCTGCTCAGTGAATGCTCAAGTAAGGCTCCTTTCATGTCCCCAGGAGCTTGGACAGAGACGGGCGTTCAATCTGTCATGTAGTACTGTACCTGAGTCTTGAACTGCTGACTTACCAGCCTTCCAGCTAACAAGGCAAACTTCTTAACCACTGAGCTACCGCAGTTCCTACCATAGCAGGACAACCTGGCCAAACTCTCATGCTTTATCTAGGCAGAAGATTTGGTTTTCAAAATTGATTTGAAGAATAACATTCTGCATTTTCCTGGTACCAAATGTGAATTGCTTTGACACAGTCATGCACATTTTACACTTATGCGAAAGGCTCGATCTTCATTTATACACACACAGAGCGCTTCAGAATTGCCCTCTCTTTTTATGTCTTTCTGGGCTAAAGCATTTGAAAAGCAGTTTTGTCTTTAGATATATTCAAGCAGAGCTTTATTGTCTTGAAATTAAAGCTTTTGATGTTTCTTCCTTTCAGAGTCACAGGAGATACTTTACATCAAAGTGGAGATATCCTGCTGACCTAGTAATTATGGCAGCCTAATGTTACTCAGTCTCCAACCTTTTACAAGTCTGCCTTTACTTGCTGAAACATGCATTTAATTTTCATCGGCAACCTCAGACTTTTCTCAGTCCTTTATATGCGACTGACGTATATATACGTGAAGCCAACTGTGGTTCATCATTTAGGACGGGGTGGGCCATTTAGGAAGGTTAAGCAGACATAGCTGCCCTATTCCTAAACCTTCTAATCTCTGATAAAATACACCCACCCCTTTTAAAACAAAACAAAAATTTAAAAAACCCAAACCAAATCTGGAAGTGAATACAAACCATTTATGCTTTTCTAGAAAGCAATCAGGGACTGCAGTGGCTCTAGTGGCTAAGACGCTGACTGGAAGGTGGCAGGTCAGCAGTTCGAGACCAAGTACTGTAGGACTGAATGAGCTCCTGACTTTGTCCCAGTTTCTGCCAACCTAGCAGCTTAAAAGCAAGAAATTGCAAGTAGATAAATAGGGACCACTTCAGTGGGAAGGTAAATAGCCTTCCACGTGCTCTGGTGTCTAAGCATGCCTGCCACATGACCATGGAAATGTCTGCAGAAGTGGACAGCTCTGGCTCTTTGGTTATGAAACAGAGATGAGCACTGAACCCGAGAGTTGGATATGACTGGCTTTTGAGCAAGGGAGGTCTTACTTTGCTCTGAAAGGGCCATTCTTTATGCCAATAAACACTTCCAGATTTACACCACTTACTTTCACATTTTATGCATGGGACTATGTAAAAGCTACAGTGTTTATTTTAATGGGGTTTTTGTTGCATTGCTTTCTGTAATATTTCTGCTCTGTTTTCTTTTATCATAATTTCTTCTTTATATATCTTGGTTTTTTTTAAGTATCAAGAGTTAAGGCAGCTCAAAAATACATACACATAGCTCTAACATCATCTAGTTGATGAGATAAGTATTGAAAGGCAATATGAGAATCACAGCAGAAACATGGGGTACACAGACAGAGCCTCCTTGAAGATTGTGGTGTTTTTGAACCACAATCGGGCATACCCTGATAATGGCAACCTTGTGTTGCCGGCTAATCTTTCTCACACTAGGTCAGGCAAATGGAACTGCAGAATGAACTCACCAAAAGGTGACTTCATTTTGGCAGTTTCATTTCTGGCCTAGACATGGAAGAAGAAGACAGCACAAACCGTAGGTCAAGTACTCTTCTAGTCATTCCATATTTTGGTTTTACAGGTGCATCGGGTGAAGTCATGAGTGTTGTTATTAAAATAAACAGAATACAATAATATTGCTTTAAATGTTCATCTTCTCTCTTGTATAACCAATAATGTGTCATGAAATAGACTTCTGTTCATGAAATCTTATTTTAAAGAGGAAGACCAAACTTTACAGCAAGCACCTGAAACTTTGCCTTTCAATTCAGTACCTACTGCCAATTTGTTTGACCTCATCTTGAAGGCGCCATGTTCACACATGTACAGGGCGGTTTAATAGTTCCGCCTATCTTTATTCATAACTGCTCCCCAATTGGCACAACTTGTAAAGAACGGTTTTTTTATTAAAAAAAAAGACCATGTGACACAGCTCCATATATATTATATTACCCTTATAAAATCTTTCGAAGCCCATATGAATTAAAAGATAATTAGTGGGTCAAAATATATAAGGCATTGGGGCCAAGCATTTTGCAAATATGTCATGAATGCCCATTGATCCGAACCTACCAACCATTAATCTCTAACAGAGCTGGTTTTAAAACTTTCCCTTTAACACCTTGTAAACATACAAACATCTCTGCACCCAAGGGGGACTTTAATATGATTTTCATCCATACCTTAATTTCATCTCCAAAGTGCTGCATTAAAATTTAGCCAGCTCACAAAAAACTCATTGATTTTCTTGGGATAAAACCCATCTGTCCAAAATAATTTAGAAACTCCCCTGTCTGCCCCCCCCCCCTTAAGCCTAAAGTTAGTTCTGCAACAGTGAGGTCATTATGGGCATCTTGTACTGCAGGAACTTGAGTGTAATTAGAAGAAGGCTCATTTTATTATATTTACTGTATTTAAATACAGCTCTCTCTCCTCTCTCTCTCTCCCCCCCTTTCTGTTCTTTTTCTTTCAGAAAATTGAGGGACAAAAGCTTCACTGTGGGACCGTTGCTGAAAGCAAACCAGAAGCTGTGAAAAGTGAGATCGGGTCTTTTCCTTGCGATTAATACACCTTTCTCCCAAAATTGAAACTTCTTAACCAAGCTCATTTAATACAAAGTAAATGAATTCTGCCCCTTTTGGATTTGATCTGCTGGCTAAGCTCTATAGATAAGGGTCCAACAATGAGCGGCTTTCATTCCAGACAAAGGATGTTTTCATAAAAAGGTCAGTGCAAAGGTCTTTTATATTGTGATAGCCGGAAAAGGAAATGGCATATTAATGGCAATTCATGCCATGGTGGTCCATTGAAGGGGGGGGGGAGCACTCTTCATCCCCCCCCCCCAGAAGATTCTGTAGGCTTTTGTTTGTTTAAAAAATGTATTCTCCAAGAGATCAATTTCTTTGCATCAAACTGTCTTTTGTTACATTTCGACAACACACACATACACACTCCGGGGTTCTACTTAGGAGTGATAAGAGTACTGTACTGTGCATGTTTATATTGATTTGGATTCTTTCTACTGGAAGCAGCTGCCTCCAACTAGAATAGCAAGCAGCCTAAAATAATATCTACCCAGCATACTAAGTAACCTAACATCTGATGAGTCACTCTGGTAGCACATGGAGATCTTCACTTAATCTGAATTAAGTGATCAGCTGTGGTTTCTTGCTGAGTGACTCAGAAGTGACATGCAAGTTTCAATTGAGAAGTTCTCAAGATCATCCAAGACACTTGAGTAGTCCTTTTTCTGTGGTCCTTTTTTGGAATGAATGTCTTCTTGAAGACAATGACCCAAAATCTAAAATACTAGTCCCAGATTGAGAAGATCTGTGGATTAACATGCTAAATAGGAAGGCAAAACTGACATATATCCTATTGATTCAATGGGTCTACTCTAGTTGGGATTAAAAATTTCAGTTAGATCTTCATGGGTAGACTTTGGTTTTATGGGGTATTTCCTTTTTACAGCAGAAACTGATTATAAGATAAGGTGTCTTAATTTTTTAGTCAAGTTGCTTCTAGATCTAGAGTGATTTTGCTGTTCAAAGTTCTAGTTGCTGTGAAAGGGGGTGGGTATTTATGAGCATTTGTGCTACTCTTCTTACACTTTTCTCTGTGGATGTGCTGTTTAGTGCCTTATACTCTGTTAACATAAAGGGAATGACCAAATCCCAAACTATACATCCCCACAGTTTCTGAACATTCTCTCCAAGTTTCTGTACGACGGGTCATTCAGGCAGCTTTTATATTATTTTAGTTTTTACATATTCACCAGCTTTGTGATTGATAGGACAGTGACACACTAAAAGAAAGCTGTTTCAAGAGCTTGAGAGACACTGTCCGTCATCAAATGTTGGTCTGCCTATGAATACGGAAGCCACATGTTTCCTTAGCATTTTCTACTCTCCTTGTCTTTCAGCTTCACAACCTTAGTTTTACAGCATGGTCATTTTCAAATGCCACTGAAGAATGAAGGAGAGAGAGAGAGAGAGAGAGGAAGATCTCCCAAGAGGCCAACCTGCAACATATCTCTATATGACATTTAGTGCTAATTATTAGTTACAACCTAGGAGGGAAGGAGATGTTACAATATGGGACTCATTACTTATGACCCATATTGTGTATCTAATGGGCAATTGATGACTGGTAGCTCAGAGGAGGAGGTGTAGGCTGAGGACTGTTTATCCTAAACTTGAAACCCTATAAGCTTTAGCATTCTTAATTTTTTCTCTTAGCATTTTGAAAGGATCATCACCAAGCAGTTTCCTAAATCCATCCACAATGGGCCCCATCCTTCTGTTTCTGTGTGCAGAGAGAAGGTTGCAAAATAGCATTGGTGTTGGGTCAGAATCTGTGGGATTTACACAATTATTATTATTATTATTAAACTTATATGCCGCCCTACTCAGCGAAAACCGACTCAGGGCGGCTCACAACACAATCAAACACAATGCAAAAATTCAATAGAACAATAAAATGTCACAACACAATGAAATATCATACATCAATAATTCAAACAATAGAATATCATAAAATACAGTACAGTAAGATAAAACCCCAATATATGTCATATAAAGTTACAAAAATATTACAAAACTCATAGGAACATTACACAATCTTGCGAAGAAAAAAGTTACAAAAAGGCATCCCCACCCCACTCACCCTGGATCCTACCCATTAAGCTGGTGGCCAGCAATACACAAGCATTGCTTTACCTTTCAGACACTGATTCAGTGGGCTACTGTACCATGAGCAATAGCAATTATGGATATACACTGCCCCACATACACCACCCCATAGAGAACTCAACAAGAAGGTTGGCAGGTAGCACTTCAAGTCCAGAGTACTGCATGACAGAGTGAGCACCCGTCGTCTGTCCCCGCTCCTGCCAAGCTAGCAGTTTGAAAGCAAGAAATTGCAAATAGATAAATAGGTACTGCTTTGGCGGGAAAGGTAACAGCATTCAGTGCATCTAGTGCTGCCTACCACATGACCATGGAAACATCTGCAGACACAGATAGCGCTGGCTCTTTGGAGATAATAATTTCATGTCAGAAATTATTCTGGGTTGAAAAGATTTTTGCAGAAGAAACACTGCTCGGGGAATGCCCAAATGGCCACCCACTCCTTCAAGGCCATTTGAGAAACAAAGTGGCACCCTCTTTGAAGCTGTTGGGACAAAATGGCCACTCCCATCTTGCAGGCAGTGCAAAATGGTCATCCGGCCCTCAAAGTTGACTGAGAGAGCATGACCTGGCCCCTGATTTGGAAAGGCTGGGAACTCCTGCCATATACCCTCAGTAAAGTAACCAAAACATCACTTACAATTCTATCACAAAAAGATTGATTGTTCAGGTAGCAACTGAGATATGCATTGGATTTTACAAAGGCAACTTAATCAGGTAATGCCCAATGAGATGCTAGCTGTCCTTTTACTGGGATACATGGCCTTCTCAATGGGGGTGCTCAACCTTTTTAAGCCCGGGGCTGGGTCACACTCCCTCAGACAGCTTTGAGGGCTGGACAGCCATTTTGCCCTTCCTCCACTACATGGCGCTTCCAGGTGTGATGGAGGTGATGGCACCATGAGCTGCATCTGGCCCATAGGCCACAGATTGAGAATCCCTGCTCTTGAATGTTCTCCTAATCTGCTTCACTATGGTGTTTCAGAAAGATATTGAAAACATTGGCCAAATCTTGCTTTGTTTTACTGTGTGTGAAATAACATGCAACATACATGTTTTTCCTGCTTCTAATGTTTTCTGGAGAAACTCTGGAGATGTAGGATAAAGGGGGGGGGGGGCTTCACCTGAAGATCTCAAAGCTCAAGTAGGCTAGTGTGGAAGAACATGGTCCTTCAGATTGTTTGGATCGAAGACATCAAGTAAGGCTGCTGTTCTTGACCTTGGCTTCATCCACTACCGAAAAATGGCTCCTGAAACCGTATTTGAACTTATACATTGCCCTCAGGATCTTCACCTAATCCATGGAGTCCTGATGCATGATATGCCATGAGTCAGATGATTGGCCAATTTAATCTTGTCTTCTGTATCAGTATTTTCTGAGGAATTTACTACCTTTGGGGCATCACATTTCCAGAACCACCAACACACCCCATCAAAACCTGTGAAGAATGTTCAAGTCTTGGGGCATTTTCCCTCCAATGCAGCACTATTGCCCCAGGACCATTGAATCAGCAACCTATTTTGATTTTAGGTTTCCTTCCTTCCACTTCTCTCCTACAGATCCAGAATATTACACTTGTAGTCACCAAAGTGCCTTCTGCGGAGTGTTGACTCTCAGCAGTACTCAAAAATCAATGATTTAAATGGAGTTTGCTTCCTCTACGAAGCAGGTATGCAATTTGATAAAATGCCAGTCCTAACGAAGTTAAATATAATCCATGGTTGTTTGAGCATATGGGGTCAACAGGGAATGTCACATATCACTTTCATTATTACTGATTACAGGAGCCAAACTTTGCTCACTGGGCTTCTTCTTGCCTCAATAAATAAAGTCTGGGAATTCTCTTAGTGCTGGTCAATAACATAACAGTGTTATTGTCATGGCTTCATAGCTAGATCAATACTGGTCCTTTAGAGACCCCAGAAAGCCCCATGTGCCCTACGTGAAACCATGCCTTTTCCTGAGGCTGATATTCTACATTTCATGCATTGCTCCTGGCTAACTCTTGAAGGCATCTTTAACTTTGACTTTTCTGTCTGTTTCTCACAACATTTAGACTTTTCCAGAGAGTATCTGTGAACCAAAAACGAATTAAAGGCCAACTCAAAATGGCAAGGATTTTTAACGGTATTGTTCAAGGGAAATCATGGACCAGCCTCTTAGGTGGCCTGGCTTTCACTCCCAAATAAATCCATGCTGAATGGGACTTGCTGCGTCTCACCCAGAGGTCAAAGTTCATCTACATTTCAAAACTATTAACTCTTGTAATATTTAGATCTCTTTCCCAAAGTATTATAGATAGAGAAATAAAGGACAGAAGTGGAACAGATCTAAAGCCACTAACAAAACATTAAAAAGATAGAACAAGTTTACAAAAATAATCCAAACAATTTAAAATGCTTAACAAGTAAAAGGCAATTAAATGGTTTGAGAAATGGTTATTAATGCTAAAATTCAGGTTGAATAACAGTGAAATCTGCAAAATGTTTACCCAGCCATAATACCAGCTATTTTTGATAGGGCTCATTGGCTTATCCCAGGTAATCATGTAGTGGTTAAGAAGCCTGCCTTGTTAGCTGGATGGCCAGAAAGTCGGCAGTTCGAGACCTGGGTACTTCATGATGGATTGAGTGCCCATCTCTGTCCCAGCTCCTGCCAACCTAGCAGATCAAAAGCAAGAAATAGCAAGTAGATAAATAGAGACCAGTGGGAAAAATATCTTGAGGTCATGAAAGGAGCCTCATTCGGGCGTCCCCTGAGTGGAGTTTCTCCAGCAAAAAAATCCTTTCAACAAGGAATAATTTCTGACGTAAAATTATTATTATTTTTCTTAATGATTTATCTAAATACAGAAAAAGAGGTGGATAACGCAAGGCATATGCAGTAGGTACACTGTGACAACATATAAAGGTGAGGATTAGCAGAAATTGCCTTGAAATCGTGTGCCATTGGGAAGATGAAGAATGTCATTTCTATCTTTTGTTTCAAGAACATCAACTCCTTCACTCCACACATGTGGGAATCTATGGTTGTGCATGTGTTTTGTGTCAAAAAAGGTTTCAGGGTATCTGAGATATTGAAGGGGTGATGTTAACATTGCTACCCTTCAGAGTGTTTTCCTTTGGGCTGAATGGGGATTTGAACCTGGGTATCTCAATTGCTAAACTGTCACTCTGTTCACTGCATACACTGGTTCTCAGTGACTCAGCTTCATAGTTATCTCCCAGTTGATACAAGCTCAGTGGATCAGTCTTGTCTGCGCTTTTGTTGAGTATCCAATTAATCACTTATATCTGGACCAATTTGCCTATTAGAATAATAATGTGCTAAATCCAATTTTAGGTCCAAATAGAAAAGACAAATTGAAATCAGTGAGGACTTGTGCAAAGATTTAAACATCCCATCAGTTTCACTGGATCTACTGGATTTAAAGTGAGGATTTAATGCATGAGATCTAAAAACGTATATATCTTCATAGCAGAAGTTTGATCCAACAGAATGGTGGTGCTTGTACCAAATAGTTGGGGTAGAAATGTATACAAACAAATGGACAGAATAGGGCAGAACTCATAATACTTTTTTTTACATCTTCCTGAATTCCCTCAACAGGCAAGGAAGAAAAATGAGAATAGTTACAAAGCACCTGGAAATGAATTTCCCAACTGTTCTACTAGGGCCTCTTCCTTCTTACTCCTGGTGTAAATGCAGGTTGGTTCGCTCCGTAGGTTGGAGAAATGCCAGAGAGCAAACAGATCTTCTAAAAAGTATGAGTTTGGATTTTATTTTATTTTATTTTATTTTTAAAAAAAAACAGGTTTAATGAATGTGTCATTCAGAAGGATGGATGCCGGTATTTATATTAACATGTCAAGGCCATCCATTTTTAATCCTGCAATATTATTGATAACTGACATATGATTATAATAAGGCAGTTCTTCGTCCCTACACTCTGTAAAAACACATTGATTTTATAGCTCCCCAAACCGATTACATTAATATCTGTGCATAATTAGTTTGCACATTACTAAATTACTGACAGATTAAAAGTGAAATAGTGCAGTTCATAGTCTACCACATAACTGCCAGAGAGGAAATTAATATGGATTCAAATGGTCCTTTGAGACATACGTCGAAGAGGCACGAATCTATAAAGACTTGCTTGCATTAGGAAATTTCTATCACGCCAACCTGTTTGCGGCGGCTGCTTTTTCTACATCTGTTTTTTAACACAGGTGAAGTTTAGTCCAGGGAATATATTTAAATAATGCTTTAACAGTTGTTGGAGCTGAATAAAACTTTTATTAATTTATTTACTCTTTAAAAAAATACATATTTTATGGCTGCTGTCGACACATTTGCGAAAGCAGACAAGAATCCAAACTTGCGTAAAAGCAAACCTGTTTTAAATGTTCCTAGTCATATTGTGTATGCTGTTGGTAATTTAGGTGAAGGCAAAGTTCTCCCTTGTTTGAAACCCAGTTGTATCCAACTCTGGGGTGCAGTGCTCATCTCCGTTTATAGCCAAAGAGCCAGTGCTGTCTGTGCCTGTTTCCATGATCATGTGGCAGGCACAACTAAACACAGGACTGCACAGAATGCTGCTACCTTCCCACTGAAATGATACTTATCTACATGCAATTTCTTGCTTTCAAACTGCTAGGTTGGCAGGAGCTGGGACAGAGATGGAAACTCACTCTGTCATGCAACACTTGGATGTCGAACTGCTGACCTGTCGGCTTTCCGGCCATCATGTTCAGCATCTTAACCACTAAGCCACTGCTTTCCTGGTGTAATTTACTCCATCTTAAATTCCAGCAGGAAACCTACCTGCTTCTGTACCACAACCATGACCAAAAGAATGAGGAGTTATTTCGAAGTGAAGGAACTGGAGAAGCAAAAATACTTCACTAGAAAAACTACAGATGGAATAAAATGCTAACATTTAGGAATCTTGATAGAAATTATTATAAATTCACAGTGCAATTATTTCCAAAGTTACCCCCACCATAGAGGTTAGGATTACACACAAGTTTCTTTGACCATTGGAAATGACCTTTGGTTGGCAGGAGTGTCTTGTACCCATTGATCTTATAAATTTCCCAACAGGGCTGTCTGCCAGCTGAACTGCTGTACTCATGAAGATCCATGAATAGAAGAGTCAAAAAGGGCAGAAAGGGCAAGCAAAAGAAAAGCTATATTATTCCAGACCCGTATCTCATCTAGTCCTTAGTAAGGGTGGTCCTTTGTAATTTCCAACCCTTCAAGACTAAGGATGGTTTGGCTTTAACACACCTTTCTGCTGAAAATGCATCAACTCCCATTGCCTGGAGCTTTTTTGTTCAGTTAACATTGTACAGTATTGCTAAGTAGGTAAGTAACTTGCTCATGATCACACATGCCTTGGTCACCTCCAGACTCGATTATTGTAATGCGCTCTACATGGGGCTACCCTTGGTGACCATTCAGAGGCTTCAGCTGGTCCAGAATGCGGCTGCTTGAGTTGTGATGGGGTGCAGACGTTATGCTCATGCCTCACCACTTCTCCAGGAGCTGCACTGGCTGCCAATGTACCTCTGGGTGCAATTCAAGGTGCTGGTTATTACCGTTAAAGCCCTACATGGTAGTGGGCCAGGATACTTAAGAGACCGCGTCACCCTGAGAACATCTGTCCGTCCCACTAGAGCGGACCAGAGAGGCCCTCTGGTTGTACCTTCAGCTAGAGACGCTCATCTCTCTAGCACAAGAAGGAGGGCCTTTTCTGTGTCCGCTCCAGCCCTTTGGAACCTCCTGCCAACAGAATTACGTCTCCAGATGAAGTTTCTGCCCTTTAGGAAAGGAGTGAAGACCTGGCTGGCAGGGCATGTGTGGGAAGTGGACCAGATGGCCAACTCAATCGCCTGGCTCATTTAAATATCCCACCTCTCTCCTCGGTGTTTTTAACGTGAATTTTAATTTTTATGTATGTGTTTTAATTGTTTTTATTTGTGAAGCTGCCTTGAGTCTTTGGAGGAGGGCAGGGTACAAATGAAATAAATAAAATAAAAATAAATAAAATAAAAGTAAGACCAAGTGGGTAAACTCTGCCCAAACAGTCATGATCAAGCTGAGCAAGATCAAGAAAATAAATTTCCTTAGATCAGAACATGGAAACTTGTCAATACTATTTTGTTGTTGTTCAGTCGCACAGTCGATTCCGACCCTTTGTGATGACCCTATGGACCACTGTCTGCCAGCCACTTCTGTCCTCCACCATCCTCCTCAACTCGCTCAGTTCTGTACTCATTGTCTCTACAATACCATCTAGCCATCTCATTTTTGGCCGCCCCCTTCTTCTTTTGCCCTCCAACCTTCCCAGCATCAAAGCTTTCTCAAGTGACTCCTATCTTCTCATTTGATGTCCAAAGTACTTTAGCTTCATCTTTACAACTTGACCTTCTAGGGAGCAGTCAGGGTTGATTTCTTCTAAGATTGACCTATTTGTTCTCCTCGCTGTCCAGGGGACTCTCAAAACTCTCCTCCAACACCACATCTCAAAGGCATCTATTCTTCTGCACTCAGCTTTCCTAATGGTCCAGCTCTCACAACCATACATTGCCACCAGGAATACCATTGCTTTGACTATACTATATCAGAGAGTCAATACTATATCAGAGAGTAAACAAAACAAAAAGACAAAAAAACATTGTGGCACTTTAAAGACTAACTGCTGTATTTTAATGTTAGCTTTCATGGATCAAGTCCACTTCGACAGACATAAGAGTGAGACTTTGTGACATCAACTTATACACATTAGGTACAAATACTGAAGCTGAAGCTCAAGTACCAAATGAGAAGAGAGGACACACTTGAGAAGGCCTTGATGCTAGGAAAGATCAAAGGCAGAAGGAGAAGGGAGCAGCAGAGGATGAAGTGGCTGGATGGCATCATTGATCTGGTTGGCATAGATCTGGCCGGGCTGTGGAAGATGGCAAAATGACAGAGAAGCCTGGCATGCAGTGGTCTGTGGGGTCGCAAAGGGTCGGATTCGACTGTGTGACTGAACAACAACAAACAGAGGAACAGAATGGTTACCATAACAGATTAGCATACAAATCAATAGTGTTTATTTTTACAATCGGTAATACCTGTTCTTCAAATTAGTTGTCTTTTTGTTTTGTTTACTCTCTGATATGCTTGAAACACAGACTAACACAGCTGCTATTTCAAAAATTGTCTGTGCTATTGGGTGTTACCCAGATACTAATATTGTGGGTTTTCTCCAGAGCCTCAAAAGAAAGTGATAAAGGTAGACTGCCAAGGAAGTGGTGATGGTGGACTTTCCTGGATGGTAATAGCTCACTTGATACAAGGATTGCTTATCAGAGAATTCTTGGCATAGAAAGCCAAACATTAAATGAATGTTTTGAGAAGAGGAAGGTAAATGTTTCCCTTGTTTGAAAGCCTGTTGAATCTGGGGTTCAGTGCTCATCTCTGTTTCAAAGCCAAAGAGCCACCACTGTCTGCTTCTGTGGTCATGTGGCAGGCATGACTAGACACCGGAGTGCACGGAAGAGGAAATAGAGGATAAAATCACATTCTTCATTAGTTCAATGTTAGAAGAAGAAGAAACTATTTGTGTTTCCATGCCGTGATTCTGCCCGGTGTCCTGAGCAACCAGTATTTTCATGCTGATGACTATGAAAGAAAAAGAATTAATTTGCAAGCTTTGGGAGAAAACTTGTGAGATCAAAAAAGACTGTGGGATTATGATGAAATGGCTCTTTGTTGCTGTTTCCTACAGTGATTGCTCTGTAGTGTCTGCTTTAGCCTAGACTTGACAATGAAAGACTCAAACTTCAGAGAAGCAGGTTAAGGGGAAAGATAGCTGATACTTCATTTTTGCATACACAGTTAACAGCACACCACATCAAATTGTGTGTCTGTTATAAGCCATTTGTCTATACCTACACGCTTTAGGTATTAGTTACATGGTGCGGAGAGGCATGGTATAATTTTAAAGGAGCTCATTAAAAACAAAAGTGATGCACAGCATTAAAAAAAATTTTTGAATTTTTCCAAGAAAGCCAAGAGAAGCTTCACTTGTTCTAAATCCTTAGTCCTCTGAAACCAAGACAATGAATATTCAATATCTCCCCTCCCCAACATTTGATTCTCTTGACATGCTATTGATTTGCTTTATTTTCCCAACAATTTCCTGACAGGCTTTCTTATGTGGATTACTATAATACTTTGATATTCATCTTGCATCTGTCTCCAACAAGCACGCGGAAATTGTGAGTGGTGGCAAGACAGAGGGATGTAGGTTTTCTCCAAGATGAGAAATCTAGAGGTGGAGAACACCTTCTTGTGATGCATAGGCCCAAGAAGATGGTTAATTTCCTACACAGTTCCACAGTTCAATATCTCTGTGTAAGGGGAAAATCTGGAGAGAAGACAGGAGTCACTTAAGCAGGTTATTAAGTGTGGGCCAGTGACTTGTACAAGGGGCAATGAAGGCCTAGTGGTTAAGATGCTGATCTTGATGACCTGAATGTTGGTAGGTCAGTTGTACACAAGGCGGCTCCTTGAGCATTAGCAAAAAGAATACATATGTAGCTCTCTCTTGAAATAAGAGATTATGGACAACATAGTTTTAATGGGCAAGACCAGCGATGGGATGTAACGGGTTCTCACCAGTTTGCCAGAACTGGTAGTAACTTTCCCCAGAGTCCCGGAGAACCGGTAGCAGGGATTTTTGGGGACCACCTTCGGGGCTTACCTTTTCACTGGTTCCCCCATTACGCATGCACGCCAAGCACTTGGTGTGCATGCACGCCTACACTGCTTGGCGCGTATGCACGGCCTCCTTGCTGTCCTCCCAAGCGGGAAGGAGGGAGAGAAGCTGCTAGCCTGAAGCTCCCTATAGCCTGCTCCCCAGGGTAAGAGACTCAACTTTGGATGTGGTGTGTTTGTGTTTATTTTAATGTGTATTTAATACCTTTACCTATATTGACGTACTACCACAGTTCCTGGCTTGGGGTTTTTAAGCAAAGTCTTAGAGTTACCTCATCAATAAGCTACACCTGTGCTGTTCCAATTGGAGAAGCCTTAAGGAGGTACAGCTGTTTTACATTTACATTAAGGCATATTATCCTAGAGAACTGGTTAGGCAAAGACTTAGTACCTAACTTCTTTAACTGTTGAAAAGTTGAAAAGTGCCAAAATGAAGCCATCTTGTGGTGAGTTCATTCTGTAGTTCCTTCCATCTGACCTAGTGTGAGAAAGATTACCCAGAATAAACTTTAAGCTCTGGTTTAAAAGCTCTGGTTGGTTTGTGTTTGGGGTGGGTGGGTGAGTGGATGTTTGGGTGGGTGGGTGTATTTTAATGTATTTTTATTTATTTATTTAATTTATTTACAGGTTTGTGTTGTGGGTGGGTGGGTGGGTGGGTGGGTTGAGGGGTGTGTGTTTATTTTTATTTTATTTTATTTGGCCCCACCCACAGTCATGACATCATCATGTTAGCTCCGCCCATGATGTCATGACATCATCATGTTAGCTCCGCCCACACTGTGATGACGCCATGGTGGGGTAGTAAAATTTTTGACATCCCACCACTGGGCAAGACACTGGCAATTATGACATTGCCCATACCTGTTTCACATACAGTAGGAGATATCATGGGGAATCTTCCCATACACACACACATTTCAGGTGTCAAATGGATATGGAGGAAAAATTTCATGGTGCAGTGAAGTTCTTGAGATGTTTCTTAAACTTCTTTAGATCAGGACAAAGGCCTATCTAATCCCTAAGAGCAGGGGTTTCCAACCTATGGTCCGTGGGCCAGATCCAGCCCCTGGAGCCATTTCATGTAGCCCCACCGCTCCAAGGGCATTCAAGAAACAAAATGCCTGCCCATTTGAAACTGTTGGGACAAAATGGTCAGAGAGAAAAGGCCATCCGGCCCTTAAAACTGACTGAGAGAGCATGACCCAGGTTGGGAACCCCTGCCCTAGAGCATTCGATTGGTCTCACAGTGACCAATCAGATGCCATAACACTCTTCCATTCTCATTTCTCAATGATCAACATCACCAGTCATTACACACAGAGTTGATTTAAGTTGCCAATAAACACATTTTGGTGAGTGTGTGTGATCCTTAAAAATGCACCAGTAAATGCTTAAACCTCCTTTCGTGAAATAATAAAAAGTATTGAAATACTAGTTTATAGTGCTCCTTTTCTTCAAGTAGGACTATTTTCGGGTTAGCCCACTCCCTCCTCCTCCCCCAGTTATATTAGGAATAGCCCCAGACTAACAAGCATAATGACCTATAGAGGAGGGAAAACATGCTATCGGCCACGATAGCTGCTAAAGAGCAATCTATGAGCCTTGACTTTGAATTAATTATCTCATTAACTTCAGCCATTTGAACCTGATCTCATCAAGAAGGTCAAAAATAGGAAGACAAGTGGCCGCGAGTCAGGAAGAAATTTCCAACATGTAGTGAGTATTCAGAGGATGTTTTAAAGCACTTTGGAGGTCTTTTGTCAAAGGGTAAATAGAGACTAGATAACAAAGGGGAACAGGTTTTCTTGGGGCACAATAAATGCCACAGCCTCGCAGTGAAAGCTAAATTAAAAATACTTTTCTCACACTCGCACTTTGTACAAGTGGGTATGGTTGTTTAAAATGCTTATCAGATTCCTTGATCCCATTGGCCAAGTCTGTCTTGACACAGCAGGGTACCATGTCTAGGAATTTTCAGATCCCATGAGACTCCTCACTTCCAGAATGAGAGCAAGTGAAGAACTCTAGATTTTGTTTGCTGACTTGCTTTCGATCAAAGTGTCTGCAACTTGTGTGTAATGCCTGTGAACAAGATTTGTATCCTGTCTTTTTAAAGAAACAAAGTTCACACAAAAATAGCAAAAATGCAGAAGGAATCAGTGACTGTTCAAAACGATAGGAATAACCCATCCATTGCTTCTCATCGTTTTTCTCTCTCTTTCTCATCCAAATGAAGATAAAAAAATATGGCTACCACAAATGTGTCCAAAAGATTGGGCCAAGTGTACAAGAATAGAGGAAATGATGATTTAAACTCTAGTGCTGGGGATCATTTGAAAATTCAGTATCTTAGGACTACAAACTTAGGGTAATGCACCCATACATGTACCTGCCGTAAACACTGCTGTAAATTCACCCATTGCTGTTGTAAACACATTTACAACAGTCGCAGATGTGTTTTACGGCAGCATTTTACAGCGGGAGGAACCACATGACCAGTGTTGGGATTCATTTTTTTTACTACCTACTCTGTGGGTGTGGTATGGTAGGTTTGGACAGGGGGAAAGCCCTGTGTTGCACCCAAATAGGACTACTTTATTTCAAAACTTGGATGGACGGGGCCAGCCAAAATTTCTGCTACTGATTCTGGCGAACTGGGGCGAATCTGCTGAATCCCACCGCTTAATGTGACTGACCTACTCAGCTGTCTGGAGGGCATGATCCACCCCTGTCATATAGGATCATATCAATTTGCATTAAAACCCACAAACAGTGAAGTCCTCAGGAGTTGATTTCAGAATATGAGAAGGGAACCAAGATATCAGAAATAAACCTTGAAAGATGCATTGGACACTTTTTTGGAACACAACAGAAATCTTTTCTGTGATGAGATGTCATCCATAACTGGAGTATTTTCTGACACTCCGTTGTCTCGAATTGAGACCCAAGACAAGCTTTCGGTGAGTTTGTCATTAGAGATTTAGGACTGGACAGAGTAAAAGATGCTGTTTGTTTGAAGATGGTACCCCATACTTTGTTTTGTAGCCAGCAGATGGTGCTGTGTAGCATGTTATAAGATGCCGGAGGCTAACAGTCTAGGACTGAACTAAACAAAAACTTTTTGAGTGCAACTCCAGTGCTGAAAGAAATGTTTCTTGAATTAAGTCATGATTTCTTTTGGTCTGGGAAGACTATTTTTCTGGCCACATTTGAAATCTTGACATGTTAACATGTGTCCTAGGTTGGGTCAACTTTCTTTCTTTCTTTCTTTCTTTCTTTCTTTCTTTCTTTCTTTCTTTCTTTCTTTCTTTCTTTCTTTCTTTCTTTCTTTCTTTCTTTCTTTCTTTCAGCACTCACTGAAACTTTACATTCCTGTTCAGTCCATCCTTTATTTTATTTTCTTTACAATATATGGGGGTAAGAGGGAAAGACATGCTAACAAACTGTAAGTAATATGAGCAATTTGATTTTCATTTTTAATAAAGGAGCTACTTGTGATGTTAATTTTTCTCATTTTTAAAACCAGTGCATGAGATGGTTTGTAGAACATGCATGTGTCAATGTAACAAAACTGATGCATGTAGGCTTCTTTTACCGGGCATTTAATTGGGAACGAGGTTCAAATGCTGTTTCATGTATTATTATAATTGAACTGCTCTGTAAAGACCTTGAGTCGCATTTGTTATGGAAAAGAAACTGAAAAAAAGCTCATGTGAGGATGGAAATGCAAATAATTTGAATTGTAGATTGGATCGTTCCAAGCTTTTCAGTTTGCCTGTATTAGTCTGTGACAAGTACAATGTTTTTAATGTGTTCCATAAGACAAGCTTTCCTCAGAGTAAACAAGCGGTCATCTGTATCTCTCTTCAGCAACTGGGTGAGGGTTATATGTATTCAGCTTTGTTTCCAGTAATGGATTCAGGGCCCCTATAAAAAGAAAGAAAGAAAGCAGTCTGCATTAAATGGATCCCAGGCGTGGCAATATCTAGTTGCTGAAATCTTCGGCCACGGTGGATTAAATAGAAAAGAATTCTTTGCAATGGATCAGATTAAATTGGGTCGATTAGCTTTACTTACTTATTCACTGCCACCAATTTGATTTTTTTCCCAACGTGGCAGGTTTTATCCTGTCTGAATTCTCTGCAGCTTTGAGAAGTAAACAGAAGTCTAAATGTTTGTATTGAGTCAAAGTGGATGTTCCATGTAAATTTATCATAACAGCCATTTGTGGTTTTACACTGTGAACATTGCAGCCAACTTCTGACTAAAGACACATATTGTCCCTTACAGAAATAAGATTCAAACTCTCAGCTGGGGAAAAGGTTCCTGTAGCAACTTTCAATGTTAACCCACAGCTATTTCTTTAAAAGCCCTTAAAGAAGTCCTTTAAAAGTCAGATCTTCCGAAAAATTGGTGTACAACGAAAATATAAAACTGTGGTTTGCAATTATTGGTGAAAGGGAAAAGAAGTCTAGAATTTGTTGTAAAAACTCTTGAGAATTAGATGATCCATTTCATGTCTCTTGATGGGAAACAATCTCATGTAAAGTTAAACCTGCAATGTAAAGAGTGTCAAAATGCCTTTTGTGATAAAAAGGATTAAATAATAACTTTGACTTAACATGAGGTAAACACTAGACATAATTTTGCCATACTGTATATGATTCTTTTAAAAATTATTTTGGCTTGTAGCATTTGTTTGGAAGTGACCCACATACAGATGCATATAATAATTCGTAGGTGCCGCCTTTGATTCTATAAAGGTTTGTACTTTATACTTTGCTATACTTTGCAAGAAATCTATTTTGGAACAGGAAGCAGCAGCCCTGAATTTTGAATATATATACCATTAAACTTTGCATAAAGACCGCCTTGCTTAAAGAGTAACTCACTTAAAGAGCAGAATTTTATCTGAATGTTCGCTTCGCTTAACAAATAAAACCAACCAAAAACTCGCTTAACAAATAAATCGGGGTTCGCAATCCCCCCCCCCATGGGTCACTTTCAATGGTGTTTTGCTTAAAGAGCAAACTCGCTTAAAGAGCAATCCTGTGGAACGCATTATGCTCTTTAAGTGAGGTACAACTGTATACCCATATGTATAGTTAGTGTTTCCTTGAAATTGATCTCTGTTGTCAAAGAAAACAACAGAAGTTGGATAAAAAATAATAATAATAATAATACACCACCTGTGATATCAAATTAGGCCCCAAATTCAAAGCTGAATTGTATTCAAACTTTGGAATTTCTTTCCATCTAAGGTCAGGTTGGTACCAAACCTTCTAACCTCCAGAAGACAATTGAAACTGCAATACCTTTTCAAGAATTTATGTTGCTTTTTGGTCTGTTTTCTACATACAGTAATAGTTTGTTCTCACCTGCTTTTTACTGTGGTGTTATTGCACATCTTGGAGAAAATGCAGAAAAACAATCTACCAATACCACTATTACAAGGAAGAAGAAGAAGAAGAAGAAGAAGAAGAAGAAGAAGAAGAAGAAGAAGAAGAAGAAGAAGAGAGTGAAGATCCTGTGTGACTTTCAAAATCAAACAGATAGACATGTGACTCACAACACACCAGATATACCTGTTTTGGAAATGAAGACCTGGTTTATTGACATTGCTATACCAGGAGATGCATGAATTGAGGACCAACAACTGGAGAAAATCACAATATATTGTGCTTTGCAAATTGAAATTGAGTGTTTATAGAGTAATTGTCATACCCTTAGTGACTGGAACCCTTGGAACAATACCTCTAGTTATTTAGAAAGTTTGGATTTATTGGACTTGAATATCCTAACTTTACCAAAAAAATAAATAAATAACTTTATTAGGAACTGCTTATAGACTGCCTATAGATGTTACCTTAACAGTTCTTAGGTCTTTAGTTAGGTCTTAATTTTGTACTTGTCTTTGACTATGAATCTAATGGTAGATTTTAAAAATAATAATAATGAAGTGCTTTTGTTTTCTTGCTGGTGGAAGCCTTAACTGATGGAATAATTCGCAACTAAATGGATCTTTTGAAAATTACATGTATCTTCTGAAATAAATGGCAAGGATAAAGTGAAAAAATTATGCTAAATTATAATAATAATTGTTATTACATCTACTTTAGACGGGTTTTCACCTACTTTAGAAGGGTTTTCACCTACTTTAGAAGGGTTTTCACCTCTCTAGTCAGTTGTTCAAGTGAAGAAGGCCCATTTTCCCCCCTTGAGCTCTCTGGTTACTTCACTTCCTCACACTTTATCATTTTTGTATGGGTTCCAAATCTCCCTGATTATCCTCTATTAGTACTCCTGGTGACAGAGGGCAAAGCTCTGTTGTATCACAGTTAATAAAGCAGAAACGCCAGCCTAATTACCCTGGGAGATAAGCCACCCTGTCGAAGCCGAGCTTCTGCCTAGTTTCTGTGGCCACTTCTTTCCAAAGAAATAAGATACATCCATAGTTGGGAAGGAGGGCGAAGAACAGTTTTCACATGCAGTTTGAAAAGAAACTAAACTTTGTAAGACTCAAACTGATGCCAAAGTGCATAAACACATATATTTCAGAGTATACCCACTTCATTTCCATACAGCGTATTTTCGATTTGAGAGTATCTAAGGTTACCTCCTTATGCAGAGTTTCTCTATCGCTCTACCAAAACTTCGCTGTATTTTAATTCTTGAAAAAGTGCTGTGAGGCTTAATTGACGTTGTGAAAATTCAGAGCTTAAGTCAACATGGAGAATATAGCTGAGAAAAAATGTGTGTGATTTTATCCATATTTCTTGATGGCTGTGAGCCCTGATTCTGAATCACAGATATTCTCTGCCTCTATGTGGTGGTTGACCATCTCAAATTGAAATCAAAGACATCCCATTGATTTTCATGGGCCTGGATCGCATCATATGGATGCCAGCATGTTTTGATTCCTCTCTCTTTCGCTTCAGGCTTCATTTGGACACAGCCCAACTGCATCAACCATGTTTCACTAGATTTGTTTTTAACAAGTAATAATAATTTCATGTCAGGAATTATTCTTTGTAGAATGGATCTTTTGCGGAAGAAACTCCACTCAGAATGCCCAAATGAGGCTCCTTTCATGTCCCCAGGAGCTAGGGCAGAGACGGGTGCTCAATCCATCATGCAGCACCCGGGTCTCGAATTGCTGACTTGCCAACCTTCCAGCTAACAAAGCGAGCTTCTTAATGACTGAGCCATCACACTTAACAAGTGTGGGGTAACTAGGACTGAGTACCATCCGTACCATTTACATCCAATGGTGTGACTAGAGAATACATTTATTTGACAGACTATCTGTCCAAAAACTCAGATAAACACTGGTTGAATACCAGACTGAATTTCCCCCAACAAAACAACCTATTTCTAAGCAGTGTTTATTGATGGTGTACCTGCAACTGAATGCTGAAAAACCTAGTAATAATGTATTGGAGAAATCAACAGTGTTCCTTTCTTTCACTGAATAAAGCTGCACAACGCCCACCCCCGTAAACCAAAGTCCGAGACAGTTTCATCGCAGTGTTTAAGCCAATCGAGAGCTATCTGATGTTTTCAAACAAAATTAAATTTCATACTTAGCCTGATCTATGCAGTTATTGTTCCTTAATCTATCTCTGCTCCACATTAAGTACTTCTGGATCTCTTGTCAAGTTAGTGTCTGGATGTTTAAGTTATGAAGATGATGATTTAAAAAGATTACAGTGTTATTAACTGGGAAGAAATATTTATAAATTTTATGCTGCAAAATGGAAGGAAGAATGAAAACATTGGCTTTTTCCCCTTAGCTCTTGGCGTTTCAGAGAACTCTGGTTGTCTGAGCCTATTTCCATTTCAGCTGAAGTTTTATGATTCAGCCTGTGCTGTGTCTATTTTTAATTTAAGTGGATTACATTCTTACAAGATCCTTTTACTGTATTGACATGGATGTACCATATTACTAGGTACGACGGGTTCAGCGTCCTCTCAATCTACTAAATACATAAAACCATAAGAAGCCTCTTATGTGCAAAACCAGGTTAGAGAGAAGATGGCAGATTAATATTTGAGCACGTAGAAGTGCTCCTTAATCAGATTGACTTATTTCTCAACAGAGTGTTTCTGCAATTATCATAATGGTTCTGCTAAATATGTTTGTCTTTATATTCTAGCTTTGGGCCTAATCTTCCCTCCCTCTTTCTCCCTCCCTCCTTCTTCCTTATCTTTCCCTCTGATACCTTTACCCTCCTCTCTTCTCATGAAGTATTGAGATTCCTGTACAAGACCCAATTAATATTAAGATGACAGTCCCCAACGGGTTCCATATGAGCTGGGGGCCAGGCCGAGTCTGTAACATCCTTAAGTACAGGGTACTTGAATGATCAAGAGCATCTGAGGAAGACATATAATTCAATAATCCCTTTTCTCAAGCAAGTCAAGAGTTCGGAGAGATAAGAGCAAAATCAAAGGTGCACATCAGAAAGAAAATGACTGCTACCATCTTGTAGTATCTCCGTTAAAATGCAAAAATTATGGATTTTTTTTTAGGGATGACGGGAAGCTTTTCTGATCCATTGATTTCTTTTGATAGTTTGATGATTTCTCGGAGATTATCTTAAAAGCTTAAAGAGAGGGAGAAGAGGATTCATCAAAAGGGTATCTTATATGACAGGTCCATGGGAACACACACACACATGGACACGCAAACATACAACTCCACTGCACATACACACTTGCAACGAATATTGTTGCCAAAGAAATAGAGTGTACAAATAAAGTAGAATTCTGCTGAATGGAAATTTCAGAAAAGATTCTTTTTCCTGAGAAACTTTCTGAGCTCTCGCTCTCTTCAATTGCCACTTTACTGATTTCTTCCTGAATTGCCTACACTGTTGACACTACAGGTGATACTGAAGTCTTCCTAACATAATACCTTGCAGGTGTTTCCAAACATCTGCAGGGGGTTAAAAATTTTTTTTGAAGAAGTAACCAAAGATTTCCAAGCTTCTGGTGCAACCACTTGTTGTGGAGAGGGGGAGAATAAATCTTCAGGAAAAGAAGGAATAAATTTTGCCTCTATTCTTGGTACAAACAATTGTAGCAAATCCAGAGTATACACTAGATTTCTAATAAATCAAAATTTCCCTGTCAGCTTTCTTTGCTGTTGAGCTTTTGTGGTGATCAATAACACAATAGGGGGCTGCAGAGGCTTAGTGGTTAAGAAGCTCACCTTGTTAGCTGGAAGGCCAGCAAGTTGGCAGTTCGAGTACTGCATGACAGATTGAAGGAGGCTCCTTGGGATGTGAAAGGAGCCTCATTCGGATATCCCCTGAGTTGAGTTTCTCTAGCAAAAATCCTTTCAACCCTGAATAATTTCTGACACAGCATTATTAATATTAGGAACACAATAGTGTAAATTAATTTGGTCTTGGTCTCCCTGGAAGCATCCCTATACTCTTTAATTCATACATCAGAAGGCATTAGAATAATCATTTTTTGCTTGATATTATTATGATGGATCCACCATGGATATCTTGCATGAATCTCCTGGTACTGTACTTAAGTAGTTTAAAGCAAAAATTTTTTTGCATTAATAATATCTGGATTTTTTTTGTGTGCTTACATGAAAACAGTTTGAATCAAGTGGCAATGCGAATGTACAAATATGCTTGCTTCCTGAATGCAGACAGATCCCTATAAATGTGGATCTCTTACAGCCCCACATGAATCTTTTGATTGTAATTATGGTGCCAAGAACCCCGTCGGCACAATTATGCCAAGCCACCAATTAGTAGCAGTAAGATTAGAACCCCCTACATGTTAAATCTGCATAAGCAATGCTGAGTGAAGGATTTAAAACAGTTTCAAAACATTGTATTGTCTTTATTACAGTCTTTATGTTTAAGTAAAGAATGGTTTTCTATAAAAAGCGCCTAAAATAATCTGATCCTGTCTTTAAAAATAGGTGAGGAGAAAGGAACTGTCCGGAAAAACTTTGAGTACAGCGACTTTCTTCAGAGCTGCCTTTATAACCAAAGTGACAAAGGTTTTGAACTTCAGTGGATGTTTGTTATCATTTCTTTCTCCTCCTCAACTGGTAAAAATATCACTACAAGCGCTTTCCATATGTGGGTAGAAAGAGAGTTATTATTTACTGGCAATGCTAGGAATCAAACCCACTCATTTTAACCGGCAGCCAAAGGTATAGACCTAAAGGTATGACGACGTATAATATGGGCACAAGAGAGAAATTGTGTAGGATTCACATCAGCAAGAAAATAACAAATAATCAATGTGTCACCTTTCAAATTATCAAATTAATATGAGGTTTGATTGATACGTAGCTCACTTCCTCATATATATGGAGTGCGTGTGAGAGATTTCTCCCTTCACAGCCTTACTCAAAACAAAACAGCCCATGCTCAACTGTCAACAACCAACCAATGTGATCAGTTGATTGTGTTCCACCATTTTGTGGTTGGTTGTCATTAACCCAAAGCTGTATTGAGGACCTAAGCCAGGGGTTCCTAACCTAAGGCCTATGGGCCAGATCTGGCCCATGATGCCATTTCATGTGGGCCCACCCCTCCAAGGGCATTTGAGAGAAAAAATGACCACCTCCTTTGAAGCTGTTGGGACAAAATGGTTCCCCCCCCCCCCCGCATCAGGGAGGCAGTGCAAAATGGCCATCTGGTCCTCAAAGCTGACTGAGAGAGTGACTTGATCTCCGGCTTGAAAAGGTTGAATATCTCTGATCTAAGCAGATGTTTAATTGTGAAGCAATGGCTTGAATATCAAACCGAGAAAGAAAAGCTTATGAGAATCAAACCAGTAAGAATATCTTGGGCTTTTTTTTTTGCTTGCTACAAGTTAGAACATCAGCATTTGAACTATTTAGTGGCACCTTGAGGATTGCTAGCACCATGTCTAAGTCAAAGAACAGAAGGGCTATGAATGTAACGCTGCACATGTGTCTTTATTTCCACAAATCCCTTGCTCTTCATTTTTTCGGTATCTGGCAAACTTTAGGAAAATAACTGTCCAAGAGTAAATTGGAGAGGGGAGTTCTCCGCTTTGTTGAAAGAGTTTGTAGTGGGTGCCAAATTCCTAAACAAATCCCAAATGACTAAACCTGCTTTAAATCTGGATGCAAAAAGACAGTATTCTATTATTGTGGTGGATTATTTCCACTTTGCTGCTCTGTTGTAAATAAGATGTATATCAGGGATTCTCAGTCTCTGGCCCTGATGCGGCCCATGGCACCATTTCATGTGCCACCGCCACCACCTCTACCACACTAGCAAGTGCCATGTGGTGGAAGAAGGGGAAAATGGCCACTGGCCCCCAAAAGTGTCTGAGGGAGCATCACCCAGCCCCTGGCTTTAAAAGGTTGAAAACTCCTGATGTATATGATTAACAATAGGGAGGGGGGGGGAGAGAACCATGTTTGTTTTCTCTATTCTGTTTGTTGGATGCTGAAACTTCCCATTGTGGGGGAAATTAGTTTTGAAACCAAGGAAATGCAGTTCCTTTTTTTCACTTTGGCCATATGAATCCTGTGAAGACTATCATCACCCAGTACACATGTTGACAGTCATAAAAGTAGGCAGAAGGAACAGAAAGTATCAAAGAGGTATATTTCCTGATCCTCCCACTTCCTGTCAATGATCAATCCTATGTCAGGAATAGGTGAAGAATTCTTGGTTCCTTTTATTAGAATTTTCCAGAATGTGCATTTTGCCCATAAATTCAATGGTAAATTTGTTGTTGGTTTTTAAAACATAAATAAATACATAAAGCAAACCATTAGTTTTTACCCTACAGACAGAGATATTTGAGTACTTAGCTTTTAAGATGTAAAACTGAATCTCTCCCTATTTAGGCATATCAGAAAACAAAACAAAACAAAATTAAAAAATAAAATAAAAAACACTGTAGCACTTTAAAGACTAACTGCCATATTTTTATTGTTAGCTTTCGTGGATCAAGTCCACTTCTTCAGACAAAGAGTGAAACTTGATCCACGAAAGCTAACATTAAAATGCTACGACATTTTTTCGACAGTTAATCTTTAAAGCGCTTAACATTTTTGTTTTGTTTTGTTTACTCTCTGATATTTCTTTCGCTGTTATAGAACTATTAAAGGTATATTAGCATAGTCATTTTTTACTTGATGGAAACAAATAACTGTTAATCTCATTGGAAGGTTAAGTGGGTTTACTCTGTAAAGGAAAATCCTAGATGAATGTTTTTTTAAAACGGGGGGGGGGGGGATTGTTGAAAAAAGAATCGCTTTAGCTCCTAACAGATGGCATATGTCTGAGACTCTTTGCAGACAGATACCTCATCATCTTCATCTTTTAACACATTTATTGAAGTTGGAGATATGCATATTGAAAAATATGCCCACCACTGAAGAGGGAGGGCAAGGCGAAAAGTTGGTCAGACTGAGTGGATTAGATTTCTGATCAGTGTGGCAGGTGGCTGGCTTAGCAAATGGGGTGCATCGTCCGGAAAACTGTTTACATGTGAAAACTACCAATCTATTAAAGGAAAGCAATCACATTTCTATACTGTCCCATAGCGCTTAGTGCACTCTCTGGGCAGTAGTTAATTAGCATTTGCCCCCAACATGCTGGGTACTCATTTTACTGACCTTGGAAGGATGGAAGGCTGAGTCAACCTTGAGCCCTGGCCAGGATGGAACTTACAACCTTTTGGTTGCAGTACAGCAGAAAGGAAGGATACACACACACAAAAGTAAATATTTTAAAGAGTATTGTTTTGGGGCTTAAAATAATAATAATTCTGTGTCCTAGTGGTTAAGCCCGCAGACCATGGTTTGGGCACCCCTGATTTAGTTCATTAGAGAGTTTCAAAATTGTCTGTTCCAACATTTCACAACATTTTGAAAACATTGCAGAAGTGTCTATTCTCTATAACATCATAAGGGTCTAAAGGTAAAGGTAAAGATTTCTCTTGCTCGAAAGCCAGTTGTATCTGACTCTAGGGGTCAGTGCTCATCTCTGTTTCTAAGCCGAAGAGCCAGTGCTGTCTGCTTCTGCAGACGTTTCCATTGTCATGTGCCAGGCATGACTAGACACTGGAGCACATGGAACACTGTTACCTTCCCACCGAAGTGGTCCCTATTTATCTACTTGCAATTTCTTGCTTTCAAACTAGGAGATCATAAAAGCCAGCCCTTATCTCAAGGTTTGGATTTCTCCTTATAAATACATCATATCTGAAAAATCAAAATATCAACTTGCAAATTATGATCCCTTTGCCTATTTTCCCGTGGATGCCAAATATTTTCGTCCAGTAATGAAACAATAACACTCTGTTTCTGTAATCTTCTGGGTTTAGCCAATGAGAGATGCCTATGTTTTGCTTGCTGCGTATGCTACACTTAAAGTAATGATATCATTATAACCGTAGTCAAATTGCCATACACCATATTTAAGTGGCGATTTGTCACTTGGAAATTATTCATAGGTGTCTCACATAAGCTCTGCTATAGTTTACGTACGCTTCCATTCTGCATTTTTCTAGAATCCAAAAGATTCTATAGATTTACAGTGTTTGCTCTTTCTTTCTTTATGACTGACACAGCAATAACCTGATTGCAAAGATATTTATGCTATTTGTGGCTTAGCAAGATAATTAAAGGATATAAATTAATCAAGTGCAATTAATTAGAAACCCTATGTTCACAGCAGTTCTTCTTTGCATGTATAATTTATATTTATTGATTTCCCAGTTTTCATTAGCCTATGAGATAAGAGCAAAAAATGCATTAGAGGGGGAAATGTACAATTTGCATGAGGGCAAACTCGGGCATAATTGATAGATCAGCACATGTTTGGGACAAATATTAAGTGTTGTTAGCTGTCATAAATAGTTAACAGGTGATGAGTGGGACTTCACTAGGCATCTCTCAGCTGATTAATGATGTGGTATACCTTCTCTCTCTTTTTTTGGGGGAAAAATCGACTTAATGGGAAGCTGATAGCTTGGTGGAATTTACATTTTAATCAGTGTATTTATGATGGAGGCATTTCAAGAGATTCACAGGGACAGGCAAAAAAAGTTCCATCCTACTGGAATTGTGGTGGGTGGGGAGAGAGATGGGGTGTAAGGCACCATAGGAAATATTTATGTCCGACCAAGGGATCCTCGGTCTGGATATGTAGTCTCAGATTTAATACATTCAGTGCCTTTGAGCACAGACAATGGCTTACAGACTTACAATCAATTTGATCCCCTCATCTATCAAATTCATAATTTCAGATAGAAAACCTACGATTTTCTGGAGAGAAACAGAGAGAGAGAAATGTTTTTGAAATACTGGTTCCACATTTCCTGTAAGGAACGGGCTGTCAAGAAAGACTGATAGATAGATAGATAGATAGATAGATAGATAGATAGATAGATAGATAGATAGATAGATAGATAGATAGATAGATAGATAGATAGATAGATAGAAACAGAGATTGTTATGCAAGAGGTTTAAAAGGTAAGTCAAGTTTTAATACCCACTCAAGCTAATGCATTGACTTCATTTGGCAAATCTGGTTATGATTGTCATGCTGCTAATGACCTCTGTGTCCTAAATAAATGTTCTTAAGTCATTTAAGAGAAGATTTCTTTGCCACCTAGGCTTAGGTTTCTAAAGCAATCCCCAATATGATTTTAATGTTTTCAGAATATCTAATCAGGATGGTAAGCTTTATTGTCTTGCTCTTCAATGTGTCTAAAAGGGGAACCTCGCGGGGAAATTTAGAATAATTGACCATTTAGTTGAGGGTATAGGGACAACTAAGGACTAATTGTCTGCCCCAGGATACATCACTGTGAACAAAACTTGCAAAAAACAAAACTGAAATTAGCCAATGTCTACTTCTGCTTACCAATTTGGGGTTTGGGAGAAAATATCCCCTTCCCCCTTAAAATGGCCAAAAAATTTTTTGAGACTTTCTAGGAATCAAAGAACACTTCAATAGAATTCTTGTTACAAAATGGTGGTGGTGGTCAGGTAAAAGTCAGAGTAAGTTAAATCCAGTAACAAGTTTGAAAGACTGTTAAACTGAGGTGTTGAACATTGTAGATGGGCTGCAATTAAACTCCTTAAAAGACACAGCTGCCCCTAAATATTTCCAGAAGGGGAAAGTGACCTGCTGAAGAAAACCCACCTTTTTGCCTCCCCCACACCTATTTTTTTGTGGCCAAGGGAATGAAGAGTCTGATGGGGAAGAGGAACACAATCAACAGATCTAATTGTGTGTCCTTGTCTTCCTTCCTCACTGAATTGTTAGAAACATTTCACACACTGTGGTGAGAATGCCACAAGTTTGCACGCATGTTTATGCTACAACAGTAAAATGATGTGGCCAAACGGGGGTTCAAGCAGTGTGTGTGTGTGTGTGTGTGTGTGTGTGTGTGTGTGTGTGTGTGTGTGTGTGTGTGTGTGTGTGTGTGTGTGTGTGTGTGTGTGTGTGTGTGTGTGTGTGTGTGTGTGTGTGTGTGTGTGTTCCATGGATATAGCAACACCCCAAGATACAGGGCAGACAATTTCAAGAGTACAGTACAAGTGAACAGCAATGATTGGGATGTGTTTGTTGTCAGCCTCAGTAGGGCGGCATATAAATTGAATCAATCAATCAATATGAAAGGCCCATGGGCCAAATCCAGAAGGAGACACGTGATATTCCCTTCATATATTGGAATAAATCAATAGGTAGAAGAGTTCATGTAGATGAGGGCTTCCCCCCATTTCCATAAAATTGCTCCCCCTTTGCCAGTACCCACAGTGTATGAGGGGGCCTTTCAACCTAATGCAATTATCCTTTGCAACTAACTTGATTGGTAAAGTTCCTTTCCTGCCTTCAGCTTTTGAAGCAAACCCCCATCCTATCATTCTGTTTTGTTTGTCTTGCTTCCATTGTTTTGATGATGTCTCCATGTTGTTCTCTCCATGGTTACTCCAGTTTCTCCGTTTTTCCTTCTGACTATAATAACAAATGGTAACTCTAAGTAAAGATTACTTTTTCCACTTTAAAAGCCTCTAGAGTGATTTTTATCATACAAACAGCTAGTTTGTCTGGGGAAAACCAAGAGGGGACAAAGAGCGAGATAATCTCTCCACATTTTTCTTCTGCTGGTGGTCCCCCCCCCCCAATCTTATTGTCTACTAAATAAGAGAAATAACCATTAATGGAGTTTCAAACCTAGGCACTCCAGGTGTTCTGGAACTTCATTCCCAGAAGCCCTGATCAATAGGAGTGCTGACTCAGGCTTTTGATAATTGGAGTCCAAGAATACCTGGAGTGCCAAGGTTCACCATCACTGATCTATGCCATCTATTTCTGCCCTGAAAACAAATCACAAAGGAAAAGGAGAAACGATTTAATCTTCAAATATTTTTGTTGCAATATTAAAATGAAAATAGGTAGACAACACTTCATTTCCTAGAGGGGAGTGGTCTCATTATACAACAGGGTGAACTGGTCTAACACCATTACCAGATGTTGAAATACCAACAAAGAGGGCAGTAAAACACCCATTACTTAGTTTATTATAGTTATATTTTTTTGTCACAGTGGGAGGCACCATTTCCAACCCTGGAATGCCTTGGCACATCTCTGGTTGCAGCAATTGATAGCTCACTTCCAATATAGGTTGTGTTCATATGCAAAAATTGCTAGGAAAGCCAAACATCAAAGGAAATATATATATATGTATATAATCAAATCTGTCTACAGCTGTAAGCACGATCAGAGAGTTTATTTCATACCAGGTTTCCATGCAATGCCAATTAAAACAGGGACGGAATGAAATATTGTATATGGCAGCTACTGTAAAATTGAAAGTAAAAATGTTCTTGGTTCTCAGTTTACAATGGAAATGAATTCGATTCCTGGGTTACTCTGTACCCACAACATGTCTAATGATTGCTCTTCTATCAAAAATGATATAGCCCACTATTTACTTTGGACCACTGTTTTCCAGTCTTTGGTTTTTGGACTTCAGTTCCCAGAAGCCTATGTCAATTCCCCAAAGCACTGATCCGCCAATGTACTGACTTAGGCTTCTAGGAATTGAAGTACCCTTGTGGGGTATGTGCCCCATGTTGGGTGTACCAGAGCTTTAGACCAAGAACGGTATGAAAATTAACTGGCAAATTTAGTCCAATTTTGTGGCAAATGTATAGCCATCTCTGCCCCTCCCCCTGTGCCCAACCGAACATATTGTAATGTAATGTATTGTCTGTAAGCTGCCCTGAGTCGCCACGGCGAGTGGGTGGCAATATAAATTTGAACTAATAATAATAATAATAATAATAATAATAATCATCATCATCATCATCATCATCATCATCATCATCATCATCATCATCATCATCATCATCTGTTACAGAAGGTTGAAAGGCTGGGATAGATTTTCACATAATTATGCCCCTGTTTTAATGGGAGTTTCCTTTGAATGTATGAATATTTGATTTTGTGTCTCCTTGTGGGGTGTTCTGATATATAATGATTCTCAGTTAAAAAATTTGACTGATCCATGATATTATTCCCTAATGGGGAGGTAGCTCAAAGTTTTTTGCTTCTGGGTACCATTGTGAAGTTGTTTAGCACTGCTTAGATCTAAACAATGGCTAAGCTCTTGCATGATCAAACATGGAAGTGAGCAGGGAAGTAAAATACGGAAAAGAAATATGAAGAATGAGCATTGAGATAGAAATCTGGTTTGAAACACGAAACAAAACATTCTAGGGTTAATGAATTATGTTCTTCCTTTAAAGAAGTTCCTGTTCAAGAAATAAAAGAGATGAAGTTAACTTTTGCCCCTGAGAGAAATCATGGTTCTGAAGTTAAGCCCAGGCTTTCCAAGGACCATGTAGGAAAATGTTCTGGCTGCAGTCATAGGCAGCTGCCATGCATTACTAGATTCTGTGGAGTTTAACTGACCAGTAATACGATCTGGTAAGCAGCAACATCACCCTACATTTCTGAGAAAGAAAAGAGAAAGATGAAGTGTTGTTCAGAGCAGGACCTTGTGGTGCAAGGGTTAAGTTGCAATACCACAGCCAGAACTCTTTTCATGATCTGAGTTTGATCCTGATGGATTCAAGTTTGGCTCAGCCTTCCACGGCCTGTAAAGTGTTGGAAGTGCATTCTGAACTGCCCACAAAGGGTTCTAAGCACTATGGAGGCAGGGGTGTGCCGATCACCATGGGAGGGCACTGGACAGTGGTGAGGGGTGGTGACCAAGGGACAGGGGAGAAGACTGCCCCTGGGAACTGCTTGGTCACTACCTCTCTCTTGCTCCAATGGCTTAAATTAAAGTACAGCATGCCCAGGGGATAAAATAATAAAATAATAATCTGTGCCCCAGGGTGCCAGAGGTGAGGGTGCACCGGGATGAAGCCCGTTGTCCTGGTGGCCCAGGCCGTGCCTGTATGGAGTAGTATATCAGTGTAACTGTAATTACTATGCTATATGGAAAGATTAGATGTAGACACCCTAGACCAGGGGTTCCCAACCTACCCCCTTTGGGCTGGCCCTGCCCTGTGATGCCATTCTATTAGGCCCGTCGCCTTCTCCCCTGCACCCGGAAGTGGAAGCAGGGACGTGCCCACGTATGCATAAATGCACCCACGACTGTCATAAACGGGGAAGTGGGTGCATTTATGACAGCAGTAAATGCACCCACTTCTGTTTCTAGGGGTGTGGTCTGGCCCGCTCAGTTGATTGGGGGCATGGTCAGGCTCATGGGGCAAAAAGGTTTGCCACTCTTACCCTAGACAGCAAGAATAGAAATGTGAACCATTAGTCTGAAAATGTCTACTCTAGATATTCAGCCATTCTTCTATCATGCCTATAGTTCTAGGCCAACTAAAGAACCTGTAGGAGGGATTTTATGAAACCTATGTAGTGCATGATGGAATTTTTCTCATTATCTCTCCCCCCCCCCCCCGCCCTTGGTTCTAACAATGAGATTTCCTGGTGTAAGATATTTACTCTTTCAGTTTCACTCTAACCTCTGCACACATTCAGCAAATAATAATAATAATAATAATAATAATAATAATAATAATAATAATAATAATAATAATAATAATAATAATAATAATAATAATAATAATAATAATAATAATAATAATAATAATAATAATAATAATAATAATATTATTATTATTATTATTATTATTATTATTATTATTATTATTATTATTATTATTATTATTATTATTATTATTTCATGTCAGAGATTGCTCTGGGTTGAGAGGATTTTTGCCGGAGAAACTCCGCTCAGGGGACACCTGAATGAGACTCCTTTCATGTCCCCAAGTGCAGCCCTCAGATATTGAACCCTGACCTTCCAATCTCCAAACTCAGTGTCTTAACCACTAAGCCACTGGAGGAGCTGCATAATGATAGCCACTCCTGGAGACTCTGAAACCTGAAGGCAATCCAGAACCATCTTGAGATATTTTCAGAAGTTACAACCTGAGAGTTGAGACTCACCACAAGGAGGCAGTAGGAGAACAGCTAAGGTCATGACCGGATTAGCTTCTTTGTCTGTACTTTTATAATTCTACTGTGGCAGGCACATTCTGGAAGGAGCATTATTTACATCCTGAGTCACAACCTCCATCCTGCTAATTCAGCTCAGCCTTGTCCATCCTTAGCAACCATCCAAGATCTCAAGCAGTTGTCCATCTTTATTGCCCATCCTCTTGGAGATCCTAGCACAGCTCTTCTTCATGTATCTTTCGCTAACATATGGTCCATCCTTGCCCAATGGATTATTAATCAAGTTCTCAGCATTCCTAGAGAATTAAGAGGGATAAAAGCAAAGATGGGATTCAAGGGATTATTTCTGGGCACCATATTTCTCATAATATTTCAGGCAGCATAGAAATTGACTGAGGTGTCTGGTATTTGTAGTCCGAAAAAGTTACATGTCCCATTCCCACAAAGAAATGCTTGGTGGAAAAAAGTCAGTGTCGACATGTTTTCCTATAAGTAAACCTTCCTGCATTTATAATAGGTTGGCTACATTGGTTGTCGGTGTTTGTCCAACCAAGGATTATTCATCCCATATCTCTGTGAACAAACATTCGCATAGTCAAAGCAATGGTATTCCCTGTGGCAATGTATGGTTGTGAGAGCTGGACCATTAAGAAAGCTGAGCGCAGAAGAATAGATGCCTTTGAGATGTGGTGTTGGAGGAGAGTTTTGAGTGTCCCGTGGACAGGGAGGAGAACAAATAGGTCAATCTTAAAAGAAATCAACACTGACTGCTCCTTAGAAGGTCAAATAGTAAAGATGAAGCTGAAGTTCTTTGGACATCAAATGAGAAGAGAGGATTCGCTTGAGAAAGCCTTGATGCTGGGAAGGGTGGAGGGCAAAAGAAGAAGGGGGTGGCCCAAAATGAGATGGCTAGATGGTACTGTAGACACAATGGGCACAAAGCTGAGTGAGTTGAGGAGGATGGTGGAGGACAGAAGTGCCTGGCGGACAGTGGTCCATGGGGTCATCGCAAAGGGTCGGAATCGACTGTGCGACTGAACAACAAAATCTCTGTGAAGTCCCCTGTAGAATTAAAAATGGGATAAATGCATGTCCAAAGGACTTGGGAATTCTTGCTTATTAAATTAAATGCCCTCTGCAAGGTTGAATAAACAAGTGAATGTAGAACAGTCTTTGCGCTTGGTTGAGGCCACCACTCATGTGTGGTATCTTATCTGAACGGGGCTTGCCCTTAGCATGAAATAAATTGTGAATGTTGAGCTCCTGCAATTATTTAAGCTAATACAGAGTGTCTCGTTTTCAAGGAGTAAATCAGAATGCCTTTAGTATTATGGTCCTCGAATTGTGTGTATCCCTCAACTGCTGGATCTACAGGGAGGTAGAATCAATCTGCTATTTATTACCACGAAATGTGACACCCTATTTTAAGTGCCTTATTCCCTTCTGATTTAGGCAGAGCAGTGCATTATGTCCCAACAATATAGAAACCAGCTTTACTTAGTGGGGTTTTTTTTAACATTAGCTTTGAAGGATTTACACTACAAAAAACTTTCAGTACCTTGGTACATTATTCTGCAGAACAATGTTGAACAGCAACAGATGGGAAAGCAAGGAGGAAATGGAATTTAGTATGCAATGTTCACATAGACGCTACAGTGTCGATTTTCCCATTTGTGTCTAAGTGCACACCACAAAAGAGTGAGATCTGCCAGTTGTTACGACACAGGTGTGTAGCGGAGCCTGTTGCAGTTTAGTGTTTCTTTGAGAATATATTTGCTAAAACGGTAATTGCATCTTGTGGAATTCAGGGCAATTAACCCCCTCCCCCTGTTTTTCAACGAGTCCTTTGGATAGAAGGGCTTCTTCCATCTAATTTATAGCCTCAGTGTAATACTCTTGTGAACCTTTTAGTAAACCCTCAATGAGTAGTACCCAGTTTTGATTATGGGGGTGAGAAAGTAGATATTTCAGTTGAGCATAAACATTTCCAAAACAGCAATTGGTAAATATTCATACCAGTGGAAGATAGTAGTTTCGTTTTCATGGGAGAGTGGAATCTATTGTGAGTTTTAGTCTGAACATTACATAAGCTATCCAAGGTACTGAAACCAAATTCCAAATAGATGCAACATCTTGGATAGTTTCTTCAAAGTTCAGGATAAAACATATAGCAGAATCACTGCCTCCCCCAAACAAAACTGATGTAATTGTCTTCCTCTGAGTCTCAGCCCTTCCATTACTCTTTTCCCAGCACCATTTTTCTATGGTTTGTCACTACTCATTTCCTAAATGAGTCACATGAGGCATCACGTGATCAAGACACCAATGGACGGAGGGAGGAGTTGCCACGGACTAATAGGTGGCTAGAGGCCTCGCTGCCACCTCTGGGTCCCCACCAATGCCCGGAGGGGAGATAGTTTGTGTTTGTTCACCATATTTTGTTACTGTTGTTGTATTGTTGTATTGTTGTATTGTTGCATTGTTGTATTGTTGCAAGCCACCCTGAGTCGCCATGGCGAGTGGACGACAATATAAATTTGGATGAATAAATAAATAAATATGTAACTGATTAGGTAAAGGTCTTCCTTGTTCAAAAGCCAGCCCTGTCTGCCTGTAAGGGGGGACGCTCATCTCGGTTTACAGCCAAAGAACTAGCACTGTCTGCATCTGGAGACATTTCCGTGTTCACGAGGCAAGCATGACTAGATGCTGGAGCACATGGAATGTTGTTACCTTTCCCACCAAAGCAGTACCTATTTATCTACTTGCAATTTCTTGCTTTCAACCTGTTATTTTGGCAGGAGCTGGGACAGACAATGGGCACTCGTTCTGTCACGCAGCACTCAGCTCTCAAACTGCTGAACTTCTGTCCTTCTGGTTGTCGGGCTCAGCATCTTAACCACTAAGCCACTGCAACCCTCTTTGCAACTGCTTAGATTTTGCTAAACGGTGAACAGTTGTGCATAAAATATGACAAAATGTTTTTTTAAAAAAACTGCATGTAGAAAAACAAATTGAAAACATTGAGCATGTCTGTGAAAAAGTGTGCAATTTTAGTTCCAATATTTTAGACCTCTGTATTTTATTTTAGTTTTTCCCCTCCTGGTCAAGCCAGATGACTGAAGGACCAGTAATGATGGGAGTTTAATTTTATGCCAATTACATGTTGTTATCATGAGTGTTGTTCACTCATTCTATATGTCATTATAACTTACATACATGCAGGTTATGTGCTGAAGAATGACTTAGCAATTACTGTGAAAGTCATGCACATCAACAACATCAAAGAAAATTATAATAAGGCAACAATGCAAGATTTTGTGTTGTTTCAAGAGAGCAAAGCCTGCTGTAATGAAACCTTGGTGGTAAATCTGATGCTCATAAATTTTGATTTTATTGAACTCTAAACTTAAGCTTTACCTCCATCCCTCAACAACAACAAAAAATCTTAAAAGTAGTCTTGTAAGGATTTCTGGTTTCCTGAAAAGAGCTTATATCTGCCACGCTGGGGACAAAGGTGAAGACCTTGTGATTAATTTCATTTTTACGATTGCTGTGTCTACTCCAGTTCTAACCTGACAAGTTCTACCTAAATTCCATTAACTTAGCAAAACAACTTTTTTTTCCACCAAAGTTTACAACAAAAACCCTGATGTATCAGGAATAAAATAAAACTCTCCTGATATTTGGATTGAGTTTGTGATTTGGGGACGATATCATTGCCTGCAAGGATTTGATAGATTCTCTTGGGGTAAAAATATTAATGACTGTTAGTTGTGATGGATAAAAAAAAACTAAGAATGTTCTTATTCTAAGGCAAAACCTCCGATTTCTGGGTAACAGAAAGGACAGAAAATAGTTCCTTTCTGTATGAGATGAACTAACTCTAACCATGAATAAGTTTCATTATCATCCTAAGCCTTCTAATAACTACCAGTACATTGTAAACTACCAGTACATAGTAATAACTACCAGTACATAGTGTTAGAAAAGTCAGAAGCGATCGACTCTTGAGTTTTCTTCATATCTTTCTCAAGTAAGTTTTATGAACTTATGCTGTCAAGAGTGGGAAGATATCCCGGATGAGAAGAATACAACCAACCAACCAACCAACCAACCAACCAACCAAACAAACAAACAAACAAACAAACAAGCAAGCAAGCAAGCAAGCAAGCAAGCAAATAAACAAACAAACAAATTCTGATGAGCCCCTCTTCCCTTTATAGACTTTTATTTTGGGGTGGATTTTGGGTGAAACAGCGACCAAGATGCTTGTTTTTAAAAGCATATAAACAGAAGGCTGGAATATATTTTCTCAAAGAAAAACAGGCAGGATAAATATATCAAGAGAAAGAAGTATCGATCCTCCTGGAACTTTGTAGAGAAAGTTTGCATTTGTGCTCCATTTCTAGAGGCTGCTGCGTCTGCGCACCTTATTCAAAAACAGTTGTAAAAATCTATCACTTCATCATTGACATGTTGTGTAAAACAGCAGTCTCCCCTTCGTTAAGAGCTGCTTTATGTCACTTTCATTGATACGAATATTGCCCTAGTGATTGTGTGGGAGAATACAAGAACAGACTGCAATAAAATTAAAAATAACTTTCCAAGGAAATAGTATTTGGAAGGATTAATTACAGAAGTTCAAACCGGAGGCCATATGCTTTCCCTGACTTTATGGGGGCACATACAGTGTGCCTTCAATAAAAAGAGGGATGGAGCTAGGGAAAAGAGAGGAGGAGGAGGAGAGAGAAAATATGTGTGTGTGTGGCAGCTTAAACAATGCAGTTGCAGTGCTAGATAATTAATCCTGTAACATGACAATATACAAGTTAGGATCCTGGAAATACATAATTTTATACATAGGTTCATACCATATAAATTTAAAAAGAGGCAAAAACAGATGTATTTCTAATCTAGGGCAATTCCTTCAAGGTTTGTCTCTGACCCATAGTAACTTTTTCCTAAAAACCTTTCAAAAATAATTAGCCAACGGCTAGCTTTTTAGAAATGTGAGGTCCAGAATTCTGTGGCCTGAAGGCCCCTGACACCAATTCATCCTGCCCCACTACCCTCATCACTCCTGGAAGTGGAAGCAAAACATACCCATATGGATTGGCTTTGGGGGCCGGATCCAGCCAGTGGGCCATAGTTTGGGCACCCCTGCTCTATCTATCTATCTATCTATCTATCTATCTATCTATCTATCTATCTATCTATCTATCTATCTATCTATCTATCTATCTATCTATCTAGACTTCTTTGTAAGCAATTTGACTTGTCTGTAAGCAATTCCTGTCAGCAGTTAAGGAACTCACCTACCTAAACAGTTTTATCAGGAGGGCACTTCATTTGCAGGGCAATTGGCCAACTGGCTATCAGACACTGAATGTTTTGTGGACAAAAGCCAATTGGCTGAGCTGCAGTCATTCTTTAAAAACGAGGTGGCATTTGCTATGGCAGCTTGCTCCTGGATTATTATCCCGAATAGCTTGGAATTGCATTTATTTGTTTGTTACATTTGTAGCCTGTCTTTCCTCCAAAGAGACAAATATGGCACTTTCCTCCCCAACCAAAGGTAGATCTCAATATGGTCATCTAGTGAGCATAATGGCTGAGTCTGCAGTGGCTCGGTGGTTAAGAAGCTATTCTGGGTTGAAATATTTTTTGCAGAAGAAAATCCATTCAAAGAATGCCCAAATGAAGCTCCTTTCATGTTCCCAAGAGCTGGGACAGAGATGAGACCTCAATCCATCATGCAGTATCGGGGTCTCAAACTGCAGACTTGCCAGCCTTCCAGCTAACAAGGAGAGCTTCTTAACCACCGACCCACTGCAGACTCAGCCATTAAGCTCACTAAATGACAATATTGAGATCTATCTTTGGTTGATATGAAATTATTATTATAATGGCTGAGTGAAGATTTGAATCCAGGTCTCTCGAATCCTAGTCTAGAACTCAAAGCACTGGCTCTCTATTTAAGGTAGATTATGAATTGATGGTGGGAATAAAATGCCACCTCCTGAAGTTTTGAATTCATTGGCTGACTGGTGTAGAAGGCACCATAAATCTTCAGCAGTTTTGTTTCCTGGAAGGTCTCCATGTAGTATCTCTCTTGGGAAGTTACGGGAAATTTGGAGCCACAGATTAAAAACTAAACTATAGAGAAATGGATGGATAGGTCTACCTTGTGCCAATGGAGGATGAGAGGTGGATCCTCTTGAGATTGTAAACAGAACATTAGATGAACTCTCCACATTCCTGAACCAATTTTTCAGGTCAGATGGAACCTCTTTAGTAGCTCCTATGAAATCCAGACCAAACCCTGGTGTGGATCCATCAGCCTTGTGAGTGGAATGACCAGTCTTCACTGCATTTAGATACTTCGAGGCAGTTGTAATGTAACTTGTATACCTTTCTTACTTCAGGATGGGGAGAGCTGGAGTACCCTAGCAATTGGGTACTAATCCAAGCTCTCTTGCAAAGTCATCTAAAATGGGGATGGGGTGGGGGAGACTTTTCTTTCTGTTATTATTCTCGACAGCCACAGTTCATCGTCTGGAAGTGAAAAGCCTGTTACACAAGCTTTGCCATGCTAAACAGGGTGTTTAGCTATACATGAGCTTCACTCTGAGAAAATCTCAGGTGACAAGAAAAGATGGTACAAGGCATTAATCCCAATATAGAAACATGCCATATACTGACAAACATATCCAAGCTTAAGTAATTAAATCTCTGTCTGAAGACACACAATGATAAGGTGTTTGTGTCTTGAGTAGATGAAATTTGCCGCCTTTCATGGTGATCATAAGAAGGCCAATTTATTCTCTTTTTTGGCTCTTTCATCTCTCTGTTTTCAGGGAGTCCTTTGGGTATTTGGTTTAACATTTATGGTACAGTGACTATAGATGTTTAAAACAGCATAGGTACTGTTTTCCCCAGCCTCTAAAACAGTAGCAAATCAAGACTCACCTATTATATGTATATTCTACATTATAAGTAGTTATTTAATCTTGTTATCTTATTTCCTCTCCAAGTATATCCAGACCTCAGCAGAATGACAGGCTAAATATACCCTCATTTAAGCTCTTGACATCCTGTTCTGAAGCTCCCATTTTTATTTATTTATTTTTATGTATTTAATGACATAGTGCCAGACGAGGCTCCTAGAAGCTAATTCGCTTCTCAAGAACTAACAACAACCCAAACCCAAGCATTGAGGCCTTGATCATGTGGAAATAGAGGTGAAATAAACTCTCTCTCTCTCTTTCTCTAACCAAAGGCACACAAGGAATGAAAATACAGTAAAACCTCAGATAACACTAAAACCTTGTTCCACAAGTCTTGGTGTTATACAATTTTTAGTGTTATCCGATGCATGTTAAAATCCGATGGGATCCATAGAGATACATTGTAACCACACAGGCTTTAGCGGTTGTTATCTGATGCATCCCATAGGATCTTAATGTTATCCGATGCAATTCTTCCCCCCAGATTGCTTAATGTTATGCGATTTTAGTGTTATTCGATACTAATGTTATCTAAGGTATTACTGTACAGTAATACCTCGGATAACGCTAAGACTTGGTTCCACAAGTCTTGGTGTTATCCGATTTTTAGTGTTATCCGATGCATGTTAAAATCCTATGGGATGGATCGGATAATGTTAATAAAGCTCCATAGAGATATATTGTAACCGCACATGCTTTAGCGGTTGTTATCTGATCCATCCCATAGGACCTTAATGTTATTCGATCCAATTCTCCACCACAGATTACTTAACGTTATGCGATTTTAGCGTTATCCGAGGTAAATGTTATCCAAGGTATTACTGTAAATAGAATAAACCAAGTCCCATAACTTGTGCTGTTCTTGAAATGCACACTTGAAAATAACTAGTTACTAGGAACTAATTACTTCCAAGTGATTGTTTCCAGCACAACACAAGTTACCTACCATGGTTTATTATTATTATTATTTTGCCCTGTTACTAAGTACAGTTTGGCGATGAGTATGACCTATGAGGGTTATCTTAAGTCAGAAGTGACTTAACAGTGCTTAACAACAACTGAAACAAAGGATAATAACCATTTGTAAAATAACTGCAATATTTCATCAAGTTTCTGGTCCCATTAAATAGTGGAGGACAGATGCCCCATGGTTTAATGCAGCCTTATGTTCTGGTGTTAGTGTTAAGCCAATGAAGAGGTAGAGGAGAGTGAGTGAGATTTAGGCCATTGTTGCTATGAAATTCAATGAAGATAGCTAGAAAAAAGGTGGAAGAAATCTTTATTACAGTCAACATACTCATGAACATGAATAGGGTCAAGGCCACCCTGCTATACTCTGTGTATTCCATGTGTTCACTCAAAATGACCTAATTTATCAAGGTGTAAAGTGATGTTAGGAAGTTATAACAATACTACGAGAAAGTAAAGAGGTCTATCAATTGTTTATTAATAGAGCTGTTTTTCTGCAGTCTGTGGTTTTTATAGATGAAATGAGGACAACGTATCAGTAGGGTTGTTATACTTGTGATACTTGGAAGACATCACTAAGATTTTAAGAAGCTTTGAGATTAAA
>CP126892.1:109530000-109782500 GCA_030440675.1 Furcifer pardalis | reverse complement strand
ACAGCTCTCGATGGAGGATGGAGATGGTGTGCAAGGTAAGAGATAAAAAACTAGTGATGTGTGGCCTTTCCAATACAAAACACTTCAGCTTATTTATAGTCTTCCATGGAGGCAGGAAAACTAATGGGTAGTGGCCAAGATCTGAAGGGAAAATGATCTGTAGGAAGGATTTGAATGTCAAAAGAGCTGAAGGATAAGAGAGAGATGCCTTGGTTCAGTTGTTTGGGGGTGGGGGTGGGCAGTTGTGAATATATGAGACACAAGAGAGATAAAGTGGTATTTTAATGTGTGGCCTCAAGCCACCAGTGCTTAAAATCCAGTCCTTGATTGTTTCCACTGTGGTTAAATTTGTTCCATCATTCCTTTTCTGTAGAACACTTTCCTCTGCCACCAGCTCATATCATCATGTTCTTTCTCTCCTGTTTCTCCCTTAACATTTGTGGCAACAGTTTGGTGGCTCTGAGAATCAATCCCTTTCCCACACACAATTCATTTTACGGAGCAGGAGAAGCAGGGGGGGAAAGTGGAAGGGTGGGTGGGAAGAGGAATATGTAAACCCTCCAACCCTTCCAGAGTATGTTTCGAAACCCCACCGGCCATCTGGCCTCGCAGAAGGCCTGCTGTTCTTTTCATGTTTGGAAGGATAGTTTGATAACAAACTTGCCTAATAAATACAGAGCTGAAAGACAACAGAAAAGTGCGGCTTGCTGTCTTTTGACATTTTTGATGTTTTCCTAATTTATAACATTAAAAATGGCTCAAACAGATGGGCTTTAATATCTTCTCCCATACAAACATGTGGCTTAACTTGTGTACAATATCAGCTCTTTTCGGAGACGAGGACTCAAACTGCAGTCATTTGGTTCATTTCAGCTAAGCCTTTGTTGGAACAACTTTTAACTGTTTGCAAGGCTGAAATGGTCAGGGAGTTAGATACCTGGCAGCATAGCCAGCAGTCAGGAGTTCAATTCCCCACCTTGTCTCTTGGGAGAAAAGGTCATCTATGTAGCCTGGTGTGTGTGTGGTGGGAATGACCAGCCAAGTGGGTGTGGCCTAGGGGGATGTTTGCTACTGGTACGCCTGCACCAAGGTGTACTGGGAGAAGCACACCACTGCATCCTGACTCATGGAACTGGATCAGTGGTATGGGTCATGTTGTGTCATGCTGTGAAGCAGAAGACAAATGGAAGGCCACTGCATTATATTCTCAGGACAGACTTCAGGCTGATTGCCATGATGATCATCTATATTCAGATTTGGATACAGCAGCAGAAACGGAAGAAGGAGGAGGAGGAGGAGCAGGAGGAGGAGGAAATTTTTTTTAGAAGGAAAATTTTTATTGATAAAATGCTTACTACAGAACCATCTGTCAAGGTGAACTACATAAACTTGTCATCACTTTCAAAAACTTAGCTCAGTAAACATAGTTACATATATAGTGATTGTGGAAGGAAATATACAGTATATACAATACCAAAAAAGCAATGATATTTACAATTATACTGTCATTTACATGAAACTTAACTTTTAACATTCTAAGTTATCCCCAAATTTCTTTCTGTCAACCACTGCCACCATTTTTATCTGTCGGGTTCCTTCTGTCTTACTATCATTCTTTTAGCATATACTCTGAGCCTTGCCATCACACTGCCCACCACTTGTTTGGGACCTGCCAGCTTTCCCATCTTCCCTTCCTGTCCCCTTTGGAACATCAGAGCGCTTAAGGCAAACAGATTGATTAATCTAACCAAGGACCAGGGCACTTTCCAGTTATCCAGCTTCCCTTTCTTTCTCGGCCCCTTCCACCCCTTTCCTGGCTCTGTCCCTGAGAGAATCGTCTCTGCTCTCTGTTCCTTTAAATAAGGCCAGTCCAATTTACTTGCCAGAGCTCCCAAAAATTTCTTGCGATGAAGGACATCTTTTGCAAAATGCGAACAGGTTTCTCTCGGGGGTTTCTGGCCTGTTATTCCACCTCTAACATTCTGGCATCTTATCCTCCTGCACTGCTGTTCCTCTTCCTTTTTCCATGGGTAGGTCGCTCCTACATTAAGTACCTAATGATATGCCCTCCACCTCGTTTCCCACAGACAGAGGGGTATATTCCCATCTTTAAACACAGACAAGTCCTCCTCCCCTGGCTGCAGATATTCCGGCAGATTAGTCTTAGAAGCCCACTTCTCTCTGAATGGCCTAGTGATTCTTTCCTCTACGGCCTCAGTGTAAATAACTCGCTTTGACTCCCTCACTGTATCGGCAATCTTAAGTGTGTTTGCCCTCATCGCCCAACGATTGACTCCCTCCACCATATCTCTAACGTACGGCCTCATTCCCGTTTTCGAAGCACTGGTCAATCTGGGAGAACGGAGTTCCTCCTCCCACCACTGTTTCCCCCATCTTCTGCTTTGCCATAGGTCGCCTTGCACACCGATCAGTCAGGATTCTCCCTCATTAGTCTTCTGTTTCAAGTTATTGGCCAAAAAGGCACCTAGGAAAAGAGGGCCGAGAGCTGGCAACCCTAACCCACCTTCTTTTACCGAGCGGTACGCCACTGCCCTAGGGAGAGGGAAAACCTTCATTCCCCACAAGAAAACAAAAACTCTTCCCTATCTATAAGTTTCTGAGGATGGGGATACACAGCTGCCACATGATTCGCCACTGGTATACAATAAGTTTTGAAGAACTGTACTTTCTTGTAGAGACCCAGCCTCCAGGGTTTCCACCTCTCCAGTCGGTTCTCCACCCCCTCTTCCCACCTTTTCCAATTCTCTTCCCATCCATTGGGGTCAACAGTGAACAGGATGCCCAAGATCTTGACTGAACTTTGCCTGCTACCTATATTGTCTCCTTCCCCGTTCAAAGCTTCTTTTAGTGTCTTTCCCCTGAGTTCTCCAGTCTTTCCACCCAAAATATACACTCTGCTTTTTGTGGCATTGATGAGAGCTCCGGAAGCCTTCCCATAACCCTCTAATAATTCCTTCACTGGATCCAACTCCTGCTCTCCCGATGTAAAAACATAAACGTCATCAGCGTGGGCAACAAATTTGATTTTCCTATCTGCTTCCCTACCATCGAGGTCCCTCCTAAAAGGTAGGAATCCCCCGATCCGGCTGTCTTGTTCTATCAGTGTCAAAAGTGGATCCAATGCCAGCACATAGAGTGCTGCACTCAGCGGACAGCCCTGACACAATCCAGAATGAATGGGGATCTCTGCCCCTTTCCATCCATTCACCTGCGGCTGCACCGTGACCCGACTGTACAGATTTTTCAGCCATGCCACAAATTGCATCGGAACTCCCTTCAGCTCTAGCACCCTCCATAGATAGGTTTGGTCCACCTTATCAAAGGCCTTGGACTGGTCCATCTGTAGGAGAGTTCTTTCTTCCCTGAACTGTCCTGCTCCTTCAAAAAATTCCTGAATTATCCCCAGTGATTCTGTCATCTTTCTCCCGGGGACAGATGATGTTTGACCCTTTGCTACCAATTTTCCAATCATTTTAGTCAACCTTCTGTTCAACACCTTTGCCAGAAGAAGAAGAAGAAGAAGAAGAAGAAGAAGAAGAAGAAGAAGAAGAAGAAGAAGAAGAAGAAGAAGAAGAAGAAGAAGAAGAAGAAGAAGAAGAAGAAGAAGAAGAAGAAGAAGAAGAAGAAGAAGAAGAAGAAGAAGAAGAAGAAGAAGAAGAAGAAGAAGAAGAAGAAGAAGAAGAAGAAGAAGAAGAAGAAGAAGAAGAAGAAGAAGAAGAAGAAGAAGAAGAAGAAGAAGAAGAAGAAGAAGAAGAAGAAGAAGAAGAAGAAGAAGAAGAAGAAGAAGAAGAAGAAGAAGAAGAAGAAGAAGAAGAAGAAGAAGAAGAAGAAATTCAGTTATAACTTGATATCGCATAGCAACAACAATACTAAAAACACAATAAATTACCCTGCCCTAATTGCATGGTGGGGGAATAGAATGTATGTATAATAAATAGAACAAAATGGTAAAGTCAGTTTGATGAAGTTAGTGGAGACTTTCACCTCCTACTGGAGGTGACTTGAGCTTCTCTCCCAGAAGCAGAATGGAGAACAGAGACAGCATATCTTTTGGATCTGTGAGTATCTTTACTCACACAGGTTGATTGCAAGATAGGAATAAACTAAACACATGATGAAGTGGGTCAAGCTCACCTCCAATTTCTTCTATTGTTCCTCATATGGAGAGTGACCATTTCAAGAACATCTTCATTATAGCTACTCACATGATAAAACCTTAATTTTCCCAAGATGTTGATCAAATCGAGAACCTTCAAATATAGGAAAGGCTGTTGGAATCCCCCCCCCCCATCACTCTCCACATAAACGCAGCGATGAAAGAAGGCAGACAAAGGATAATCTTCTCTGCTACTTCAGATATTCAAGTAACCCTATCTTAAAGCCACATGAAGACTAGAGTATTTAATCAATGCAGGATTTGGTTCTGCATTTACTTAGAAGACTGCATTGGTAGGCTAACTATTGATAAGAGTTTTATATTTGATATCTTCCACCAATATAGAAAGGTGTCAGGTGAGCTTGAAGGAACATATGATGTCTATTTCCTTGGCAAAGGTGTCCAATTACATTAAAGATCTTTTAATGTTTGCTCCAATATTAAGAATGGCGAAACAAAACCTGTAAACACCTTTTTTTAATGCATTGATGGTGTGCTTTAATAGCAAGCTCTACCACTTTTATATTAATAACTGTATTGGGAAGGGAGAGAAGTGAAAAGCCTTTGATGGCTCTTTTAAATTTTCTTAATATGTTGGAGAGAACCTTTGTTTTCAATGATGCAGAACCTCAGTTGTTTTGCATCAGAATGGTCCACAGAATCTTTTATTCAGCGTCCAAATCAATGCTTCAGCATCTTATAAAAATATTTTATTGAATTTTATGAGAGTCACATTTAATCTAGGCTGCATTGTGCATGGTTTTATTAGCTCATTAATGTTTGCTCTCATTTGCCTGGTAAGATTTGGGGAGAGAAGACAAGGTATGTTCACAAGGTATGATCCATGTACTGTATATACAAAGGTTATTTCTGTTGAAGCCTTCCTCATATGTTCTCAGAACATGTGGATCAGGGGTTCTCAACCTATGGCCCATGGGCCAGATCCAGCCTGCAGCACCATTTCATGTGGCCCACCACCCATCGTTCCTGCCACCACCACCACCACAAGTGGCAGAAGCAGTGGAAACAGCCGCATCCACACTTAAGTCTGTTGTAAACATGTTTATGACAACTGTAAACATGCCCACAGCTGCCATAGACAGGTTCACGACAGCCACAGACTCATTTTATGGCAGCGTTTACAAACAATACATTACAAACAATACATTACATTACAATATGTTGATGGGGGTCAGAGGGAGGGGCAGCGAAGTCCTCAACCTGCCCTGGCTTCTTCTTCCCTGGCCGTTGGTGTGGGCACCAACTTCTTCAAAAATAAGAACTTTCCATGGGAATATCCCAAATTCCTTCATCAATTTGGTGGAGAAAAAGAACTTGAGATGTTACTGAGATGTTAACAAAAAATTGAATGTACGTGAAAACAAGGTTGGTAGTTATTTCTTTATGACTTTCAAGTCTTTCCCAACATTCAGTCATGTCTGTGACAGTTAATTAGGCTTATCACTTGGTTTTCCTCCTCATAATTTCACCTTTAAGGATCAGATGTGAGGCAGTTACTGCAGGATTCTTGCTCCAGTGTAAATAGTAGTACCTATTGAATTTGAGTGGTCACAGTAGTTGAATAGTTAAGATGCTGAGCCTGCACAGTGCATGATGGAGTCAGCTTCTGACATCTGCCCCAGTTCCCGCCAACCTAGCAATTTGAAAAAAAAGAAATTCCAAGTACTTGTATATACTCGAGTATAAGCCTAGTTTTTCAGTCCCAAAATGAGCCCCCAAAAGGGGAAATGGCTTATACTCGGGTAAATGACCATGAGGGTACCAAGATCATGTCGGATTGAGTCGTGTCAAAAATTTAATTAATTTTACCATATTTTCATGTATTTTGATTATTGAAACTCACTAGCAGCTGCTGCATTTCCCATCACCTTGCAAACAAAAGTCTGCATAGTCAAAGCAATGGTATTTCCGGTAGTGATGTATGATTGTGAGAGCTGGACCATAAGGAAAGCTGAGCTGAGAAGAATAGAAACTTTGAGATGTGGTGCTGGAGGAGAGTTTTGAGAGTCCCCTGGACAGCGAGGAGAACAAATAGGTCAATCTTAGAAGAAATCAACCCCGACTGCTATATGATTACCTTTCAGGTATTTGAAGAGTGCTATCATATCCATTTTCAATCTCCTCAAGTCTAAACATGCCCAGTTCCTTTAATTTTTCCTCATACTACTTGGTTTCCAGTCCTCTGATCATCCTTGTTGCCCTGCTCATTTCATGCTCTAATTTGTTTGCATCTTTCTTAGAGTGTGTTGGCCAACATTGGACACAGTACTCTACATGTGGTCTAACTATTGCTAAATAGAGGGTACTGTTGATGTCTGACTATTTATTTTGTAATTCTGCGTAACAGATGAGCAATTAACTGCCTCTACAACATATCTAGTCCTTGTACTCCCCATTTAGGCAATACAACAGTGGCTGAAGGCAGCTTTTCATAATCTGTTAAAAGTCTATTATGCTTTACAAATACACACACATCCTTTTAGTAATGCTTTCTTGTATCAAATATCTGCTATTTATGATTGTGTTGCCTATACATTTATTATATGCAAAACTCTATTATGTATATAATTTCTCATCTGGCTAGTAAAACATCCTAGAGGTTTCATGCAACTCTTTAATTATGAACTTCAGGGGGACACCACAGAACAAATATTTTAAATGTCTAGACAACCAGTCATCAGAGAGTAACTGTTTAATTGGGTCAAGCTAATGCTGTTAGATCCTGTGCATTCTAAGGAAGAATGGTGACGTTTGGCATGCTTTAATTGCTCAGCACTTTGAAGACTGTAATGGCGTATTTCTGTTGTCTGCTAGAGATGGAATTTATTTCTGGTGTGTAGAAAACTAAATAGCCATGGCTTGGAAAAGATGGCTATGGAATATTTCTCCCATGGGTGATATTTAAGGGGTTGTGGCCCACCGCACATGGTAGACCAGACTGGCTGGCAGCCACCACACAAGGAGTAAGGATAAGAGGCAGAATCTTACTACAGTCCAAAGGATAAGGCAGAGTTGTTAGTCAGGAAGAGCTGAGTTCAGAAGTCGATTGATGGAGAACAAAGACAGAAGGTTGATCCAGAAGAGTAGTCGAGTTTCCAGGCAATAGGTCCAGGGTCAGTAATCAGGCAAGAGATGCAGGCTAGAGTGGTGTGGAGTCAGCACAAACACAGATTGTTCCAACAAGCTTGTACTGGTAGGCATGTCTGCTTAAAAAGGTTCAGGCTCAGAGCTCACAGCTGGGAGTGGTCATTGCAAATGAGCCCTTGCTTTTCTCCTTCGCACCTGTAGCTCATTTCTCAGCTGCATCCTGCATCTTTCTGATGTGCTGGGCTCCGCTGCCTCTCCAGTTGGTTCCTCAGCAAGTGCTCCTGTCAACTCTTGATCAACTTGATGAATAGGAGGCAGCTCCATTCTGACAGCTGGCTAAGATATTGACAGAAACACCTCCTCATCAAATCCAGGATTCCAGGTACAGAAAGTCTTCCTCATAGGACTGGGCTCCACAACAAAAGGTCAATTGGGTTTATTAGAAATTCCACCTTTCAGAACACATTGGGAGGAAAACCCATGTCAGTCTGTAGGTAACATTTGCCAGCTCCAAAGGTATACATCTCTGGCATTTTAAGTACCAAATTTCAAAAGGTTTGGGTCTTACCATCAAGGGTTTGATGTTTTGTAACTCCTCTTGAAGAGGGAATCTCAGCTCTGTTGGTAATTTGGGATTTTAAGGGGACAGAAAGGACTGTCAAGTCCTTGTACAACACATGAACCAAAGAAGACATATTTGGTCTTGCCCATTTGAAGATGAGGCCTATATTTTAGGTCAGGCCAGACTTCCTTAGCAATGGATCGCTTTTATTTTGATGAAAAGTATTATTATTATTATTACTATTATTGTTGTTGTTGTTGTTGTTGTTGTTGTTGTTGTTGTTGTTGTTGTTGTTGTTGTTGTTGTTGTTGTTGTTGTTGTTGTTAATCGTATTTATTATCCCGCCCCAATCGGGCAAATCCGACTCTGGGCGGCTTACAGCATGAATTAAAATCACAGGTTAAAATTAGAATAATAGTTATGTTTAAAACCATAAAAAATTCATAAGAAAAATTAAAATTAAAATAGCGCACCGCTAAAAACCGGAGCAGGAAGAGGTGGCAGTTCCCTAAACCAACCAGCCTACATGGGATCCCACGTTACTGAGTCCCCATACATGTTCCGCGAGCCAGGTCTTTAGGCCTCGACGGAAAGACAGGAGATCTACCTGTAGGCGCAGCTCAGTTGGGAGAAGGTTCCACAGGGCCGGGGCGAACACAGAGAAGGCCCTCTTCCTAGTGCTAGTGAGGCGAGCCTCCCTAGCTGATGGTATAACAAGAGAGCCCCTCCGATCCGCCCTGGTGGGACGGACAGACGTTCTTAGGATGATGTGGTCTCTTAGGTATCCTGGCCCACTATCATATAGGGCTTTAAAGGTAATAACCAGCACCTTGAATTGCACCCGGAGACATACTGGCAACCAATGCAGCTCCCGAAGTAGTGGTGTGGCATGAGCATATCGCCCGCGCCCCATCACTACCCTGGCCGCCGCATTTTGGACCAGTTGCAGTCTCCGAATGGTCACCAAGGGCAGCCCCATGTAGAGCGCATTACAGTAATCAAGTCTGGAGGTGACCAAAGCATGTGTGACCATGAGCAAGGCGTCCCGGTCCAGGAGTGGGCGTAACTGGCGGATTACACGAAGTTGTGCAAAAGCCCTCCTGGCCACGGCTGCCACCTGCTCTTTGAACAGTAGCTGTGAGTCCAGGAGGACCCCCAGATTACGCACCGGATCTGTTTGGGGCAGAACTGCCCCATCCAGAAACAAGGCTGGTAACTCCCGAGGTAACACGGGGCCCCCTACCCAAAGCCACTCAGTCTTGTCTGGATTCAGCTGTAGCCCATTTTCCCCCATCCAGACCTTAACAGCCTCCAGGCACCTGGAAAGGACTTCCACCGCACCACTTGGGTCCTCATGGGCCGAGATGTATAACTGAGTATCATCTGCATATTGATGATACTTCACCCCGTGGGAACGGATGATCTCACCCAGAGGCTTCATGTAGATGTTAAATAGGAGAGGAGAAAGCACCGAGCCCTGAGGCACCCCATATTGGAGGGGCCTAGGGCTGGACTTCTCGTTCTCCAGCCACACCGACTGGGTCCTGCCCCTCAGGAATGAGGAAAACCAGGCCAACACAGTGCCCTGGATCCCCAACCCTTGGAGCCTCCCCAGAAGGATACCATGATCGACGGTATCGAAGGCTGCTGACAGATCGAGAAGAGCTAGAACGGACGGATAACGTCCATCCCGCTCTCTCCAGAGATCATCCACCAATCCGATTAGTGCAGTTTCTGTCCCATGTCCGGGCCTGAATCCTGACTGAAAAGGGTCCAGATAATCCGCTTCATCCAGGACTTCCTGTAACTGCTGCGCCACTGCCTTTTCCAACACCTTACCCAAAAAGGGTAGGTTGGACACTGGCTGGTAGTTAGTGAGTACCATAGGGTCGAGGGAAGGTTTTTTCAAAAGGGGGCGCACCAAAGCATGTTTAAAAGGTGGTGGAAAAGACCCCTCCTTTAAAGATGAATTTATAATCGCCTCGACCCAGCCGCCTGCCACGGCCTTAGATGCTTTAATCAGCCAAGCAGGGCATGGGTCCAGTGCGCAGGCTGTGGCGCGAACAGATCCAAGAAGCCTGTCCACTTCCTCAGGGTCAACTGGATCGAACCGATCCCAAATAACATGGCCAGACTGTACTCTGGTCAACCCCAGCTCTGTCTCTTCCACACCGGGATTAAACTTCAAGTGAATCTGAGCAATTTTCTCCTCTAGATAATCGGCAAAAGCCTCAGCCGATCCCTGCCAACCAGGGCCAGACCCCCCTCTTCCAAGCAGGGACCTGGTCACCCGGAACAAGGTTGCTGGGCGATTATCTGCGGAGGCAATAAGGGCGGTGAAATATTGGCGTTTCACCGCCCCCATCGCCACTAGGTAGTCTTTAATAGCAGCTCTAACCAGTGTTCGATCAGACTCACTCCGAGTCTTCACCCAGCGGCGCTCTCGGCGTCTCTTTGCCCATTTAAGCTCCCTTAGTTCTTCTGTAAACCAAGGGGCAGATCGATCCCTACAAGCATGGAGAGGCCGTAGTGGAGCGATTACGTCCAAAGCTGCCATTGTTTTCTCATTCCAGGCGTTGACAAGAGCTTCGGACGAACCGCTTTGCAGGTCAAGAGGACAACATCCCAGTTCCCTCTGGAATCCAACCGGATCCATTAGTCGCTGTTTAGTCCATTAGTTGCACTAAAATGAATACTGGAGAAAATTATACACAAAAGATATGGCTGAAATTCTGTTGCTATATTGAGTAAGTTGCCCAGGAGTAGGCCCATTGAATCAAGTGGGGTTTTGGTGAGTCAACTCCTCTGTAAATTCCACTAATTCAATGGGCCTACTCTAGTTATGTCCTATCTAAAAATGAGCAGGATTTCAGCCACTATTTTAGGGGAAAACTTGTGCAAAAATTGTACACATTGTGAAAACTCTACACTAGGTGGGAATTTAAATATAAAATTTTATGTTGTGACAATTTTCAGGTGGATTTTTATGTGTGTTTTTTTAAAAAAGTAAGATGAAGATAATGGAACCAAACCTATTAGATTCATCCACATTCTTTACAGTCGCCCTCTTGTATGTGGCTTTTATTTAAAAAATTCTGGACAATGCACTGACAGTAGTGTGTCTCTACCCCCATCTGAAATACACTGTGTCATACTTTATCTTTTATTTCACAGAGAAGCACAACCATTCCTATAAATCATATTATCTGATTCAGATGTTATTTAATTATAGCTCAAAAAGGCTGTCATATCACCCCCTTGTTCAATGAATATTTCATAATATACTATCTATAATGGCTGTGTTTAATTGCTTTGAATTCAAAAGGCAATATTGGATTGCATGTGCACATGGTGTATATGTGTGTGAGAGTGTGTGTATTTAAAAAGGAAAATCATAATTGTCTTGTATGCGCTATTGAACAGAAAGGAATCTTCAATAACAAAATTACATTAATTGCATAAGCTATTAAATATGATTGATGGGAAAATTGGAAGCTTACTAGTTCTCCCCTACACAAAAGCATACCCTGCTTTTGAAGTTGGTGTTCAGAAATGTCATTGATGCCACAGAGAAGAAAGGCAGAACAGAAGGTCTGCATGTCCTCAGGAAAAAAAAGAGGAGTTTCTCAATTTTTTTTTCTCAGCAGCATTCTATATTATAAACCTTCCTTTTTCATAACTACTCCAGTTACAGACTTTCATGGCTTCAAGGAAAGATCCCTGGGAAGAGAGACCTTGAACATAGACAAACTTCATGGCTGAAGAACCTAAGAGACTGGTGTGGCACATCCTCAGAAGAACTGTTCCAATGAGTTAAGGGGAAGACTATTGCCATGATGATAGCCAATGTCTGAATGGATACGGCACCTGAAGAAGAAAAAGAATTCTAATGTTTCCACGAAAAGTTATACCATTTAGGTTTCCCCACTGCCACTTCATGTTGGTGTATTCCATCAAGTCAACTCTGATGGATGGTGACCCTACGAATGAGTGACCTTAAAAATGTGCTGTCCTCAACAACCATGCTCAGCTCATGCAAAGTCAAGTCAAGTCTTTCCTTTAGGGAAGTCAGCCAGTTTTGTCTTTTCCTGTTGACTTCCACCTTTCCCAACATAATTGTTCCCCTCCCCAGAAACTATTACCCGTCCATTCTGCTTTTATGTTGAGTCTTGCCTTCTCTACCAAAGTAAAACAGCCCCATCACCATTTTTACCTCCAGAGACAGTTCAGGCATGACTTGCTTCAAGACCTGCTCATTGGTCTATTGTTCTTACTCTGTGCCATCAAGTTACCCTTGATTAATGACAACCCTGTGATTGAGGAACCTCCAAACTCCAAACTATAGAAAGACATTTCCATAAGACTCTTTGTTTAGAGCAGGGGTTCCCAACCTAAGGCCTGTGGGCTGGATGCGGCCCATGGCACCATTTCGTGTAGCCCTCCTCCAAGGGCATTCAAGAAAAATGGCTACCACTTTGAAGCTCTTGGGACAAAATGGTCATCCCCCTCCTGCAAATAGAACTATGCATGCAGACGGAGTTGCTGCCCTTTAGAAAAGGAGTGAAAACCTGGCTGGCAGGTTTGGTCTGGGGAGTGGATGGTGCAATTTCCCCAGCAAGTTGGTTGGTTTGACCCCAGTATGCCTGTGTTGTAATTTTTTGGCTTTTTACCAAGTTTCTTAAAGTTTTTTTTAGAGTTTTTAATTTTTTAAAATGATTTTATAATTGTTGTAAATCACCCTGGGTCCCTTTTGGGAGGAGGGCGATAAACAAATTTAAATAAATAAATAAATAAATAAATGCAGGCAGGGCAAAATGGCTTTCCGGCCCTTGAAGCTGACTGAGAGAACATGACCCATCCCCCTGCTTGAAAAGGTCAGGAACCCCTGGTTTAGAAAGCTTTGTGCAACATAATCCATGCAATATCAGACTTGGAAAGACCTGAGTTTAAATAAGAACCAAATTCTGAGTACTCCTGGGATGGTCATTTGGCTCATGGTATTTAGTGCCAAGCTTAGAGAAGTTTTCACGTGTGGTCTCTGCATATGAGGTCCTCAGACTGTGCAAGAAATCTGGGATTTTATGCACATAACCAGAACATGTCCTCTTCCACCTAATCAAAAGAAGAAACGAAAAAAACCCTAAAATTTATTTCCCTTCATTGTTGTGATTCAACCTTTTTTCGAGGGCAGCTTGTGGTTTTCCTATGTTTGTTTGGTTCACTGATCACTTACCACTCACAACGGAAAACAAATCACCTACAGAGATGCATCTAATCATGAAGTGATACAAACACATAATATCTAGTCATAACAAAAATAAAGGGCCAGTTATATGGTTAGCAATTGACTAACATCTTTTGAAACCACAGTTGTAAACACTGCCACCCTCTACATAATTCTGAGGTGCAGGGCCATCTATATAGAAAGTAGAAACTCTTTACGGCGGTCTGGAAGATATGTCAGAATGGGCTGAACCGATTAGTCCCAGCCCCTTGATGACATTGGAAACATGACATATGTGATGGTGTTCTGGCAACATCAACCCTTCTAGGACCAGAGTCTAGATTAGGATTTACCAACCTTTTTAAATTGGGGGCCAGATCACGCTCCCTCAGACAGTTGAGCAGGTTGGACTGGGGTGAGCCACCCACCCAAGAACCATGTTGTCTACAGATTCAAAGCAGGGGCCGTGAACTGGTCCAATCTCCTGAGAATCTAGACATAAAGACATGTTCTCCCATCCCTGGTTTAGAGAAAACTTTAATATTCCTCTCAAGGTATTGCAAAAGTATTGGGAATACAAATTGACTTATTTTGTTCCTCTTGGGCAGGTGGAGGGACACCAGCTGCTGGACTCATTTTACCAGCATGAAACCGGTCTCATAAATGTTTATTGAAATGAGCTCATTACATTTAATTTTTACCAGCTCTTGACAGATCCATTTGCTTTTCAAAGACTGAAAATGTGCCACACTATTTACTTACACAAATACCTGTACGGCTATGAGTAAACACAGCTAAAGTCACAGGTCTGATAGGTTTTTGATTCTAGAAGACAAACAACACAACACAACCTCAGCTTCTTACACACCTCTTAGTTTGTTGGTTAATGATGTAACCTCCATTTAATTAAAAAAAATCACAGCTAATACAAGCTCGTGAATAAAGGTAAAGGACTCCTTTGCGCAAAAGCCAGTCATGTCTGACTCTAGGGGTTGGTGCTAATCTCCATGTACAGCCAAAGAGCTAGTGCTGCCTGCATCTGCAGATGTTTCTGTGGTCATGTGGCAGGCATGACTAGACATTGGAGTGCATGGAACACTGCTACCTTTCCATCAAAGTGGTATCTGTTTATCTAGTTGCAATTTCTTGCTTTTGAACTTCTAGGTTGGGAGGAACTGGGACAGGCTATGGGCACTCATTCCATTGCTCAGCACTCAGGTCTTGAAGTGCTAACCTGCTGACCTTACAGTCATCAAGCTCAGCATCTTCTCCACTATGCCACTGTAGGCCCAGCCCTCTTTGATCTGTGTGCATTTGTGTGTCTGCCTCTGACATTGACATGCAAATTGAATTGTAACACAGCCAGCTGAGGGCCAACCACCATCCATATTTGTATTATTCATAGTGGACCATGAGACTCCAGTCCATTTCCATGCTCACCTATAATCACTGGTTCCAAAAATACAATCTTAAAACTTATCATCTGTAGACTTCACCGCTTAATAGCTCAGCAGTTTGGCTAAGAGGCAGAGGTTGGGAGTTTAATTCCCTTTTGTGTCTCCTTGAGAGAGACTAGACTAGATGATCTTTGTCAGTGATGGTGAACCTTGGCACTCCAGGTATTCTCAACTTCAATTCCCAGAAGCCCTGATCAGCACGAGTGCTGACTTGGACTTTTGGTAATTGAAGTCCAAGAACACTTGGAGTGCAAAGGTTCACCATCACTGATCTATTATATCTCTTGCAGCTTTGCAGTTCTAAGATTATTATTATCTTATATAAGCCACTCTGTTATCAGTTTTGAAGAAATATACATTTAGGTGGTAGTGTTCATTAAATGTGAAATTTGGTCAAAGCTGCACTGTCTATTACAACTTCTCTTTTGCAGTGAACTGGTGTGAAATGTGCTTTTATAATATTAACTCATTGACAACATTTGATGTGAAAATTGCCAAACTGCTTGTGTCTTTACACGCTTCTGCGTCTGATCATTATTTTCCTCCAAATTCCAGAGCCTAGTGTGAATCATGCCTACAGGGTACGTATGTTAAGAATTAACAATAGAATACTATCCAGAAATCCAGCGGAAGATAAGGCTTTGAAGAGCATCTATGATTACAGTTACATTACAGCACAAACACTTAAAAATAATTGAGCAAATGAGCAGAAGGAATCAGATCGTTTGGATGTTGAATCTTAGGTCCTTACAGAAAATGGCCTTTTTTGTCTCTTGAAACTGAATCACAAGGGCACCTTTGAGACAGCGACTGTTGTTCGAGAAGGGTCTTTGCCGCCCCGCCCCACCCTGGTGGTCAGGTCGGAAGACAACTGTGTGGAAGCTGGGGATTGGTGGTTTTGATATTTGGGGGCGTGGCATTTGTTGGGGATCTGTGTTCTGTGTTCGAGTTAATTCTTTGTGGGTTGGGATTTGGTCGGGTGCGGACGTGTTTTGTTTCGGGGAATAGTGGTAGGCCATGTCCAGAAAGCGAGGGCAAGCGGCGGTCAGCTCGGAAGAGCTGGCTTCCCAGCCAAAGGGAGCCAGGGAGGCGGTGGAGGAGTCGTCTGAGGAGGAGTATGAGTTGGGGACCTTTGACGACAGGATGAGGTCCCTGGAGGAGGAGGCGGGGGTGGAATGGAGGTTCCCCGTGCGCAAAGCTCAGGCACCCGACGAGGAGGCAAGAAAGGAAAAGGATCGTGGAGGGAGGCCTTTAGGCAGCTTGAAGAGAGGCTTATGCTTATCGAAGGAAAGAAAGTTCCTCAGTCGCAGGAGTTATTGGGGCCTGTGAGTGTAGAAATGGAGGCGGAGGCCGGCGGGGCGGTGGGCCCGGTGGTGCCTAGCCGTGGCGAGTCGGGCATGAGGGATTCCTCGGCGGAAACGTCGAGCGATCTGGGAGGCGGAGTGAAAAGTTTGGCCGAGGCGACAGAAGTGGGTGCGTTGGCGCCGAGCCAGGAGATGTCCGTGCGGGGAGTAGGTGAGTCTGGGGGCTCGGGGACTTCCAGAGCAACTCAGAGTGATTGGGGGTGGCCGTGGGGCTGCTCCTGCGGCCCTCAGAGTTATGGGAATAGGGAGGGGGTGGGTAGGATTTCGGGGGAACGGGGGATGGTCGCGGTGCCCCCAGGGGGGGGCGGGTGCGAGACAATCAGGAACGGAGGCATGTGGGCCTGCTACTAGTGGGGGACAGGACAAGGGGGACGGGGCCCGGTGTCCTGGACCCGTGGCGATTGGGGGACAGGAGAGTGGGGCCGGCAGTAAGGGGGTGGAGACCCCGGCAGTTGTGGTGGCTGAGAAGAGTGGGGGGGGTTGGTGCCGTTAGGCGGGAAGGTTTTGGCGGGAGGAGATGCGGGGTCGGGCGCGCCTGCGCGCAAGAGGCGCTGCCCGTTTGGGGATCATTTGTCTCAAGCTACAAAAGACAAGATTTTAAAAGGGGAATATGTGGATTTGTTTTCCTTGCTTAACCGGGAGGTGGATGTGAAGGAAGCGGAGAAGTTGGATGAGAGGGAGAAGGAGTTGGTGAAGAGAAAGAAACCTATTAGAAATTGGGGGAGCTGGCTGCCGGCTTATTTGATTTACATGGGGGTCATTATTTATGAAAGGCTGGATAGGGCGCTTTCGTTGTTGAAATATTTGGACATAGTGTACAGGGCGTACACGGATTTTGCGGGGGGGTCATGGATGAAATATGATGAATTCTTTCGATCTTTGGCTCAGCAGGAGCCGGATATTAGGTGGGATGAGCCCCATTCCATGCTTTGGTTGCAATATCTGGCTCCGGCCAGGCCGTTGTTGGGGGAGAGGCACTATAGTGGGCATATGGTGTTACGTGGACCTCCTCTGACGCCCCCCAGGGTTTCTGGGGGGCAGCTGGTTCAACCCAGGTTGGTCTGCTGGGAGTTTAACTCGCATGGATTTTGTGCCCGCAAGCAGTGTAGGTTCAAACATGGGTGTTCGCAGTGTGGCGGCACACATCCGGTCACAGCTTGTGGCCGGGGGAGAGGAGGGCCGACGAGAGGAGGACAAAACCAGGGTAGGCCTGGAGGGCAAGGGCCTCCTGGGTTCAATTTACCCCAGTCCAATTAACTTGAAGAGCTTAGATCATTGGCTGGCGTCTTACCCTAGGAGGCAGGACGCGGAGCTGTTGGCAAACGGTTTTCGTTTTGGTTTTCGTATTCCGGTGGTTGGGGGGGTGAAGGGTCCATCGGCTGATAAGAATCTGAAGTCGGTTAAGGGTAATGAGGAACATGTGAGGGAGAAGATCAGAAAGGAAATGGTTTTGGGTAGGATAGTGGGGCCCTTTCGGTCATGTCCTCTGGAGAGGCTTCACATTTCGCCGCTAGGGTTTGTGCCGAAGAAGGTGCCGGGGGAATACCGGCTTATTCATCACTTGTCCTACCCGGAAGGGGGGTCGGTGAATGATGCTATTCCCGTGGAACTAAGTTCTGTAAAATATGCTTCGTTAGACGAGGCGGTGGCTATGATCCGGAAGGCGGGAAAAGGGGCTTTTCTCGCGAAATGTGATGTGAAAGCGGCGTTTAGACTGTTGCCTATTCATCCGGAGGATTTCAGATTACTCGGTTTCGTTTTTGAAGGGGGGTTTTATGTGGATAAGGCATTGCCAATGGGCTGTTCGATTTCTTGTTCGTTGTTTGAGAAGTTTAGTACGTTCATACAGTGGGTATACGCTACCAAGGCGGGAGGGGGGGGTTGTCACTCATTATTTGGATGATTTTTTGATATGTTCAGGAAAAGGGGAGGAGCATTGTTTGGGGCAACTGAAGTTGTTTCAGGAGGTATGCGAAGAGTTAGGGGTACCGCTGGCGCATGAGAAGACGGAGGGGCCGGCGCGTAAGCTTTCCTTTTTGGGAGTAGAGTTGGACGCGGAGCAGCAATGCTCCCGGTTGCCGGAGGAGAAGCTGGTGGATTTGAAGGACAGAATCAAGGTGATGAAGAGTAAGAGAAAGGTGTCGTTGCGGGAGTTGCAGGTCTTAGTGGGTCACCTTAACTTCGCTTGCAGGGTGGTAGCCCCGGGTAGGGCATTTTTGAGGAGGTTGTGTGATGCCATGGAGGGGTTAAGGAGACCTCATCATAGGCTTAGGTTAACGCAAGGGATTAGGGCTGATTTAGGGGTGTGGGAGGAATTTTAGGTGGGTTTTAACGGAGTGTCTTTTTGGAGAGAGAGGTTGTTGCTCCGGGATGATTTTCAAGTGCAGACGGATGCGTCAGGAGCATTGGGTTTCGGGATATTCTTTCGGGGTGAATGGTGTTGTGGGACGTGGCCCCTTAGGTGGGTGGAGACGGGGGTGACAAGGGATCTGACGTTTTTGGAGCTTTTCCCGATAGTGGGGGCAGTATGGATTTGGGGTCATAGGTGGAGGAACAGGACGGTGATATTCTGGTGCGATAATATGGCGGTGGTGACAGTGATAAATAGCCTTACTTCCAAGTCTAAACGGGTGATGTTTTTGGTCAGGGCATTGACGAAGAGATGTTTAGAGTTAAATTTGCTGTTTGTCGCGAGGCACATCCCGGGGGTTGACAATTGCATTGCGGATGCTTTATCCCGACAGCAATTGGACAGGTTTCGGGAGTTGGTGCCTTCGGCGGTTCCTCGGCCCAGGAGGTTGCCGGACGAGGTGTGGGCTCTTGGAGAGTGCAAGTAGCGGAGGCTCTCAGAGGGTCCATTGCCGAGAGCACGCGAAGGTCCTACGCGGCGGCGTGTAAGGAGTTCTGTGAGTTTCGGCGGGAGGGGGGGTTGGGGGAGGTGTGGCCGGTCCCGGTGGAGCATACGCTTCAGTTTTGCGTGTGGCTGCACAACAAGGGATTGGTTTCCAATACGATTAGGGGAAAGCTGGCGGCGGTAGCATTTTATGCCAAGTCGCGTGGGTTTCGGGATGAGTCCGGAGATTTTAGAGTCAAGAAGGTATTAGAGGGGTGGGATAGGATGGCGGGGAGGGGGGGGATAGGCGCACCCCCTTTTCCCCGGGCATATTACTTAGGCTTGACGGGGTGTGGGGGACGGTGTGTGTGGACGGTTTTGAAACGGCGTTATTTAAGGCGGCGGCGTTGTTTGCCTTTTTCGGGGCGTTGCGGATTAGCGAGCTAGTGGCACGTGCGAGGGAGGACTTTTCAGGTAGAGCCTTGGGATTGGAGGACGTGGTGGTAGCGAACGGTAAGGTATATATCTTTGTAAGGAGCTCTAAGACGGACCAAAGAGGTTTGGGTAAGTGCTTGGTGCTGGGGACTTGTCACATTGGGGAGTTGTGTCCGGTGCGAAGGGCTAGTGAGTACTTGGCTCTGAGGGGGGCTGGTGGTGGTTGTTTCTTTGTGCATGAGGGAGGAGCCCCTTTAACTATGTTCCAGTTTAAGGCAGTCACTAATAGGGCATTGGTGGCAGTGGGGATAGTGGGCTGGAACTTTGCTTCGCACTCTTTTAGGATTGGGGCGGCTTCCACGTTGGCGGCCCTGGGTTATAGGGTGGAGGATATAAAGAAAGCAGGGAGATGGACCTCGGACAGGTTCCGGTCTTATGTTCGGGACCTGCCGGGGGAGTGTTAAGTTATTGATGTTGTTATGAGTTTATGTTTTACAGGTTGGAGACCGCCGTGGCGGGGCGACGTGTGGATCATGGGGGATCAGCATGTAGCTGGGGCTGCGGAGTGGGCCACCCGATCCGTCTGGGGGAGGTGCATCGGACTCTCCGATTGTGCAGTACATTGGACGGGGTTGCATGGAATAGGTTTTGGGGGGTTGGACTGGAGATGGTTTCCCAGGCCGTGGGGTTTTTGGCCACGCGTTGTGGTTCTGCACGTGGGGGGGGATGAATTGGGCAGGAGGAGGGTGGAAGATATCGTGGAGGGGGCGGTCCAGGCTGTTTCCCGGCTGGGAGAGGCTTGGCCCGGTGCTAAATTTATCTTTTCAGAGATCCTGCCGATGTGCGAGGACTGGGAGGAGGAGGACAGATTGGAACCCGGGTTTGAGACCAAGGACCAAGTCAGAATGTACCTGAATTACCGGTTGTCCAGGGTTTTCTTGAAGATGGGGGGCCGGGTGATTTCCCATCCGGCCATCTTGAAGGCGAATACAGCGTGTTTTTTGGACAATTGGAGCGCCCTCTCGGATGAGGGTTTTTCGTTTTTCGTCAAGGACATTCGCCGGGGGGTGGCTGCCTGTTTTTCCTAGGGGGGGGGGTCCGGAGTTCCAGCGGAACTCCGGAGTGTGGCGGAAAGCACGGGGGGTGGGGGTGTTATTTTGGGGGTGTTTGAGCCCTGGGGGAGGGGAGGAGTTTGGGTTAGGGCGGGGTTATGTTAATTTGGCCCAACCCAAAACTCCCCCCGGAGTTTGGCCCCCCCGTGCTTTGATGGCCCATGCGGTTAGGGTTGTAAAGTTTATGTCACTTAATAAAGTGGCCAATTTTATTCCACAAAGTTGTCTTGTGTCTTTGTGTGAGGGGGGGGCCTGGGGTGGCAAGGGCACCTTTGAGACAGCGACTGTTGTTCGAGAAGGGTCTTTGCCGCCCCGCCCCACCCTGGTGGTCAGGTCGGAAGACAACTGTGTGGAAGCTGGGGATTGGTGGTTTTGATATTTGGGGGCGTGGCATTTGTTGGGGATCTGTGTTCTGTGTTCGAGTTAATTCTTTGTGGGTTGGGATTTGGTCGCCCGCCCACCCACCCTAAAAATCGAGGTGGCTTAGTTGGTCGCAATATTTTGGGCCGGGCAGGAATTTTTGGGTCACGGCTGATTGGCTTTGCTGGTGACCTTTTTCGCCTGCCTCATCTCGATGAGTAAGGGTATAGGGCGACAGAATTGTCGGGTAGGGCGGAAAGCACGGGGGGTGGGGGTGTTATTTTGGGGGTGTTTGAGCCCTGGGGGAGGGGGAGGAGTTTGGGTTAGGGCGGGGTTATGTTAATTTGGCCCAACCCAAAACTCCCCTCGGAGTTTGCCCCCCCCCCCCCCCCCGTGCTTTGATGGCCCATGCGGTTAGGGTTGTAAAGTTTATGTCACTTAATAAAGTGGCCAATTTTATTCCACAAAGTTGTCTTGTGTCTTTGTGTGAGGGGGGGGGGCCTGGGGTGGCAAAGAGCGGTGGGATAATACATCATAATTATCTACTCTAATAATATTATTATCTACTCTGCACTTGTAAACTGTGTGTGGAAAACTATCCAGACAAAGTTAAATTCCACTGAATTTAAATTACAAGAGAGCTACTAGGGCATGGCCAGCTGGGAGAATACAAAAATAGACATATATGGATGCCCAGTTTTTCACTGGCCATACTAATGTTATGGGGCAACCATATGTCCTGCTCAATAAAATTAATGAAGTAGATACCCATTTAGGGGAGACAATGCTAATCCAGAAAAGGAAATTTCTTGTCAGAATAAGAACCTTGCATCTCTTTAGATACCCAGAGGAGGAGGGGGAGAAGAAGGAGGAGGAGGAGGAGAAGAGGAGGAGGTGGACGATGACGACGATGACGATGATGACACCACCACCACGACGATGACGACAGGGAGGAAGCGACTGTTAGAATCCTCCAAGCACTGCAGCTTATATTATCAATAGGTTGAGAACAACACCAATCCATGTCCATCAGGTATGTATGTAATCTTTTACTGATTCTTCCTGAACAAGCCCGTTCACTTATTCTTCCTGACCCGCTGCCTGACAATTGCATTGAACCACTGGCAGTAGGGTCTACTCTATTACCCTGGCCAGATTTAAGTTAAGGGTTTTTATTTTACCAGGGCCAAATCCTTTCAAATCATGTTGCATAACTTCTCTGGCAGCAATCCAGCAATGGTTCTGGAAGGGGGGGAAATCTGATGTGTGAGGAATGAATGGGCATGTTAAAAGAAATTAAGTTATTGCCTTAAACACCTGTGGCTATCTTGAAAATTCTTCACAGCAGAGAAATGAATTGAAACCAATCCAACATTTCTTCCCAACCTCACCTCACCTCACCTCATCTCAACAAAACAAAACAAAACAAAACAAAACAAAACAAAACAAAACAAAACAAAACAAAACAAAACAAAACAAAACAAAACAAAACAAAACAAAACAAAACAAAACAAAAGTTATTTTGTTATTCATTGTCTCCAAACATGGAACTAATATAAGCATTTAGATGGATTTTTTTTTAAAAAAAACCCACAATCTATCAAACTTAATGGCAAGATCTGAACATGGCCATATGTAATCTGAGGCAATATAGAATTAACTATGTACAGTAAAATTAATTTTATACAAGGATTGTGTTGCCAGACACTCCTGTAATGTAGTGTTTATGTAAGAAATAACAGCATTTCCCACAAGGAACTGTAAAGGCCTGTAATATACGCACGTGGGTTGCTGAAGGCCCATAGGTTTCGGTCCTTCAGCTCAATCGACACCTGAGGCACATGTATTAATCTTTACAGCAACACATACCCTATCGCACTTTTTTTAAAAAAAGAAAGAAACTTAAATAAATACTTACAGCTTCTACTAGCAGACCTACTGCTGTTCTAGACCAACCTCAGTCACGTTTTGATCATAAAACCAGTTTTTAGTGGGTGTTTAACAAAACTGTTTTTATTTACATTAGGTCTTACATTATCAAATAATAAGCATCAAGCAATCTCTTTATATTGCCATTACACGCACACACTGCCCAGCTGAACCCAGTTGAGTACCAATAATAATAATAATAATAATAATAATAATAATAATAATAATAATAATAATAATAATAATAATAATAATAATAATAATTTCATGTCAGAGATTACTCTGGGTTAAAAGGATTTTAGGGGACACCCAAATGGCGCTCCTTTCATGTCCCCAAGTGCAGCTCTCAGGTATTAAAACCTGTCTTTCCAGTCTCCAGATCAGTGCCTTAACCACTAAGCCACTTTTGGGGGTGGGGCTGCATTAAGGGTAATGAATGATTATTATATCTAAATCTGATATTAATCAGAATATTCTCTTTTTTTTTTGCAAATTATTTTTATTTATTATCACATATATATTACAACAAAAATGCAAAACAATAATATAACAAAATTATATAAGTAAAATAAACAGCGAACAGATAAACCAAAAATATTGATATATTAACACCCGTTCACACACACGTACACACACACTAACTTATAAACAAAGCACTCAAATCATTCCAACTTGTGTTGTATAAATGGTCCCAGATAGGTTAAATAGCTTAAAGATGTTGGTGTCTCAATTCTGCCAAAACTTCAACATTTCTTGACTTGGTTTAATACCATCATTACTCTTAAATTTTGCGTTTCGGCCTTCATATAGCTAAGGAGAGATTGCGAATTTGCTGAATTTTGGCTGAATATTTATCTCCTCTCCTGTGCCGTATTCTGCCACATTAGAGCGAATTGAAGGATAAAAATGACCTACTAAGGTCACAAAGTTTTGTCTTTCCCCAAGAAAGTTATATTACTAAGGCAGCTTATGGTGAATTATGCTGGAAAATGACTGCTGCCAACCTAGTAGTTTGAAAGCAAGAAATTGCATGTAGATAAATAGGCACTGCTTGGTGGGAAGGTAAAAAAGAGTGTCTAGTCATGCCTACCACATGTCAATGGAAATGTGTGCAGACACAGACAGTGCTGGCTCTTTGGCTATAAACAGAGATGAGCACTGAACTCTAGAGTCAGATACAACTGGATTTTGAGCAAGGGTGACCTTTACCTTTATATAGTGAATATTACAATATAAATACAGTTTTTCCCCTTTCTTAAAAAGTGTATACATTTTTGGCACTCTCTGTATATTGCTTTTCACATGGAGAAATGTTCAACGTTTCTATAATTAATTAAAGAAGGGTTTGTACACCTGAATTGGGCTCTTCTTTCCTTAATGTCCATCATTTGCAGAAGCAAATGAATAAATAGGGACGCAAGAGGGATTTGAACCCAGGGTTATTATTAGACAAAGAAGCACATTCTCTCCCTCCCTCCCTCCTTCCCTCCTCCCAAAAGGCAACTTGTGCCAATGTAGGCTTGAACACAACTTTATTGCCACCACAGGATGTGTAATTATACAAATTACCTAAATATAGAACGATCGTAACAAATTGGGGAGTCTTGGCACGTAGGTCAGTTGCACATTTGCCGGTTGGCACAGCCTTGCGGTTTCTGCGTAAACCCTGCCGCTTTTAGTTCTCTGCTTACTTTAAATGTATAACACATGGGAACTCTTGTTCCATTTAACTTTCTCATAGCTGGTTCCAGTTTTGGGTGATGAGAACATAACATGAAAAAGCATGTGAAGCATAGATCTGAGCCTTTGCCTACACCCTGAAGGGGAGGAAGTAGAAGCCCAGATATTTTTTGATATGTAAGCTGTTGCGGGCAGCATGCAACCAATCTTGCTTACTGAGGAAATGAATAATGTTAAAAGCAGTTAAAGCTGATGGTTCATTAGCCACTCCAGTAGCTCATTTAATGCCCTTTACACACTTGATAGGGAAGGCTCGAGTTTCTTCGACATACTTGGTCACTAAAGTCCAAGATCACTTGGAGAACCAAGTTTGAGGAAACCTGAGCTATAACAACCAGTTACAGGAATGAAGAAGGTTGGTAGCTCTCTACCCAGTTTTCCTGGTTTAAGGAGTCATTTTACCATCATTGCCCTGCTTCCGTGGATTTTCACAGTCATGTAGAAGTTGGAATTTAAGTTCCATAAGCCTCATCTGGTCACTTCACCAAATTGGGTCCCCACAAAAGCAGCCTATAGCAAGTCAGATCTTTCACGTGAACCATGGATTACCGATTACGACTGGCAGTGTCTCTGGCAGTGGTGATTCATGTCACTGAATGTCAAGTCATTTTGAAAGCAAAATAGCGGGTCTAAATTTTGAAAACATCAACATGTAATGTGCATGCTACACCACAGAACTTAACAGTGTGACTTCCCCGGCTCGGAAAATAAGACTGGCAAAATGCTACACAAACTGGCTGAAATAGATCAATTTACCAACATTTCTCTGCCCTGTCACAAAGACTCAGAGAAAATAAGTATGAAACACATTCAATGATGATGAAGATTATGATGAGGAGGAGGCCAAGGACAAGGCTGACAAGGATGAGGACGAGGACGAGGACGCCGCCGCCAACAATGATGCCAATGCCAATGCCGCTACCACCAACGCCAACGCCGCCGCTTAATAATAATAATAATAATAATAATAATAATAATAATAATAATAATAATAATAATAATAATAATAATAATAATAATAATAATCCAGCTAACAAGATGAGCCACTGCAGCCCCTACAATAATTGCATAATTATGACATCTGCTACTGTCCAACACCTCTTATTAGGGAATTAAGTCATGAGACAGCAAGTCTAAGGAAGTGTTAACACTTTCATGTCATACTTAATTGAAATATGAAGGAGGAAGCATAATAAAGATTAAATTAAGTTCACAGGCAATCATCTGATATGCAGTTAATTGAGGCATTCCTTGCTGATTTCATTGTGCAAACCTACCTAAGGCAAAGAGGTTTCACGGATAGTGAAAGTGAATGTCTTCCAGGGAAAATTATTTCTCTTTTCTATTCTCATTCATTACATGCATTTCCCAAATCAAACATTCAGAACAACAGTTGGGGGAACAAAACAGGTTGTGAAATTAGAGGTTAAGGGGGCTTGAGGTTAAGGGGCTTTTGAAATAATATATGACTTTCATGCAGAGTACTAACTCAAAACTGGCTTTGAGGCTGTCCATTGAAAAGAGGGTGTCTAGTGAAATAGTCTCCTGTCTTTTTGGTAAAATCGGGACCCCAAGTGGTGTTGGGAATGGATGAAGATCAATGGCCAAAAAGCCTGATCTTCTTTTCAAAGGTGTTTCTCCATGATCTGTCTCCCTCTTGAAGACTTGGAGACAGACCAACTTCCTGAAACCTACCAAACCTTCACCTGACCAAACTCCAGTTTACTGATTGTTGATCAACCTTGATTTTCTTTGTAATTTCCATCTTTGGTCAGGTGGCTTGATATCACACTGGCTGAAATTAAGTTGGACAGCTTTTTGATCTTACTTCCATCAGTAGCAGAAGAGCTCATGAATCTATGATCATCTCCATAAATACAAGAGCTAGCTTCCCATCTGAATGCAGATGATATGTTTCACACATGTAAGAATCACTGAATTTGGCTGGAGTTCTCACAATAAAAGGCAGAATTTAAAAGACTGTGGCACATCCCAAATCTCTGAGGAAAATGTGATCAGTGTTGGCAACTCGGACCCTGAACAATCTACCAAGAGGACTTGATTAAGTGGTGAGACCGGATCTTAATGTCCACGAGAATCAAATCATATACTGATCTTGAAGCAACAAAATGCAAACAAAGAAAAAAACAATTGAAACAAATACCCTTCAATTAACCCACAAATCTGTAGAATAACCAAAAACAACCAAATAACAACAAACTCTTCAATAACAACAACAAATTCTGTACGAAAGTACAGTCAGCTTGATCTTGAAAAGTTTGTTGCACCTATGATTTCTGTACATCATTTCTCATTGATTAGCAATTTACTATCCTTTGTGGTCTTCAGATTTGGATTTCCAAAAAATTAAGCTGCCATTGTTATGCAGATATATCAAATGTTGAATTGATTCTTAAGACCTTTTGAAATAATAGTGCAGCCTCTGCAAAATGAAAATCATAATAGATTATTGACTCACACATGTGGTTTGGACCAAGGACACTTCCCCAATGACACAATTTTCAATATCTTTAGCTTTATGCAGTGCGACACTCATAATTAGGCTTGTATTAAAAGTTTCTTCCTATTGACTGTCTTTTATTAATGACAATAACATTACATTGATCATCCTTGAATTATAACTGCAGGCAACAGTGACTATTGGTGACATATTTAAACACGAAACATCTTTATTATAATGTTGAGAGTTAATACATTCTGGCTGTTATGATTCATCTCACAGTAGATATGATACTGAACACAATCTTGTACAACATAATTGCAGTATTGCAAGATATTGATGTTTCTTGGTGCAGAAAAGATGTCTGGAAAAGGATCTCTTACAATCTTACATTGAAATGATTTTTAAAAATAACAAAACAAGGGAAATTTCTTTTATGGGGCAAAATTATATTTTCGAGTGAGAGGAATATGAAAATTAATGTTTGATGAGACAAAGATCTGTCAAGACCAGGTCCAATCTAAAATGAATAGAATTTGGGCATTTACATTTGTTGTTATTGGCAAAGGCTGATATACCATATTATCTTTGAAAACAAACTCATGTCTTTAAGTCTTTCCTAAAGGATAGCAGTTGTGGTTAGAGGCAGCCGTCTGTCAGCATGAGATTCCAAAGGGTCAGGGCGTATACCAAAATGCTCCTCTGTCTAGTGCTGGAGAGGCAAGCTTCTCCAGCTGTTGGTACCAGTAGAGAGCCCTTCCGGTCTGCCCTACTGGGACGGGCAGATGTTCTCAGGGCGACGCGGTCTCTTAAGTAACCTGGCCCACTGCCATGTAGGGCTTTAAAGATCATAACCACCACCTTGAATTGCACCTGGAGGCACACCGGTAACCAATGCAGACAATTTTTTTCCAGATTTGCTGGCATATTCTTGTTAGGATTTTGCATAATTCATTGTAGGATATGAACTTTATGGGTCCAACCTAAAATGAATAGAGATTGGGTCCATAGATCTGTCATCATTCGTCCAGGTTGATGACATCACTATCTTCTCCCCAGAGATATTCACACAATTGCTAGGTTATCTTTCACTTTTCACCATGGAGAACGATTTGATGGAGTTTCATATTCAGCAAATAGCCTTCAACTGAATTTAGCTTAATTGTGTATTAAACCATTACTTGGGGAAATTTGGCCACCCTTAACCCCACAATAGGATCCCCAAGGAGAAACATGTTTGCCCTTGTTTTTATGGCTGGCCATGGCATGCTCCTCTGTTTCCTTTTGTTAATATCGCTCTACCCTGAATTTCCTATGTTACATGAAATCACTGTTTATTTCCTGACTCCAGTCTGGCAAACTCCTTTTATGTTTATTCCAGACCGGGACGCGTACCAACTGCCATCACTCTGAGCAACTGTTTGTAAGTCTTAGTTTACAGGACTCATTATAATCAAAATAAGACTAAAGGAGAGTAATAAAAATGGCCCAGAGTCTCCACATTCAGAGGGCAAATATGGGTCCAGAGGGAGCTTTGCTAAAGTAATTTCATACATTTGCTATGGCTCAAGAAAGAAGCAGAAAAAACCCTAAAGTTTGTTTGGCTTCGAAGGCAGCAAGGCCTGGACAAAGCAAGGTACTAAAATATAAGCCTCCTTCTAGCCAGCCCAGTCTTCTCATGGAATTTGAGGAGATCATATGCATTACTTTCTTTATCCAAGCATTTATATCCCAACTTAGAAAAAAAATGTCAGTGCCTAGTGCCAGAAAAATGATTCAGAGCTGGTGTAATGCAGTGAATGGAATACCAGTCTACGACTCAGTCCTCACTTGATCATGCAATCCTATTTGCACTGTACTTCCATTTCCTTAAATGTCTCACATATATTGACAACTGTATTAGGGCCACCATACGTCATAAGGCAGACAACACCGAGAAGAATTTGATATATTGGCCTCTCTTATTTTCCTATAGAAAGTCTCTCATTGATAGTTACTCTTGAGTCTCTTCCTCCTTAGAGCATATCTTGCTTTTTCAAAGAAATAGCTGTGTTTCCTTGTTCTCCTTCTGGAAGGTAATCACTGAGGGGGCTTCCTTCTTCTCCTTCACCATTCTGGCATGTCAAGAGGCCACTTTTTTGAGGGCTTCTGTCCACAAGTCTAAGTTTCATCTAGTTTTATCATGGATAGATTCTTCGGACTGATAAACACGGGATTTTTCCTTTTCTCTTGCCACTTTGGTTTTACTGGTTCTAGTCTATCCTCTACAGTACAGGTTCCCAACTTAAGGCCTGTGGGCTGGATTCAGCCCACAGTACCATTTCATGTGCTCCCACCCCTCCAAGAACATTTGAGAAACAAAATGGCTTCCCCTTTGAAACCTGTTCGGAAAAAAATGGCCACCCCCATCATGCAGGCAGGACAAAATGGCCATCCAGCCCTCAAATCTGACTGAGAGAGTATGACCTGATCTCTGGCTTGAAAAGATTGGGAAGCCCTGATCTATGGGGTGGCCCATAACTCCCTACCTGGGACAAAGATTGTAGGGCTCTGCTGGGGGAAGGGAGAAAGTGCTCTTATTGGACTGCCAGGCAGAGGGTTGTGCTAGGAGGAGGGAGGAAGTGTCCCCATTGGGCAGTTGGGCAGAGGGTGGGGCGAATCCTAAGGAGACGGTGCATGTGCCCACAGAGAGGACAGATAGGGACTTGCAGGCCACTTTTCCTTGTTCCATCCTTGTTATGAGGTGCATAGTTTTTCCTTCGGGGCCATGGTGGCTTAGTGTTCACTTCCCCTACCTTGCCCCGAAAGGGTCCCTGCCTACAGACAAGAGCAATCTGCACAAGACAACCTTATTCTCATCTCCCTTTTGGAAACAAAGAACACTTACACGCAGACTGCCCAATTGTTAAAAAGGAGAGAAACAACCCATTTGGTGCTTCCAATGCTTAAATAAAGCAGCAGCTGTCCTAACTGAAGATGATTGTTATAATTGTCATCCACTGATAGGGGAAGACTATTTAAGTTACTCATCTTTGTTGCAAGAGTGAGACAAACCAGGACTTACATTCCTGGTGTTGAAGCAATCACAAGATAACAGATTGTGCTTTGTATCCCATGAGGATGATTTCCAGAATATATATATATATATATATATATATATATATATATATATATATATATATATATATATATATATATATATATATATATATATATATATATATATATATATATATATATATATATATATATATATATATATATATATATTGTTTTGGTCATCATTTGGAAAAAATATTATAATAAAGAGTAGAAACACAACAATAGTATAACTAGTTAACCACTTGAGGCCTTGCAACTATAACTCTAATTAATTAAAAGTAACTTTCCAACACATCTTCTTTGAGGAAAATTCCATTGAATTTGGAGACTTTGCAGTTGTGTTAAACATACCACACAGGTTCAGATTGAACAGCTTCTTACTAAACAAATAAGGCCGTAATCCAGCTGAACATAAACTTTCTCAAGCTCCACTCCATTTCAACAAGAGACAGCTGAAGACATTAAACTCAAACAAATTAGCTGAAATCAAAAAGACTTACTTGTATTTAAAACTAGCTGGATCATACCCACAGATTCAAGATCACTTTTTTTGCCTGATGAAGGATCCACATCTGTCAATAAATGCAGACACAAAAAAAATATTGCATTCAGAAACAAACAAACAAGCAAACATGGAGAAAATTCTGAATACAATTGTTGAAGGGAAATAATTGTTCAGGAAGCCAGGTTTTACAAAAACTAACTTTAAGTACTTAGAAACAGGAAACCATTTTAGTATGGATGTTAGCTCTTCCTAATGACTGGCTAACTAGAAACAGACTGTCTTAATGTTCAGCCCCAAGCAATTATGAATGGGTTTCTTTCCAGACTTCATTAGAATATTTACTGCCATATGGATGGAAGACTTTTGACACTCTGGTCATAAAGTTAACAGAGGGACCCCTTTCTCCCCAATCTTCGATAGGAGACAGAAAGCTTAGAAGGCCAATATTTCCTGGCTTTATTCATCTCAAGTCATAGTCAACAAAAAACCCTCCATCTTAAAATGTATGGCGGTCCACTCATTTATTTATTTTTTTTGGTCAGATTTTTTTATGTCATGAAGAAGTGGCTTACAATGATTTTCCGTTCTAAGTCAATGTGGATCTGTGGATTCTTCCGTAGGGGAACCACATGAGCAGTGCTGAAGAAAACGTAAAGTCATTAAGGCCACGAAATAGCATGCAATTAGGGAGAAGGAAACTAAGAAGATTCATCTTAACCTTTAATTCTCACCAGATTTTTCATGAAGTAAAATATGATGGAAATAGCACAGAAACACATAGATACTGATGGTTTAGTTACAGATGGATACACCCTCCCCCACAACATTCAGGTTGTGCGGTGTCATCTTTTTGATCCACAAACACCAAAAGAGAATCAGCAGTCTGTCATTGTCTTGATTTGAGAGGAAATTATTTCTTTATTTGTCTCTGAAAAGCTTTTTTTTTTTTTTTTGCACGATTAGGCAAACATGATGAAACATTTTAATGAAACTGATTGATGGATGGACTTTTTAGAAAGCTTACTACATTTTATTGAGTAAATTGTATATCTCATTTTATTGCGATTGTGTCATTCTACTTTTAATCTGTTTTTATTCTATTTTTGTAATCATATTTTATTTAATGTATTTTATCACATTTTAACCTGATGTGGTCAGATGACTGGTGATCAGATGACTTGTGTGGCGGGGGGGGGGGGAATAGAAAACTTGCTGGACTTCCAAAATGTAGAAGAAATGGATGGGTTGTTTTTAGCTTTTTTGGGGGGGGGGGATCACACTGTCCTTTCGTGTTTCTTCTAAACATGTATGCATGCTTAGTTTCAGGAAGTAAAATGGTGTTAGACATTTTCTGGGCAAATTGCATAATTTATAAAGGTAAAAAAACCACATCTATGGATGCTCACTCCATCAGACAGAACTCAGGTCTTGAACTGTTGACCTTTCGGCCTTCTGGTTGTCAAGCTCAGCATCTTAACCACTAAGCCACCTACAAGCCTTACAAATGCTATATGCTCAGTGTTTCCCAAATGCTAGTTTGTGGACTTCAATTCCCAGAAGCCTAAGTCATTTCCCCAAAGCACTGATCAGCCAATGTACTGACTTAGGCTTCTGGGAATTGGAGTCCACTTGTGCGCTGTGAACCCCCTGTTGGGAACCACTGCTATATGACATTATTATTCATTTTCCTTATTTTCTCTCATCATCTTACCCTTAACTTTTCCCCTCCCAGGTTACTTGTGCAATATTTTCCCTGAAGAACAGATACCCCTGCTCCCTCCCTTTTTCTCCCTTCCCCTCTCCCCTTCTCCTTCTCTCTCTCTCTCCCTCCCTCCCTCTCTCTCCCTGTCTCTCCCTCTCTCTCTCTCTCACACACACACACGGACACACACGGACTATCTCTCTCTCTCTGGACTTATCCCGTTTTGTCTACCATTGGTTTAATTGTGTACTTTAATTGTGTACCGCCGCTGCCAACGAGAACACCTGTGGCTGGAGGGAGGCTGCCTCCGCGTTCGCCCCGGGACTCGTCCACCTGTTCCCGGAGGCTCTGCCCGGCAGGACTTAAAAGCCACGGCGGCGGCAGGGCTCTAGCACCGCTGCCGCCAATGAGAACACCTGTGGCTGGAGGGAGGCTGCCTCCGCGTTCGCCCCGGGACTCGTCCACCTGTTCCCGGAGGCTCTGCCAGCGGCCTCGAAGGGCGCAACACCTGCGGGTCCTGGGTGGCGATAAAAGACCTCGCCACTGCCGCCACCACGCCAGACTCTCCCTCGGCCAGCGGCCTCAAAGGGAGCAACACCTGCGGGTCCCAGAGGCGATAAAAGACCTTCGGGCAGCGTTAAAGACCTTCGCCGCCACCGCCTTTGCCGGTCTCTCCCTCGGCAAGCCGGTCGCAAGGGAGCAACAGCTGCGGGACTTGGACGGTAGGCAGCCATGGACGTCTCCACCCTCTCCTGTGAACTTGTAAGACCTTCCCTGGACTCTCCCTTGGCCGGTCGGGGTGGGGGAAATGAGGAATAGCTGGAGAAAGCAGCGGGCGGCTACAAAAGACCCTGCCGCCGCCACCACCACCGTGGCCATAAGACCTTCCCTGGACTCTCCCCTGGCCAGTTATTTATTTATTATTTATTAGGGATAGGACTTTCTAGACTGTGTTGTATCGTATATTTTTGACCATAATGTATTTTCTTTTGATTGAATTGCATTTTTCTGATTGTATTGTGCTTTTGCTTTTATGACTATATTGACTGTATTATATTTGTTATATTGATATGTTGTTGCTTTTATATTTGATACTGTAACATTGTAAGCCGCTCTGAGTTGCTTCGGCAAGGAGAGCGGCATATAAATACAAATATAATAATAATAATAATAATAATAATAATAATAATAATAATAATAATAATAATAATAATAATAATAATAATAATAATAATAATAATAATAATAATAATAATAATAATAATTGTGTATCATCTTTTTCTCAAAAACATGGCACTCATATGTGCCAAAACAGTTTATAAGGCAAATTCGAGCCATAATTAAATGCCATATTGTTGGTTTTAATTGTCCAGGAGGCTGTCCACAAAATCATCAGAGTTTTTTTCTCTCTCTCCTTTGTTATAAGATAAATAATATTTTTGAAACATCACATAGTAATGAGACTGTGACCAAGCACATCATTTGGTCATAAACAAAAGCAATTTTAACAAGCTTGATATTTTGTTAGCAAGAGAAACTCGGCCCCCTTCCAGAACCTTGAAACACCCACAAGGTAACAGCAGATTAGACTTGATTTCTTTCATACTTTGTATGATGAAAACAATTCTTATCCAGGCAGAAACTCAAACTTCAAACATCTCAACATTTTGCTGGTTTTGGAGCAGGGGATTCTCCTCTAGTCTATAGAGATAAAGGCCATCTGCAAAAAATTGGATACAGATCAAAGCCTGGCCTGTGTTTCTCCCACAAAATATACTTTTTTCTCTCCTCTCTCAAGCAGCTTAGCTAAATATACATGTGTCAAGGTTAAATTGAAATCGGCAAGAATCAGTGCAATAAGTAATTATTCCTGAGGCATTGAGCTCTGCTGTTGTCTTTTGAGCCATGGTGTTTGTTATTGTAACTTCAGGATTGTCACTGTAATTTCAGGATTCTGAAAGGGAGCAACTTGAGTCCACTCAAAAGGACTTGATGGTTGGATCTCCCAGTTGTTTCTGACCCATTCCTCTGACCTGTTCCATCATAACTCTTGGATGACAACAGGCCATGCACTGTGTAGAGTGTTAGAGTGTTGAATTAGATACACATGTACCAAAGCTTGAAATAGAATAAGTTGGTTAAATATCTGTTTTTTAGGTATATGGCTGTAGAGCTGGAGGTGGGGAGTTTTATTTTCCCTACCTTGCCTCCCAGGAGAAAAACCAGCCTGTGTAGATTTGGGTAAGCTGCACAGTTCCAGAGAAGAAGAAACTCTTAAATCACTTCTGTGCATTCTCTACCTAGAAAACCCAGGAGTGGGTTGCTATAGGTTAGAATCAGCTTGATGACATGTAATTGTGCCGGCCCAATGCATTTTAGTATGTCACCACCCAGAAGATCTATGTCTGGATCCAACCAGTTCTAATTTCTTCTTCTTTCATGGCAAGATCGAATTTTGAACTGCCAAAAATGAAGCCACTTTCTTGGCTTTGTCGTTGGCCAAATTTAAATCCTCATCAGGACATGTTTCTGGAAGTAATCGGCAGGCCAGAAAATGATTGGATTCTGTATTTCTCCATGTTTCCAATTTATGCTGGCCATGTCTGTATGTGTTTGTAAAATGGTGATCAAATTGTTATCATGGATTTCAAGTCTATCTGAATGTGCACACACAACACATTTACGCACACACTATAGTAGCAACTGGTGTATGTTGTGCCATCCAAGTTTTGGGAAGTGGAAATTTTGGGGGCAAGCACTTTGAACACACACATTAGTCAGTTGGGAGTGAACTGGCCTCACCTCTGAACTATATGTTTACTTGGTCAATTGTGAGACAGATTTTAATCAATGTAATTCAATCAATCAATCAATCAATCAATCAATCAATCAATCAATCAATTTTTTACCACCTCATTTAGTAATAGTGCACTACTCTGGACAGTTTTACAACTCACCCAACAAATAACACAATATTGAACCAGAGATGCAAAGGTATATACATTTAAAAATAAAAAGATTGTTTTTAATTTAGCAAACTTTTTGACCAAATTGACATTTTGGGCGTCTGGCACAAAGACGGACAACAAAAATAGGAAAAGTAACTTTTTTCCTTTTTATAAAACGCAGCAATGTGTTGTAGTTCTATAACCAGTAGTATTTTTAGTATGTTTCTTCACACATTCCCCTCCCCAATATCTCAGAAAAGTACTTAAATTGGGTTTTTATAACATGTAACTGTATTTAAACTGAATCAAGACATTCATAGGTTTAAAAGGTAGCTTTTCAGATTATTTGAGGACCAATTGCAAGGTTGCCATTAGTTAGCAGGCCTGGAATTACAGAGGATGGACAGATATTAAGAATTTATTCTGACCCCATGGAGATCGCTGGGAAATGTGTCTTGGGTGATGAAGAATGTAAACCAGGGGTTTTGAACCTACAGCCCACCGGCTGGATCTGGTCCATGGCGCCAAATAATCTGGTCCCTGACCTCGCTCCAGCCACCACCGGAAGTGGCCATGGACTTATTTACAGCCTTGTAAACACATTTATTACAGCTGTAAATGAGTCCTCAGCCATCGTAAACATGTTTACGACAGCCGCAGGTGCATTTTATGGCACCAGTCTGGCCTGCTCAGCTTCTGAGGGGCTGTGGTCTGGCCTGTGGCTTTAAAAAGTTGAGAAGCCGTGTTCTAAACTAACCATCTTTGGAGCATTAAGGTCTAGAATAGGGATTCTCAACCTGTGGCCCACAGGCTGAATGTGGTCCACAGCACTATTTCATGTGCCTTCCCTGCCTCCACCACACCAGGAAGTGCCATGTAGTGGAGGAAGGGCAAAATGGCCATCCAGCCCCAAAACTGTCTGAGGGAGAGTCACCTGGCCCCAGGATTAAAAGGGTTGAGAACTCCTGGTCTAGAAGAAGAACCAAGTGAGTTTTTCCTCTGTCACATCTCCTTTTCTCTGCTCAAACGTCTTGAGACAACACTTGTAATTATGCCAAATCCCAAGTGTCATCTTTGATGTGATAGTTAAGAGTTATAGCACAACAGAAACCCATACATAGTGATTGTGTTCTATGGGGGTTTCCCCCTCTCCCCCTTCTTTCCTCCTCTAAAACCTCAGCCTTCATTCCCAGTGGCATTTTTAACAGTATGATTTACAACTCAACAAAACCCTTGTCAGGGCCAGAAAAATGACAAACAATAAATATATGGAGCATTATGTTACCAGCTCAGCACACAATGCTGCATCAGTTACGGCTTGATCACAGGACATTTTAATTTCGTCTTTCGCCAAAAGAAAATGTTTTGGCATGTATGCTTTGCTGAAATGCAAGCTTGGAAGTCAAGTGCCTCGTCCAAGCATGGAGTTTATCACCCTCTATATTTTCTGTCCTTTTCATCTAATGTCATCTCTATGGTAACACATATCGCTCTACAACATCATTTTCAAACCAGATTATTTGCTGAACTCCAGTTTAGGATGGTGGAGTGGTAATGTGTGGAAGAGGAATCGAATTGCATTAAAAATATGTTTCATTTGCAGGGAAGTCTACATACAATTTGGTGGTCAACATATTTACAGCCACTACAGCAACAATAATCTTCCATTGAGTCTAAGGCTCCAGTTTATGACGACTTTTTATGGGGTTTTCTAGGTCTAGAACAAGGTTCATCAAACTTGGCTCTCCAGGCATTCTTGGACTTCAATTATCAGAGGCCCAAGTCAGCACTCCTGCTGGCGAGAGCTTCTGGGAATTGAATTCCAAGAACATCTGAAGAGCCAAGTTTGAGGAACATTGAGCTAGGTATTAGTAAGGTTTAAGGCAGTGATGGTGAACCTTGGCACTCCAGATGTTCTGGAACTTCAATTTCCAGAAGCTCTGATCAGCAGGAGTACTGACATGGACATATGGGATTGAAGTCCAAGGACACCTGGAGTGCCATGGTTTGCCATCACTGGTTTAAAGGCTGAGACATCAAAGTCTATAGCTGCCAAATGTTGGAAGGGAAATTTAGAAAAAATTACAAGAAAGTGAATTTAGCATTGTGGCATTTTATGTACAGATCTTGGGACAAGATATCTGGAGTAACATTTGCTTCCACATAAGCCTTCCAGTCCCTTAACATCTATTTCAGATCTAATGTTTTGCTCTATGTACCCCAATTTTTAGATTTTAGGTAGTTAGAAACCATTGCAGTAAGAAACACAATTACAATCTCATGGCAACTCATGGCAAACATCTAAAAAATGCAAGTCTGAAATCTCAAAGCTCATGTGTTGCAAATTATGAAAGCCTAAACCCACAAGCCACAAGTGTCTGCTACAATTCTAACAGACATCCTAGAAACAAGGTGAAGTCAAAGACAAACAGAATACTTTTTGATTCCCCAAATGTCTGCACAAATAGCTTTGCTTTTAACTGGAGTGCATAAGACAAAAAGAGGACAAGCTGTTATGAGATACTGTACAACCAAACTTTTAATGGGGATAAAGGACCACGACAACAGAAAAAGCCATGTGATGTATATTATTAACCCAATGGACCTCAATACATAAGCAGAGCTTTCATGGCTGATCTTAAATCATAGACGGGCAGGTTAGGGGACCAAGTGGTTTGTTGGTCTCAAACTTTATGATCAAAAATTGAGGCCTAGCTGGGATAGCTAGGTAGAACCACATAAGAAGAAGATCCTGTACCTTCTCGGAGAAACAGCTTGATGTAAAACATCAGCACATTCAATTAAGAGCCACTTCTGACCTTCACGTCTTGTGTTTATGATCCTTTCTGACCAGCCATACTGAGATGGTCACTCTAGGTATCTGCCTGCATTATACCAGTTTAATAGCCCTTAGCTCAGGGATGGTCAACTTTGGCACTCTGGGTGTTCTTGAACTTCAATTCCCAGAAGCCCTGATCAGCAGGAGTGTTGACTTGGGCTTCTGGTAATTGAAGTCAAAGAACATCTGGAGCACCACAGTTGGCCACCCCTGCCTTATCTTGTATGGTTGCTCTCAATGGAATGCTGGGATATGTAGTCTGGTGACATGCTTAGAATTCTAGAATGCCCTTTTAAACTTCAGCAGAGAAGTCTGCCTTGCCAAACTACAAACCCCAAGATTCCTTCACCTGGAGCCATGAAAGCTCAAGTGGTCTTAAACTGATGTTACTGCCCAGTGGGGAGACATCTTAGGTCTCTCGGATTCCCCGAGCCACATATTCAGTGAGGGTTACTCCCAGCCCTGTCAAAACATGTGCACAACATTAAAAGTGGCCAAATGGGTTTCAAAGACCATCTTGAATTCTTGACATGGCCCCCAACGTTCAACAATGGAAGAAACAGATGTCAAGTAAAAATTTACTATAAATACATCTGAATGAATCTGAGGTTTTACAAGAGCTAAGCACACCTGCTTTGTTGGGAGCCATAAAGCTGTAATAGATCATTTTTCTGGCCCAAAGACAGTTTTCCCATGGCTATATTTGGTTTAGGACATTATGGCTGCATATTCACCTGGATTTATTTCCTTCTAAACAAAAAGGAGCTGGAGGTTGTTTCGAAGCTCACCGAGCCGTACCGAACTTCAGCTTAAAAGCCACTTAGGAAACACCACAGGGAGGCCGCTTCCCACAGCGTAGGCAACCTGGACAGTGTAGAAGAGGACTTTGCACGTTCACATCAAGCGTGAAACGAAGTTCACAGCTAGGATTTCCATAAACTGTGCCTTATTCCTGCACTGGCATTGCAGTGAATACACTTTTCTGTATTACTTCTTCAGTTCAATTTATTTAATTATCATTTATTTATTATTTCAATTTATGTCACTGCCCCACTCCAAGCACTCTTACTTAGATCCTTGAAGCACCTTCCAAGCCACTGACTCATCCTAGTGTTGTGCAAGCCAACATTTTCAAGCAGTTTTCCATAAAATGCACATTAATGTTAACAAAAGCACTAAAGGTAAAGATCTCCCTTACTCAAAAGGCAGTCACGTCCAACTCTAGGGGGTGGTGCTCATCTCCATTTACAGCCAAAGAACACAGTCTGCATCTGCAGATGTTTCTGTGGTCATGTGACAGCCATGAGTAGATGCCAGAATGCATGGAATGCTGTTACTTTTCCTGCCAAAATGGCAGGAAACCTATTTGTGTACTTGTAATTTCTTTATCTACTTGCAATTTCTCACTCCATCTTGCAGCCCTCAAATCTCAAACTGCTGGCCTACTGGCCTTCTGGTCATCAAGATCAGCTTCTTAACCACTAAGGCACTCCGGCCCAATAACAAGAAGACTACAAAGCATTAAAAATAATAGTTCCCAACCCCTAATGAGTACAAAGTATTACATAACTAGGAATACGCAAGCATTTAAAAGTACAATATGCAGGAATACTCAGGCAAGAAAAAGCCAGGAAAGCTATGGGAAGGAACAAGAAAAACTGATGGAGCATCACTTCCATCTAAATATTGCCCAGGCCACCGGGTCTTTCCAGGCATTAGAGCTTCAGGTTCCCATCTTAAGAGAAGCTCAAAATGTTGTCAAAAGGAGTCGGGCATTCTCAGCAGTGGCTCCATCAATGTGGAATGTCCTTCCATCTTATGTACGCCATTTCTCCTCCCACCAACTGCTGAAGGCCAAACTGTATAGGAAGGTGTTTAAAAAAAAATTACATCTCTTCTGAGTCAAAACACTTGGTGATTTATTTATTTATTTATTTGCTATTATTATTTGTTCTCTTTCTCCTGTTGGAACAATTGGTTGGTTGGTTGACTGGATTATTTTATTTTGCATTGATTTTCAATTATATGTCCCCATATGGGTCTTTAATTATCCCTGTGAACCACCCAGAGTGGCATTGGCCAATGAGACTGTAAATAACCAAACAAGCAAGCAAATTGCATTGTATGATCATGGTTGAGTGCTTCATAAAGTTGGACCAAAGATCAACAAAAGTCTGTACCTTTGCTAAGTCTTACTGGTAGGAGAGTTTGCAGGATGTCCATGGCCAAACCCAAGGTCTGGGGTGCTGGTATTATCTGGTTATAGGAAGTCAGAAGTCCTTCAAATGTAATCCTAAACCATTTGTAGATTCAAGTAGGACTTCAAATTGATCTCAAACCCATCAAGTACCACTGGTAGAGAAGAGGGGATACAAGTCATGGTTGTTTTATCGTCACAACTGACTGCCTGTGTTCTGCACCATGTGAAGCTTCAAGACCAAGGGTTCCCAACCTTTTCCTGCCAGGGGCAAGTCACATGGTTCTTCCCATCAGAGGAAGCAGCAGGGGCCAGATGAATTTGGCCCAGGGGGACCATAAGGAAGGCTGAGTGCAGAAGAACAGACACCTTTGAAATGTGGTGCTGGAGGAGAATTTTGAGAGTACCCTGGACAGCAAAGAGAACAAATAGGTTGATCTTAAAAGAAATCAACCCCGACTGCTCCTTGGAAGGTCAAATAGTGAAGATGAAATTAAAGTACTTTGGAAATCAAATGAGAAGAGAGGACTCACTTGAGAAGGCCTTGATGGTTGAGGGCAAAATATGAAGAGGTTGGCAGAGAATGAGATGGCTAGATGGCATTGTTGACGCACTGGGCACAAATCTGGGTGGGCTGAGGAGGATGGTGGAGGATAGAGGTGCCTGCTGTGCGGTGGTCCATGGGTTTGCAAAGGGTCAGAATCGACTGTGCGACTGAACAACAAAAAACCAAGACACGAAAATGTCTGTTGTCTACTCTTAGCTGAGGAATTAGCCCAGGATGATGAAAGCAATCACTATGCAATGCCAGGAACTTAATGGAGCAAACCAACAAAAAATGAAATGGTGCCCATTTCTCACATCATCTGAGTCTATAATTTTCATGACTGCTAGGCCTGTCTTAACAGAAAACATCTTTTAAACAAGAGGTTCGTGGGCTTGCAGTTCCACTTGCCAACAGGCAACTGTCGCAAGACACAGCCCTTTGGAGTTGGCTAAAACATGCTGCATACAGAGTAACTCCAAGGAGAATGTCTCTGAATTATTTGGCCTTAACAAAGTTCATTGTATCCATTGTTCCTTCCCCTTCTAAATGGATGTCTTGCAAACACACAAAGGAGGTAGGGGAGGGTAAAGTTTCCAGTGGAAAAATAGAAATAACCATTTTCTCGAGAATAATTCAAAGCACATGGTTGAAAATATTCTTTGCGATGGCTTGTGGGCTTATGATGTTTAATTGAAAATAGAGTTTTCCTAAGTAAAGAACACAAATGGGTGCTTTATGGCTTGCAAACTTCTAAAATGGTACTGTTATTTTTTTCCCGGCATTGTTAACTGGTAACACTTTTCAATCCTTTTTCAGCCAACTTGGTGTTTTGGCTGCTTTTCATCAGAAAATGAAGAAAAGCTATACAAGTTTATCTTTCAGTTTGATGACTTATGACAGGGGTCCCTAACCTTTTCAAGCCGGTGACTGGGTCATGATCTCTCAGTCAGCTTCGAGGGCTAGATGGCCATTTTGCCCTGCCTGCACTACGGGGGTAGCCATTTTGTCCCAACAGCTTCAAATGGGGTGGCCATTTTGTTTCTCAAGTGCCCTTAGAGGGGTGGGAGGGGCACATGAAATGATGCTGTGGGCCGGATCTGTCCCGCGGACCTTAGGTTGGGAACCCCTGACTTATGACTTAGTTTCTTGTTGGTATTTTTGCTGCTGTTATATCGTGTGTGTGTGTTTGCCTGTCTCTTTCATCGTTGTCACCATCATCCTAATTTTAGATGGGCCGCTCATTTGGCCAAGCAGAAGCGGCTCTGCCAAACTTACTCAACTCTCAGGAAAAGCTTTAAAATTAAAACCAAAACAGGCAAAGAACAATAGTTGTGAAATGATGGTAGAGAGAGCTTGATGATGTCACCCCTTGTTAAAATTGAACAGATTGTTTCTGCAGCAAGCATCTAACAAGCAGATACCAGGTGCTTTCTCGTTTTCCATTCACCCTTTGTTTGGAATTACATGTCTCCTGCACACTTACATCTCTCTTGCTTTTTCTCTCTCACTCACTCAAAAACAACAACAACACACACACACACACAGAGAGAGCTGTCTGCTTTCTGCATTAGAACATCTGGATGTTCACTGAATTGTGTTCCATGAAATCTAATTTCTCCAGCATGATTTCCCAGTCTGCAGAACGAGAAATACCAACACTCAAGGCTAGAGTTTGCACCAGGATCAGAACCTCTCAGGCACTTGCTGAAATCCCTGCTAGGTGGAATTGCCAGATTTCCTGGCACAGGCAAAAGTCTCGTGGATTTGCTTGGCTCCCTCAGCGGCCCATTTAGGGAGCAGAATCTCCAAATGAGCCGTAGAGCTGTGTGCCAGTTTGGCCAAATCCTAAAGTACTTCCACATTGTTCTGATTGATTCTAATTTCTCTGCGGTCTTGACCAAAGCCAAATCTCTAGATTTCAGTTCCAGACTGAAACAAATTTAGAAATGTATTTACTTCCGTGATGCATATTAATTTGAATACATGTTGCTTAACCCTATTAGGCTGTCCTTAAAGGCAAAATGTCTAGGATCCTAATATTCATACCTTGGAAACTAGTTCCTAAAATTGTGCAGATCCATCTCTCTTGGAAGGGTCTATCATATTTCTGATTTTCATATACATCAGTGCAAAAATAAAGTTTTGGCTTTCAAATAAAAGTTGATGGGAGGCTGGCAATTCAGATTTATTATCTGTTACAATTATAATGCTATGAAACTTAGCGCTGAATACTACAAGCACATGTATAAACTTAGCGCTGAATACTATAAGCACATGTGTTTCTGTTCATTTACTGTTATACTATTATACCATTATCTTGGATACCCTGGAGTCATTATTCAGCTAGGAGTCCCTGCATGAGGAGACATCTCTGTTAAGACATTCTGCACAACTTGTGGTTTTTTAGCCATTAGGATATCATGTCACCTGCTGACTAGGTGGACCATGATGTGTGTCCTCTGTTTTCACCTGGCCCAAGGAATAGAGGGTGCTTTTGTGAGTTTTAGTCCCAGCCTAACATCATTGATGAGAGATGGGCAACATTGCCTAGTTAAACTGCTCAAGCCCCTGCACCCCAATAAGGCTCTCACTTAGTATTATGTTAGATTTTTTTTAAGGGTTAAAATTCATACTTTTAACCAGGAGCAATTACTTCTGCACAACATATCAAAACGCAGCACACAAAACATCATAGAAAACTCAGTTTAAAGAGAAACAATCGTGGAGCTAACAAATAGGTCACTCTTAGAAGAAATCAAACCTGACTGCTCCTTAGAAGGTCAAATGGTGAAGACGAAGCTAAAGTACTTTGGACATCAAATGAGAAGAGAGGATTCGCTTGAGAAGGCCTTGATGCTGGGAAGGGTGGAGGGCAAAAGAAGAAGGGGGCGGCCCAAAATGAGATGGCTAGACGGTATCATTGACGCAATGGGCACAGAGCTGAGCGAGTTGAGGAGGATGGTGGAGGACAGAAGTGCCTGGCGGACAGTGGTCCATGGGGTCACAAAGAGTCGGAATCGACTGTGCGACTGAGCAACAACAAAGAACACAATTGGACAAGGTTTCCCAAAGGACACACAAAACCAACTTGTACACTGCATAATGTTACTTTGATTCCCCCAAAACCTGATTTATTTGATAGTCAAGACATACTTTAAGGGACTAGTGATGCAATAAATCATGAAGATGTCTTTTGTGTGTCTCTGCATTTACTTCAGCATAAGGAATCCAATGAATGAGATCCCAACATTTCAAAAAAAGTTATATCCTGGGCTATGACTGCCAGAATTCGTTAACTGGTGTGGAGAGTCCAAGAGCTATAATTTGACAAAGTGATCTTTCCAAGCCCTGAAAGATCTGCATGCAAAGGTGATCCCACACAAATCTATTGCAGCCAACTTAAATTATCTCTGTTGCAGTTTATGAATATACCAGAATTCATTTTCAATGGCAGTTTGTGGCAGTTGAGAAAATTATTCTAGACTGGGATCAAGGTTAGGAAGAAGATCTAATATCTGTCTCAACACAAAGGGTTTTCTCTCAAATTGCCAGGCAATATTTCTCTCAAATTGCCAGGCAATATTTATCAACTGTGAGACCTGCATGCCATTTTTTAACAGATGATGTTTATATTCAATACATTCAGATTTTTCAAGCGTTTAGCAGGCCCCGTGTTATATTCCCAGAAAAGCTGTGAAATCTCAACCAGCTTTGGAACAGTGACCCATGATAAAGCAAGCGTTGGAGTGTATTGTTGCCTACAGTTCAATGTCAATGGAGTTAACCTTCTTTCCAGTAAGTGTGTCATTAATAGTTGCTCTTTGCTCTTGAGGTATTAAAAAGAAGGAAAAGTTAGTAACCTGAAGCCAAGAGTTCCACTTAAGTAGTTATCTGAATGTTGAGTTATCTTTCAAGAGTGATCAAGTGGAGGAAATAAAAACACTTCCTTCCATGTACCTTGACAAAATAGCCCCTTTTTGACATTTTCAAAAGAAAGGTCACCCTGGTTCTTATGGAAGTCACTAGTGAAAACTACACTGACTTTGACCAAGTAACCTGTAGGTATCTGTTGCCTGATTTCATATATTTATACATCAATGAGTTGGAAAAGACAGGCAAAGAGGAAAAGGATACAGTCAGAAGTGATCAGGACCTCTTGGTCCAGACTGTTAGACTGTAAATATGCAACTCGTAATCAACAACCACGTCAATGATACTATCTAGCCATCTCATCTATCATTCACTTTGTTTCTACACAAGGAGCTTTGAAAATTTGTGTTTCTGGACTACATCTCACAGAATCCTCTGATGAATAAGGTCATTTGGAAATTTTGGTTCAAAAAGTAACTTTTCAAAGCCCTGCTCACTGAATATTGGATTTCCCCACATTTCATCCACATGTTTAATTCGAACTCACACCATCAATTATGACACCAAAGTGATTTTAGTTTTCATGGGGCGCGGGGGGAATGGCTACTTGATGCATCTCTCATTGTTTTGGTTTTCCAGATATTCCATGTCAGGCCAAGACCTGTGCTGAGACAGTCTTCCTCAATGAGGTCTGCCTGCCCTACCACTGTGAAACACCATTGTCTCTTTCTGATCTCAATTTTAGGTGATAAAATCTCAAGGGACGTGATTCTGCTGGAATGGCAGAAGTTGATGGCCATTGGACCTGGAAAGGGGGTATCTAGACATCCCCAATCCGATGCTGGTTGAGCTACCAACTCAAGTTCCTTAGAGGAACAGCAAATGTGATATACCAGAGAGCATATATGTATCATCACTGGATTGGAAATACAGTGGTACCTCGCTTATAGAGCATAATGTGTTCCATGGGATTGCTCTTTAAGCGAGTTTGCTCTTTAAGCGAAACACCATTGTAAATGACCAATTGCTTTTTAAAATCACGGAGATATGATACCAGGTGCAGCTCCACCAGGAGGGAATTCCACAGCATTGGTGCCGCCACCGAGAAGGCACTCTTCCTAGTGATGGCCTTTCTAGCTAATCTCAGAGTTGGCACCTGGAGCTGCATCGTCAGTTTTCACAGAAATTTTGGATTGAGATACCTGCCCCTACCTAATCTCTAAACCATGACAGAGGAAAATATTATGGGATGATTCTCCAAAATATGTCTCCACTGCTGGAATCATTTAGTGAATGAAGCCTATTGATTAAAAATTTTAAATCCCTTATCCGTGTTCAACACAGTTTCCTATCTTTATCCCATGCGAACTTAAAGACATAAAGCTCTTCTGCTGGAATACTAGTAACTGGAGCATTTGGAGCTCCACCTGCTTGATTTGGTGGGAGCAGTGACTCAGTCTAAACTTTAAAAAGGATAACTTTCTTGTACCACTTTCAAAGATAGGGTTCCATACTTTGGGTAGGCTCCATAACATTTGGAGTAAAACTGAAATTAGAGTCATGAGTCCGCATAATTGTGATGTTGCAAACTAGGAGGATTCATCATTGCTATTTCCTTCTCAATGTAGCTCAGGAAAAATTATCTTTTTAGACATCTAGAATCCTAGATGCTGGTTCTGCCTTCTAGAACTTTCTTTTCTACCAGCCAGGCTCACTCCTCAATTTCCTACTCTCGCTCGTCTTCAAATGCTAACTTCTTTACCACATATTTCCTGGATTGCGTACCTTCTGATGCAGCCAAAGCTGACCACAAATTCTGCTCTGGAGTGTGCGAACCATGTGATGAACGAGGACCTCCCCTGAGAAACATGGTCTGTAAATTCCCAAACTCTTTAAATGAAAGGCCAGGAGAAAAAGAGATCCCTCAGGCTGAAGGTTAATTGGTTTGGCTACAAAGGGTTTTATGTCTCTAACTTACTGTCTGTCTATTTTCTTCCTGATATCACTAATGTTCTTTTGCTTGAGGGCAAATTTGTATTTGGTTTTAGTTTGATGGTGCTGGTAGTAGTGATGTCTGTGTGTTTTCCTTTGCTCTCTTCCACTTGAGAGTGATAGCCTTGAAGTTGAACTGTTTTCAGCTGCTGTACAATTTGTATTGAGTTTCTTGGAAAGCCTCCATTTAGCTGCTCCACACTTCATCGACTATACTCTCTTTGCTGCCTTATCTCCAAATGTGTTTCTCTTCAGTGACCTATCATTGTTGTTCTCTTCTGATACAAAGCTTAACAAATCTGAAGCAGAGAACATGAATTGCCAGAACTTTAGGTTACTGAGACTTTTGGCAGGTGAAATCCTCTAAGCCAGTGATGGTGAACCTTGGCACTCCAGCAGTTCTTGGACTTCAATTCCCAGAATCCTAGGTCCCTGTGAAGCCACACAAATGGGTTTACTGCATGTTCCATTCATGTGGATTCACAGAGACTTGGGCTTCTGGGAATTGAAGTCCAAGAACAGCTGGAGTGCCAAGGTTCACCATCATGGCTCTAAGCTGTAAGCAAAGCTCAGAAGTAACTAGGTAAAGGTAAAGGTTGCCCTTGCTTGAAAGCCAGTCATATCTCACTTTAGGGTTCAGTGCTCATCTGTGTTTATAACCAAAGAGGCAGTGCTGTCTGTGTTTGCAGACATTTCTGTGGTCATGTGGCAGGCATGACTAGACAGTGTGGTGCATGGAACACTACATTCCCACCGAAGTGGTATCTATTTATCTACTTGCAATTTCTTATGGTGGCTCAAGTGGTTAAGAAACTGAAGAGAAGTAACTATATCTGTCTGCTCAGAGGGAAGGGATTGTTTTGCATTGCAATTTGTTTTATGATATGAACAGATGATATTAATGTATTTGCTGCTATTCTGCTGCTTTGTAATTATAATTATCTGCCTGGAGGGAAGTGATTATAATTGTTTCTATGATATACACTTATAATATTTCTGTTTTGTTGTATTGTATTTTCTATTATATTTAATTTCAAATTTATTATGGTTATGTAATATATTGTTGATTATAGTGTTGAATGTTATATTTGTGAGTTTTGTGAGCTGCCCTGAGTCGGTTGCACTGAGTAGGGGGGCATATAAATTGAATTAATAATAATAATAATAATAATAATAATAATAATAATAATAATAATAATAATAATAATAATAATAATAATAATAATAATACAGTAAAACCTCATATAACACTAAAACCTGGTTCCACAAGTCTTCGTGTTATATGATTTTTAGTGTTATCTGATCCTCTATGGGATCCATAGAGATACATTGTAACCACACAGGCTTTCGCGGTTGTTATCTGAAGCATCCCATAGGATCTTAATGTTATCTGATGCAATTCTTCCCCCCAGATTCCTTGATGTTATGCGATTTTCGTGTTATTCGATACTAATGTTATATGAGGTATTACTGTAATAATAATAATAATAATAATAATAATAATAATAATAATAATAATAATAATAATAATAATAATAATAATAATAATAATAATAATAATAATAATTCTATGACTGGAACGATGGAGTTTGATTCCCGGGTACTGTGTGATGGAGTGCGCTCCCATCTCTGTCCCAGCTCCTGCCAACCTAGCAGTTAGAACTGCTGAGCTGCCAACCTTCCAGTCATCCAGTTCAGCATCTTAAACACTAAGCTGCTGCAGTCCCTTCAGAGGTAACTAGTTGCAGGCAATTAGTTACTTCAAAAGCATTCCTTTTTCCGTTTACAGAAATGGAACTACAGTACTTCATAGTTGCTATTTCACTAGGTAACTATATTTTAAATAGTTTTTTGCAGCAGTTTCTCATCTACTAAATGGTGGAGGAGAAATATCTTGCAGTTGAAACGCTAGTTCATACAGCAATTTGTGCCATTGTTTGACGTTGTCAATACGAAAGCAAGGAAGCTAGGAGAGAAGCCACTGTGTTTTGAAAAGCAATTAAAAGGTGAAAAAATGTAGCTGCTTTTGAGAAGTGGGAAAGAAAAGAACTTTTTTTATTATTATTTTAGAAAAGACCGTGAAAACTTTTCAGACAGGGTGATTTTTGAACTTTTGCATTTTCCTTCTGGTCCCATATTTTCTAACATCTAGCTTCAGGAAGATTTCTGAAGGCCTCAAATGCTCATCTTTTAAATGATATTTTAGTAAACAAATAGCAGTAATGCCTATTTGTGCTCTTTTATGTTCCCATAGACTTCCTGTCTGAATGTCATTCTTACCCCACCCCAAATGCAGCTATAATAACATCTAATTCATTTTGGGGACTTGGAACAAGAACAGCGACTAATTACTTTTTGAAGTACTTTCCCACATTTTGCCCCGGGGGGGGGGGGAGCATAAACTGCCTCTGTGCCCAAAGTAAGATGTAACAGATATTCCCTATGAGATGTCTTTAACCATTAAGGTACCCCATAAAAAAAAGTGGGGGGACGGAATCGACTGTTCGACTGAAAAACAAAAATTTTATGCTCTATACAGCCTCTCAGGAGGAGGGACTCTAATCCTTTCAATATTGCTGGACTCCAATTTCTCTGGCATCATGGATCATTTGTCAAAGGTGTGTGTGTGTGTGTATGATAAGAAGTGGAGTCCATCTGCATTGATAGGTCCACAAGCACTAGATGGTTTGAGTTTCCAGGGGAAACAGAGCTTTTTCTTCTTCTTCTGCGATATCCAAATATTGGTGATCCTCATAGCAATCGGCCATGAAGACTGTCCTGAGAATATAATGCAGTAGCCTTTCATCTGCCTTCTGCATCATAGCATGACACTCTACCCCCACCCCCAATACCACTGATCGAGTTCCACGAGTCCCTTTCTGGTCCTGATAAAATTAATAATTTATTTAATTACGAGTTTCCCAGCAGACATTTTATGATATTTGAACGATGCCTTGGTCACTTTCCATTCTTTTCCACGGCTTTATTATTCTTAACAGCAAACATGCTTTGAAGATCAGAGGAGAAAGCCCGAGTTCGCCTCCCCTGTTCCTAAAGCAGTTGCGGCATCTCCTCCATTGTCCCACCAAAGGGTCCTCTTGGCTCTGTTTATTTTTCATTGTTGACCTCCAAGGACGGCTGTTTGTGTCTGTTTATTAAAGTGCAAGCTCAGCTGTGACAGTGTTTGGATGGGGCTGGGTTTTGTGAGCGTCCCAGTGGGATCCCCCCCCCCCGCCCCACCCGGCCAATCTGCTTTGTTGGAGGGCCACTCAGTGACTCAGAGCCAAGCATGTTTGTTTACGAGGCACCATTCATTCATTGCCTTGGTGAAGAGCTGTGAAATGTAAACCTTGCATTCCTCCAGATGACAGCAGCGACAGCTTGAGCTTATTTAAAGATACCATCCTGTACTCCAAGGCAGCTGTTAATTCTATGGGCAAAATTTCAGCACATGAGACAATGGTGGATATTCCACAGAGGGCTTCTCACATGGAGTATATAAAAGCAAGGTGTGAAAGCCAATTCCATCTATCTCAGTAGCATCTAGAGAGAGGGAAGGAGATAATTTCCCTACCCCTAGGTTTCTGGGTTGAGGAAGAAGAGAGGTTGAGTTGCAGGGAAGGAAAGAAGAGTTAGCAACATTCAGAAGCCAATTTGGAGAATGGTGATTTGTTACTTATTACAGTGGAACCTCAGTTAACAAACAAACGGCTCAGTTAACAAACGAACGGCTCAGTTAACATATAAATTGCATAACAAAAGGAAATCCATAGAAAATAGTGCCTCGGTTTATGGAATATATATATATTTAATGGATTAATTGGTTTTCAGTGCATTCCTATGGGAAACCATATTTTAGGTAAAGTATTTTTGGTTTTCAGTGCGTTCCCATGGGAAATTGCATTCAATGCATTCCTATGGGAAAGTCGGTTAAAGTAATTTTCGCTATAAGAAATGTCCCAGAGAGTGCATTAATTATGTCAATTGAGTATCCACTTTATTTTTTAAAAAATAAATAATTATAAAACCTAGTATTTGCACCCAACACATATGGGATACTGTATACAGTACCTTCAACCTATTATCATTATACTGTACTATAACATTTCTTTAATATATTTGTCCCCTCTTTCCAAAAAGATACATATTATTGTCCTGGTCTTGCTCCTTTCACTTTCACTAGAACAGATTCAATAAATTCTCCCCAAATCTCTCTAAAACCATTTCTTTTTGTTAATCCCTTCTTTAACTTTATTTCATTCTTCAGCTTCTTTCACCTGGCCTAGCATGGATAAATCTAGAGTTATCTCACTACATTGCCAGAGTTTCCCCCTGATTTAAGTGGATGGAGGTTGATGGGGATAATGCTATCTTAAGGTACAGTTGTCTATTATTATTATTATTATTATTATTATTATTATTATTATTATTATTATTATTATTATTATTATTATTATTATTATTATTATTATTATTATCGTCAGCGTCAGCGTCAGCGTCAGCGTCAGCGTCATCATCATTAGTGTCGTATCCTATTCTGAATATTGGCTATCCTCATAGTGATAAGCCATGATGATTGTCCTGGGAACAATATAATGTACTGGTCTTCCATTTGCTTTCTGCATCACAGCTCGACACCTGTACTACTGATCCAATTCTGCAAGTCACTTTCTGGTCCTGTGCCCTGTTTTGTCCCAAGCCACTCTTGATGTAGCTGCTGCCCTCCATCAAGATGGATTCAAGTGGAATTTAACCCACTTCGGGACAATTACCCTCCCCTGTGGACTTTGCCACCCAAGGATGATAGTCTTCAGGGTTGTCAAGTTAGTTTATCACTGCCTTTGGATCGGTGTTGAGCCACTGGCAAGATTGTCTATTCTATTACCATAGCAGGATAACCTGGCCAGACGGGATTCACTGTTCCATATGAAAATTCCCTGTCTGGACCAATAGAAACACAGTCTTTGTCCACTCTTGGTGTCCCAAGTTTGACCAACGTGCTATATTTAATTTGGTGTCATACCATAGTCAGTGAATATTCTGTGTTGAATTCAGTAGAACACTGCTTTAGGCCTAAAGGAAGATGTTTTACATTTTCATGGACGAAGAAGATAGCAGGTTTATGAAAAATGGCTTTACAAAGCAATACATTATGTTTTCTTTCTGATGAGTTCATGCTGAAATAAAATCCAGGTCAAAGAGAAAGAGCTAACCGAAAGAGCTAACCGTGGAGGGAGGTAGATTTATCGCGCAGTTGCTAGACTCGCCAGATACTGTTGAAAGTTTATCTAAGTCTTCAACACAAAGCTAACCTTGAACTATTTCAGATAAAATGTGGGTGAGAAAGAAAACATTGGAAATCCACACAGAAGAGGTATTTCATAATGATCAGATTTCCTCACATCCCACCAAAATTCTGAAATAGACATTTCCTTTCATTCCTAGATATATATTTTTTCAGAAGGAATATTTGGGTCATGTTTTTCAATTGCTGGAAAACCTATGTAACCAAAACATGTGGGGATTGGTCAGAAGACAAGAATTTGGGGGAGATCAGCCTCCATCTTATGACAAAGAATACATAACTTGTTCTTAAACACAGGAAAAGAAAGAAAGAAAGGGAAATGAATTATAAGAAAGAGAGGTGGGAAGGAAAAGAAAGGAAAGGGAGGGGGAGAGAGAAGGAAGGAAGTTGTGAAGAGTTTTTACTGTTGCAAGCAAATTGTAAGGAGCATCTGGATTGCCTGCCAGCCATCCAGAAGGCTCTGGGTAAATGGACCACAGATGCTTCCTTTTGTTATTGTGGCGGTTTTGTAAATAGCTAGAATATTTACCAAGGCACCTCTGAGCCAAAGAAGTACTGTTTTATTTTTTTAATACCTTTTCAGAAGGACAAAAAATGGAGTTGTCCACTAAACGTGATGGATTAGGCTTATAAACAGCCATTACTGCTGTCAAGCCAAACATGTCACTTGTGCCTTTTGTGCCCATGCATTTCTAAGCTAACCAATGATCCATACATAAGGTAGAAGGTTAAGAATGTCAGGACAGGGAGGGGAAGGCCTAGATTTTTCTCCCGTGCAAGATATATTCAGCAAATTAGAAATACAGCTATGGAAAGTGATGTTGGGCTGTGGTGGGGAAGTGAGAAGACACCCCCTAAATTCACCTGAGAAAGAGAGAGAGAGAGAGATTTTGGCTTTTTGATGGAACTTCAGTAAAGCTACTGGTTTGATTTTCTCAAGAGGAAAACTAGGAAATGCAAATCTTCAGTCTGACAACACTAACCCTCAGCAGAAGAATGATGGCAATATGGAAGACTTTGAGCACAGAAAGGCTTTGCAACCGTGCTGACAGAATGAAGGACTGTTGGGTGGTAATGAAGTAAGCTTCAGAAACAGCAAACTGAACTTGAATGGACTGAAGGGGTGGGGGACTCCATTGCCTGTATAGCTAATATTTGCTGTTCCCAAAGACCACCACCACCTCCTCCTCCTCCTCCTGGAGAGATGGGAGACCTGCCATGGCATGTTTTGGGTGTCCCAAAAGGGTACTGTGTAAGGGAGAATGGAAGTCAGTTCTTATTCCGGTCATGCAAAATGTCAAAGCACACTCTTGGCTCGTAGCCTGTGATTTCATAACTATGGGAGGAAGAAGATATTCCAATCCCATAGTCTCTCAATGACTCTGCCCTTTTGTTGTTCAGTTGCATAGTCAAGTCTGACCCTTTGCAACCCCATGGACCATTGCACACCAGGCACCCCTATCCTCCACCATCCTCTGCAGCATGCTCAGCTCTACACTCATTGCATCAACAATGCCATCTAACCATCTCATCCTCTGCCGTCCTCTTCTCCTTTTTCCTTCAATCTTTTCCCAGCATCAAGGCCTTCTCGAGTGGGTCCTCTCTTTTCTTTTGGTGGCCAAAGTACTTCAGCTTCCGCTTCAATATTTGTCCTTCCATGGAGCAGTGCCCTATGGTTGTGCAAACTCATTGCACACAGTTCTATAATTATTTATCCTATTTCATCTTTCCCATTTGATAAATGAAAGCATAGCAGATGACCACCTGCTTCGAATACAATCCAGAGGCTGTTGGGTCCCCCCCCCAAATTAACTTTTATTTCCTCTTTCACATTGCAGCCCTACCTCTGCCAACTCCCTCGAGTTGCCTGGAAATCTCAGACAATGGGAACTCTTGTAGAGATCCTCTCCTTCGGCTGGGGGGGGGGGGATGAGCTTAAACCAAATCTTCTGCCATTGTTTCTTGATGGCCCATGGACCAAATGGATGCCTATTCAGCTTTCCAGACCTCCCCGTATGCCGCCCAGAATTCTCAGTTATGATTCAGTGATCACACACTGTATTTCACACAGAGGGTGGACATTTTATAAGTTTACACCCCTGCCCCCTCACCACTTTCATTCAGTTTCCTGTGCAGGCCCTGAATGCCTGAAGAGGAAAAGAGGAGGGGTTGTGTGGCGGAGGAAGAGACTCAAATCTTTAGGCTTCTTGTCATCTTGGAGGTTCTCGTGACTCATATCTCAACCCAGACAAAAGATGGTTTTTTTAAAAAACTGGCTGCAGAGAAGAGTTCTCCTTCAGTGACTCACCTCCCCTAACAATAACAGAATTGCAACTCCTATTAATGAGAAAGACGATGAACAAATAGTGTTGTCCAAGGAAAAGAGGTTAATTACAGGAAGGGCATTAATGTCGATGGCTAATAAACAAGGGGTGTCTTCTTTTTGAGTTTCTGTCATCCAATCACCCAAACAGGACTGGGAAGCTTTGGCATCGAGAGAATGAAAAGAAAGCAGTGCTGGTGAGTGAGGAAAAAAAACCAACACAAATATTTAGAGTCAGAAAAATTCAGAAGTAAGTGACCACACATGGGGACATTTTAGTTTAATTTATTTTATTTTGCTCCAAAAAATATTTTGTTATTTTTCAGTTGCACAGTCAAACATTGGGTGCTGAAGTTATCTGAGTCACCCCAAAGTTGCAACTTTTGAACTCCCATCAGGAGGTTCAACTTTTGAGACATGATTTTATATATACCATTCCCAGAGTTTATGGATATTGGGAATAGCATATATGGGACCCTTCCATATTTCTTAGACTGCTTCTGGGATATACCAAAGAAACTGATGAGTCTCTTCAGTATATCAGATATATTGCAATTAAACACTTTCTCTGTTCCCCTACAGAGGGACAAGGAAAGTGTAATTTCCTTCCCTCCTATCTGATTGATATTCTGCTGCATCAATTAGAAGAGTACGGTACATTTTTTTCTTTTTTCTCTGGAGCACCGATTTGAGGCACTACAGAGACAAAGGAAGGAAAAATATTTTTGTGGTCAACATCTTTATGTTCTACCATATTTCTTATACATCAGTGCAGAAACAAAATAGTGATATCTGTTTTGGTTTCCTAATGCAAATCAAAGTGGGGCTTGTAGGTTGACTCAGACTGGGGCAGGAATCACCTCAGATCAAGCTGATGCACATTCCAAAGCCATAAATTGGTCTCCAAATCAGATTAGGGCGACCCGTGCACAGGTTAATTACCAATTTTTGTTCACTAAACAAAGATTATAGCGAAGTAGACGCATCCTCTTATTTTCCATTGACCTCGATGCCGCTCACAGGCCACGCGTCTGTGGGTCTGCTGCTCAGAAACGCAGATTCCTTGGGACGAAGGGTGTCCTCTTTAAAAAGATTAAAAATGGATTAAAATGCAAATGGGGAGGGAAACCATGGCAATTAAGCTGAGAAATATTTGTTGGGCACTTCAGCTGGTGTGTGGATTTAAGTCGCACAACTGCATGCACAGATATCCTGGAAATATTTTGAAAATTTATGTAATCTTCTCAGAGCCAAAATGGGGCCCTTCTTTTTTCAGGAAGGAAAGGAATTATCACAAAAAATAATAATCCTTGTGATATGGCAAGTTTCTATGTCTGTGTTTCTTTGCAATTTTTCTGGACAATGCTGGATTTTGGTTTTCAGTGTACGTAAGAACTATTTTCCAGTCACTATTCTGATATTTGAGGCTTTCCCTGAGCTCTTAGTTTCATTCTTTTGCAAGCTTTATAGATCTGGATTTTGCTCTAATTTAGTTGAACACATTGGCTTTTATTATCTATTTGATTGAGTCTTTACCACCATTTTTCCTCTGATTTTTCATATTCTAAGTGATTTCCAAAAGAACAATCAAACCAAAGACTGGTGAGAACTGCTTACAAATAACTAATGACATTCAATCTACTATTAGTAAGTTTCTTTGTTCAGCCATTATAAAACTTAGAAAAGTTACTTTTTAGATAACAGCTCCTGCCATCTCTGAGCCATTATATCCACTCACCATGCTGTTGGGGTAGATGTTCCTAGGCTCTGAACAAAGAGTGGACATTGAGGTTCTAACTTAAGGGACTAAAGTTGTGTTTCCATTTCATGTAAATCTGTGTCCCCTTTTGTCCATTGTTTGGTGGTTCTTGGGTTTTTCTTGGTGTTTATCAATTCCTCTCCCTCTTGACACTTTAGATCAGAGGTTCCAACCTTTTCATGCCAGGGGCCGGATCATGCTCTCTCAGTCAGCTTTGAGGGCCAGATTGCCATTTTGCCCTGCCTGTATGATGGGGGTAGTCATTTTGTCCCAACAGCACCAGAGGGGGTGGTCATTTTGTTTCTCAAATGCCCTTGGAGGGGTGGGAGCCTCATGAAATGACACCTTGGGCTGGATCTGGCCCATGGGCCTTGTTTGGGACCCTCTGCTTTAGATGTTATGTGCCATCAAGCATATCAGATATATGAGATGTTCAAGAAGTGGTTCACCATTTCCACTACCATAGTGGGGTTTGATGGTTGAGCAAGGTTGGAACCCAGATCTCTCGAATCCTCCTCTCTATCCACTATACCACACTGTCTCCATCAGCACTCAAGGCCACTAGTGGTCATGTTAACCACAGGGTTAAGGATGATGTTAGGCTATCTTCTGCAACAGTAACATCACTGGAAGCTAGAAAACACCATCTTGGGACTGCTTCAGTTGTAAGATCAGTGTGTTAAGCAGAGGATAAAATAGGATGGCTTTCATTCCCTCTTTGACTAAAACTTGATAGAACAAGAAGTAGCATTCTTAAAAGGAACTGGATGATGTCTAATTTTGTCCCAAGTCTAAGTGTCCATAGTGGGTCCATAGTAAAAACAAAAGAGATTGGCCATGTGATCCATTTTTAAATCATAAAAAATGCAAAGAATGCATGAAGAAGGTGATATATTTATTGGATCACTTTTTAAAAAGCCAAAAGAAAATGTTGCAAGCTTTCAAGAACAGGGTCTCTTCCTCAGGCAGGCATAAAATTATTAATAAAAGTTTATAGCACTTATGTGATCCAATAAAGGTATCACCCTCCTCATGCATTCTTTGGGTCAAGAAACTGTCAAGAGAAACAAACTGAACCCTATGCAGAAGCTGTGATTCCAACAAACCTTCTTCTGCACTTCTGGAAACAAGAATCATGATCCTAGACTGGAGATACTGGGAAGGTTGTTGGCTTCTATGCTTTTCCTTGCCAGATTCTCTCCGGCCACCCTGTCAATGCCACATGAGTGATCTTTTTCTCATCATTGTATGTTAACTCAATTAAACAGCCAGATGGGAGCTAATCCACTTCTGACTTATTTTTCCAGAAGTGACCCAGTAATGAATAACTAAGATTCCAGGGTAGAAAAATAGCTTTCAGCTGGGGGAGCGTTAACACAGCAGAGATTTGTAGACAAGAGAGAGATTGCTACTGTCACCATCATTATTATATTAGTGCATGTATCACATTGTATTGTCTGTAAGCCGCCCTGTGTCGCCACGGCGAGTGGGCGGCAATATAAATTTGAACTAATAAATAAATTAATAGGGTGATTTTTAATGGTGGGAACATAGTTGAATGGCTGAGTACATGCTGGAGTCCCACCCCCTTTGAAAGAATTGTTGTCTTGCTGCGGTGAGGCAGCTTGCGTGGTTTGACGAGGCAATAGGCTATGCCAGCGATGGTCAACCTTGGCACTCCAGGTGTTCTTGAACTTCAATTCCCAGAAGCCCTGATCAGCAGGTGTATTGACATAGGCTTCTGGGAATTGAAGTCCAAGAAACCTGGAATGCCAAGGTTGGCCAATACTGGGCTGTGTCGTGTTGGGTCACCCAAAATGGGCAAGCCATGGCAGAGAACTCAAAATTAAACACAATCCACTGGAGAAGGGACTGCCAACTCAATCCAATATCCTTGCCAAGAAAACCCCATGGACAGTGTCAACAGGCTAAAGGTGGACATTGCTTTAGCTGGATGACTTAATGAGTTAGGAACCTGGCTGTGAAACTGGAGGTTGTGAGATCAATTTTTCCATTAATCCTAGGAGATGTGGCAAATTGTATACTCTTGGGCAAGCATCACAGTCCCAGAACACCTCCAAAAGAAGGCAATGGTAAACTTATTCTGAGTACTCTACATCAAAAAGTTAAAACCCTTGGAAGGGTCCCTGTAACTGGGAATTGACTTGACAGCACATAATTATTATTAGTCATAGCATTTCATCTAGAAGAGCCAACTACACAGTTTCTCAATCTTGGGTCCCCAGATGTTCTTGGACTTCAGTTCTCAGGAGCCCTGATCAACAGGAGTAGTGACTTGGGCTTCTGGGAATTAAAGTCCAAGAACATCTGGGGACCTAAGGTTGAGAAACACTGGACTGTAAACAGTTCAGAGCACCAGTGTACATAAGTGAACATTATGTGGTCAACACTCCATGGGTGGCAGAGAATGCCCCAATCACCTCAACTTCCCAAAGTGGAAATAAAAGTGGTTAGTTTGCTTCCAGTATTGAAATATGGGAATTTCAGAGTGTCATCTAGTGTGGGGGAGCTATGATCTATTTACAGGCGAGTAGAATTTCTCAGATCTTCTTAGGGTAGCAGTTCAACTTTGTGGCCAGAAAGGAAGGAACTCTAGGAGTGACCAGGGCTCACCAAAAAGTCTTTGTGGGACTAAATACAAGGCTACAGTACACTCTCATCCAATCTGTATAATTGAATTGTGTCCAGTTTTTATGAACCAAGTGACCTCTATGGACTCTGAATAAAACTGAAAGTGACACTGTCATTTTGCTTCTATTTTCAGGGCTGCTGTGAGTTTAGGTGTCTAAGGAAACCTTCAGGAAAATATGGGATCATTTTATACACCACATGTCCATGGAAATGTCTGTAAATGCAGTGCTGGCTCTTTGGCTGTAAACAGGAATGCACTGAACTGTAGAGTTGAATACAACTAGCTTTTGAGCAAGGGCAAGCTTTACCTTTTCTGTCTTTCAGACAGTGTTTTTAATTACTGATTTCCAGTGCCCGGGATGAAACAAAGGATAGAAATAAACACATCTACCAACAAGGAAGTTTCTCCCCTATTGAGAAAATAACCAGGCAGCTTCTGCTTTAAAGAGCAGGTTGGGTTTCAGATGTAACCAACATGTCTACAATTATATTGGAATCGCTGATCTTCCTCTCCCTCTCTTTCTCTCTCCCCTTCTCTCGTTCTAATGGACAACCAGTTTGTTTTATTTATCGGACAGGATTTCTTCATATTGTTTCAGGTTATCAGCACTGTCTCGCTGATCATATTACAGTTTGTGCTGGGATGTGACCCTCACTAGGGTTCATTTTAAATCAGATCCTTATCCTCGCCTGAGTGATAAATAGAGATGCTTTGGAAGCAGTATACAGATAATTTATTTAGTGCCTGTCTGTATCATGTTTTATACAGCCTGGGATCAATGTCAGACCTTTATGGATATAGCTTAGGTTGCATTCAGTAACTACAACCTAAAGCCCTTTAAATAATGTTAACTTAATAGCCGACATTTTTATGAAATAAGGCTAGGTGGGGTGATGACAGAGAAGCTGGAGGGGAAAGATTACTCCCTGCTAGCATCTCCTCCTCCTCCTTGTCATTATTGTTCCTTTTTAAAAGAGATTTTCTTCCAGATCTGCATGGATAACTTAACAACTCTCTGCCTCTGATGTCGGTAATCAAAGAAAGATGATTTCCTTCCCAGGAGTGGGAGGAGGTGGAAACTTTTAGTGATTAAACCATACAGGTGGCCCTGGGACATTTCGGTTCAAGGTATTTGGAAAGACTTTTAAGAATAGTGCCCCGTGGTACTTGAGTTACTTCCTATAATTCTATTTATGTTTATATTTTTCTGATGTCTTTTTATCTCCTATAATAATACTTTCATGTCAGAAATTACTCTGGGTTGAAGGGATTTTTGCTCAGGGGATGCCGGAATGAGGCTCCTTTCATTTCCCCAAGTGCTGCCCCTGGGTACCGAAACCTGACCTTCCAGTCTCCAGCTCAGCTGCTTAACCAGTAAACCCCTGGGGGAGCTTCTGTATTTCCTATGAGCCGCCTATATTAGTGTTGAACATTAATTATTGGTGGGAGACTGGGAGACAGACAGACAGACTAGACAGACAGACAGACAGACAGACAGACAGACAGACAAGATAGATAGATAGATAGATAGATAGATAGATAGATAGATAGATAGATAGATAAATAGATAGATAGATAGATAGATAGATAGATAGATAGATAGATAGATAATTTGATCGATCGATCATTGGTAGTAACCTCTCTATCCATTTGAAGTAATGCTTGCTTTTCTCCACAAAACTCAGTTAGTGCCACCCGCAGATAAAATGTTCTAATTTTGTTGACAGGTCAAACATGGTACTTTCCCTGGCCATCCTCCTTCCTTTCCTGTTAAAATATTGTCCTGAGAAAGCACTCAAAATAGTTTTTGGTGTGAGATCACATTATTTCTTCTTCTTCTTCTTCTTCTTCTTCTTCTTCTTCTTCTTCTTCTTCTTCTTCTTCTTCTTCTTGTTCTTCTTCTTCTTCTTCTTCTTCTTCTTCTTCTTCTTCTTCTTCTTCTTCTTCTTCTTCTTCTCCTCCTCCTTCTCCTTCTCCTTCTCCTTCTCCTCCTCCTCCTCCTCCTCCTCCTCCTCCTCCTCCTCTTTTTCTTTTTCTTTTTCTTTTTCTTTTTCTTTTTCTTTTTCTTTTTCTTTTTCTTTTTCTTTTTCTTTTTCTTTTTCTTTTTCTTTTTCTTTTTCTTTTTCTTTTTCTTTTTCTTTTTCTTTTTCTTTTTCTTTTTCTTTTTCTTTTTCTTTTTCTTTTTCTTTTTCTTCTTCTTCTTCTTCTTCTTCTTCTTCTTCTTCTTCTTCTTCTTCTTCTTCTTCTTCTTCTTCTTCTTCTTCTTCTTCTTCTTCTTCTTCTTCTTCTTCTTCTTCTTCTTCTTCATCTTCTTCTTCAGCGATGGATTGGCTGAATCGCCAAATCACTTAAACATTGTAGAGATAGTCAGTGTCAGTTTATACATCTGGTCCAGAAGGTGGTCCAGAAAGTGACCTGGGCTTCCAATTCTTTGCTTCTAAACACAGGACGGGCAATAACTGGAAACCTCTCCCAGCACCAGATAAGAGGTTGATTTACTTACACGTACCCCTGTGAGAACATTAATATTGCTCTTGCAGCATGGAGCCAATAAATCTCCATTTAAAAGCAAATTTGCAAACAATAAACTGCATAAGCTGCAACAGTTTAATTGAGCTTGCTGCATCAAATGTTATTTGCAGAAAAGCACTAAGATGTCAAAATGTTCTGCAAAAGGCATGATGCTCGGGATTAGGATGAATTCAGGAATTGGGGAACATTAGGATTTTTAAAAATGATCTTTCACAGCAGAGGAAAGGAAACAGAAGCCTAGTTGGGTCCCAAGCATCTTTCATTGATATCCTGAAAATTCCAGACATTTCTGAGATTCTGCAAAAAGAAATAAATTCTAAAACCTACAGATATACAGGTGGATGCATATAAAGTATACACACATGAAAAATATACATGAAACATGTTTGCATTGCTCCTATAGGCAGGAATTCATAAGGAATCATAGCAGAATGAGTTTCAAGTGGAAATCAGATAATCTTTATGAACTCAATATTGATGAATCAGGATTTCTTGGTACCTGAACAGTCATGTAGTGGAAGTGTGGTAGTCTCTGTGGTCATAAAAAGATCTCAAGCAGGCAGATAATAATAATTTCATGTCAGATATAATTCTGGATAGAAAGGACTTTTGCAGGAGAAATTTTGCTCAGGGGATACACAAATGAGGTTCCTTTCATGTCCCCAAGATCTTTTCCCACTGAAGTGGTCCCTATTTATCTACTTGCAATTTCTTGCTTTTTAACCGCTAGGTTGTCAGGAGCTGGGACAGAGATGGGTGTTCAAACCGTCATGCAGTACCCGGGTCTCGAACTGCCAACTTGCCAGCCACCCAGCTAACAAGGCAAGCAGGTAGATGACTACAATGGATCATCTCAGCAAAGGAACTGCAGGTCTTTTACAAGGTCAACATCTCTAAATTGCCCATTCAGCACCAAACCACCTTCAGATACTGTGCATTATTATAGGGATCACTTGCAGCCATACTCTGTTCCTAGGAATATTCATTTTTTACTTGGTAACAGTAAAAATAACTGTACTTCATCCCGAGTACCTCTAGTTCCACTACATCAGGACTGATGTAACAAGAACATGTCCTGATATGGTGAAAGAAAGGAGAAGAAAAATCAGAGGCCAACTCAGTATTAACAATTTCTATTCTGTCTGGAGGCATTTAGACAACATGCTAAAATGCCACTAAGCATTGATAAAATTTAATTAATTTGTTCTTGGGAAGCACATGCAAATTGTGGACTAATTGGGCCAGCAATGTTTTACCATTAAAAATTAAAGTTGTGATTAGCAAACCAGGGAGGCAGGGCGGGAACCGGAGTTGATAGCAAGAAGCAATGGCTGGTGTTTTTGCAAATGAAATGCAGTGGCTTTTATTGGCCTCTTCTTCGGGGTAATGGAACCAGACCTCTGTATAGAAGGTTAAATGTGTATATAATCAAAGATTCATAATTTTAAGGCCTTGCGGTCACGCCATCGACAGCTGATGGTGTAAATTCGTATTGAACAGCCCGGTTCCTTGATTGCATATTGAAAGGCCATTTTGCCCTTAATTAACATCAGACAAAGAATGTAGAATATATTAAAAAGAGTCTATAAGTCAATAGAAACTTGTTCTGTATGAAGTTTTTGAAATGGTAGCCACGTTAGTCTGTGTTTCAAGCATATCAGAGAGCAAACAAGACAAAAATGTTGTGGCACTTTAAAGACTAACTTCTTCTTCAGGGTTTTCTAGGTGGTTTACCCTTCCCTTCTTCTATGGGGAGCTTTGGGGATTGTTCATCTTGCTCAATGCCATACAGACTGGCTCTTCTCCTAGGACAGTGATGGCAAACCTTGGCGCTCCAGGTGTTCCCCCGAAGCTGTCTGAGGTAGTGTGACCCAGCCCTGGCTTTAAATTGTTGAGAACTCCTACCTTAAATCTTAAGATATAATGCAGACTACTGTATATGGCTTTAAGACCAAGTCTTCCAATTCCCCTGTTCCCAGCCTACTTTTATAGCATCTTGCTAAGAGCTCTGGTAATCTCAAAATCTTGCACCTTTTTGTATCAGTTGGCCTAACACAATGGAATTTAGAATTTGGTTTTAAAGTGTGAACAAGATATCTTTGTTACTGGTTAGATTTCTCTCTAGCCAACTTTAGTCTGACATCCCTGTAAAGCCATCACGATAAGACCCAAACCTGTGTACTAAAAGAAACAAACCAGGGAGGAAGTGGTTAAACCATGATTGTTTTGAACGTAAACTTAACCATATACTTTATTTATTACAGCCATAACTGCGTCCTTCTCTGAAGCATATAGAACTATAAATTCTTTGCTCTAATTGATTTTATTTCTTGAAAGAGGATCTGAGCTTAAGTAAATCATAATTATTATTTATTTCTTGCCGTCATCCTCAGCCTGGCAGGAGGAATATGTCTTGCATATGCAAACATAAGTGTAAGCGTGTAACACATGAAATTTGCTGTGTGGATTTTGCAAGTGAACCTGAGAGTGTGAAAAAGGAAGCAGAACACTTTGACAAAGGAGGCAATGAAAGGTTTTCCTGCTTCATGTATGCTGATGGACCCTTATTGGTGTGATATGTGGAAATGGGAGAGGCTGGCCAGATGCATATCAATGGATTCAAACGGGCTGCGGGAGCTCAGTGGTTAAGAAGCTCACCTTGTTAGCTGGAAGGCCAGCAAGTCAGCAGTTTGAAACCCAGGTACTGCATGATGGATTGAGTGCCTGTCTCTACCCCAGCTCTTAGGGACATGAAAGGAACCTCATTTGGGCATTCATTGAATGGAGTTTCTCCCGCAAAAATCCTTTCAACCCAGAATAATTTCTGACATGAAGTTATTATTAGAGAGCAAGTGTAAGTAGCCAGTAGTAGACAAGGGCCATCTGGGCGAGTAGCATCCAAACTGAACCCAACTCTTCAATGTTTAGGATTCCTCATGAGTTCAGAACAGAGAAAAACAGTGATTAAGCATTCTTCTTTTGTTGTTTGGCTGCAGCCAAGACTGAATATTGGCCAAATATTGGCCATGAAGACTGTCCTGAGAAAATAAAGCAGTGGCCTCTCATCTGCCTTCCACATTGCAGCATGACACCCATATTCCCTCTGATCCAGTCCCCCAGGTCACTTTCTCGTCCTGAGGCCTTTTGCCACACAAATTCCTCATTGGCCCCAGGTCAGTATGGATGAAGCTGCTGTCCTCCATCAAGAGGGATTCAAGTGAGAATTAACCCATTTGAGGGACCTCACCCTTCCCTGTAGACTTCGGCACCCAAGTCGTTAGTCCTCAGGGTTGTCAGGTTCCTAATCTTAGTCCCAACCCAACATGTTCAGCTCAACAAATTCATCCCCACCCACTCCACCCGATGCTAACATAAACAGGTTCCATTTCCAACCCAAGAGCAGTTAACAAAATGTATCTGGCACCACATTCCTTAATCTATAGCAGTGTTCCCCAATCTTTGGTTTTTGGATTTCACTTCCTAGAAGCCTAAGTTAATTCCACAAAGCACTCATCAGCCAATATACTGACTTAGGCTTCTGAGAGTTGAAGTCCACCAGTGTTCCATGGAACATAGTTTAGGAAATGCTGAGCTACAGCATAGATTTGCCTCCCTGCAATATCGTCTTATATGTTCTGTGCAGTGTTTGATATCCAGATGGACCATCTTGGAACTCTAATACAAACAAACAAGCAAGTAGCTCCTGTGAGCCAGACACCTCTTTGCCTCCATTAACACAAGTCAGAGAAAATGATATCTGAAATTAATTTGCTTTTCTTTTAGTTCTTGAATAGAAGGATACAGTCAAGCTTTATAATATCGCATCCAAAGGAAGTGGAATGACCCTTCTAATGTGTTTTCTCTTCCAATTCTGTTAGCATCAGATTACTGGTTAGAAGTCTTCCATTCTTCTTGGTCCATTTTGTTTGTTTGCTTAGCTTCAGGTGTCTATCTGACTTCCCGATCATCCATAGAGGCTGGATAAATCTCCCTTCAAACCCACCAACTCCATTTTCATTGATTGGGTTCATGAGGGAGCCACATTACATGTCAGAGGTCAGCATGAAGTTTACATGTCAGAGGTCAGAATTAAACAATGCGACCAAAACCTTCTAGCAAATACCAGCACATGGAAGGGCAATCACACAAACTGATTTTGTGTATTTCCAGATATTTGACACATACAAACATACCCCGTCAGGATCAAACTCACACTGTTAGCAGTTTTGGCTACTAACAATTTAACCCACCCCCAACACACAGCTGCACAGACCAGAGGCGTGGTTCCTCCCACCACTCCTGGTGCTTCCAGTTTCTATGGCCACAGTGGTGGGCACAATCCTGGCATTTTTGCAGCCTCTGCCAGTTCCCATGGCAGTAAAAGGGGCAGTTTTGCCACATTTTTGAAAATTTTGCAGCACTTTTGCTGCATTTTTGCAGCAAAAATGCAGTGTTTGGGCAGTTCTGGTATCCATGGTGGCATATATATATATAATTTTCTGTTCCTAGAAGCCTGGAAAATACAGTACAGACCTTTAAACCTCAATCCAACTGAAGCTCAAAACAAAATGACCCTGCACAGTATTTTGCTGGTGCAATCTTTGGGAGGTATCAGGAAGAGAAAAACCAGACCTTCAGATTTTCTCACCCTGAACTAAAGGATCCTTTTTTGTTGTTCAGTCGCACAGTCGGTTCCGACCCTCTGCGACCCCATGGACCACTGTCTGTCAGGCACCTCTGTCCTCCACCATCCCCCTCAACTCGCTCAGCTCTGTGCCCATTGCGTCCACAATACCATCTAGCCATCTCATTTTTGGCCGTCCCCTTTTTCTTTTGCCCTCCACCTTTCCCAGCATCAAGGCTTTCTCAAGTAAATCTTCTCTTCTCATTTGATGTCCAAAGTACTTTAGCTTCATCTTTACAATTTGTCCTTCTAAGGAGCAGTCAGGGTTACATCATTTTATTGAAATAATATTTTTTAATCAGAAATTGATCATTTTATCTGAAGAAGAGAACCTTTTGATCAAACCCATTTGCTAATTTAAAATTGTTTTATGAAGAATAAATTAGACAATACTCCTGTCTAGTCTCCTTGAGGAGGAACCCAGTGCGACCCAAAAGTTTGCATGTTGACTTTTTCACATTTCGAACTGGAGCTTATCTTGATGCAGTGCTTCCCCCCCCCCCCCAAAAAAAAAAAAGTCATGGTTTCACTTTTCCTACATTCACATATATTTACCAGGTATATTCTTTCCCCAGCCCCCTTTCCTATTATCTTTTTGCCAGTGATCAAAGAGGGAAGGAAATCCATTTTGCATGAAAACATGCTTTAGCTGTATTTGTCGCACTCAATAAATAAATTACAGGTTTTATATCCTTCCCAAAGAACTGCAGTTATTAACTTCACACGCTTGGAAGAATGAATTAAATACCAGTCCCTGTAGGAAGATTCTTGAATCCCACTACAGGAATGCACCATGTTAATACACACACACACTGTGTGCATGCGTGCATGCACGAGCATGCACACTTGCACAGGCGCATGCATTAAAAGTTTGGTCTGCTTCACTATTGTCATAAACTGTATGGAGACTTCCTTGTAGGAAGCCAAAGCTGATGGATTTCCATTCCCGGCTAGTTTACAGCATCTTATAAATTCCATAAAATAAAAATGAATTATGTATTATTACCTTTTACATAAGGTCACCAGGTGGCCCCTGACCCATCCCTTTCCCCCTCCCCTCTCATTTGGCTCAATTATTAGAGGAAATGACAGATTTGATCTCTTTTCAAATTGTATTAGAAAGGGCTTCTTTATTTTGCCCCCTAGCAGAACTGTGCTCTGACAGAAGTCGCCCGAGTGCATTAATTATGATTGATTTAGTGGGTCCATAAGGTGATTATTTCTCGAATTCTACTGCCGCGCCAAAACCTTTTGACCTCATTCTCAGGCCACACAGCAGAATGGAAACCATAAGAAGATTTAAGAGTAGAAGGGTGACCGTATTCCCTCCAATGTTTGCATTCAAAACACTTTAAGACTCTCAGGCAAATTCAAAAAGATTGGATTACCAGGAATTTCTGCCACTAAGACATTTAACAACCTGACATCTTAGGGTGCGTGTGTTTCTTAAAGAAAGATTCACAAACATATTCTTGGAGTGTCTAGATAAATGGTTACAATGGGATTGGAAGCTGCCACCAGCAAATAATGAGTTGCTCATAATTAATTCTCTCTCTTTTTGGTAATTTTCTTTTTTCATGTCCCGATCAAACCCTGGATTGACAAAACAAAGCCACCTTCTTGCCTTTGTCATTGGTCAAACTTAAGTCTTCATCAATGCATGATTCTGGTACTCATCGGCAGACTAGCAAATGAGCTGGATTCTGTATCTCTCCACATTCACACAGTGTATTGTTGTCGTTGTTGGCCAGCAGCCGCCACTTGAACATGTTGGTCTTACATATAGGCACTCTGATCCTCCAAGTGACCTTGCGGAGATCAGGTTCCTCAGCCATATTCTCCTTAAATGTTATTCTTTGTCCAGTGAGATTCTTCCTCCACAAGGATTTAATTTGGTAATGATTAAAGTATAAGTTGTATCTTGATTGCAACTTAAGAAAACATTGCAATATAGTCATTTTATGAGATAACTGTAACAGTTTTAGTTACTTTTATAGTAGCAGGGACTGCAGTGGCTCAAGGGGGTTAGACGATGAACTTGAAGACTGGAAGGTCGGAGTTCGATATCTGAGTACTGCACAACGGAGTGGGCTCCCATCTCTGTCCCAGCTCCTGCCAACCGAGCTGTTCAAAAGCAAGAAATTGCAAGTAGATAAATAGGTACCACTTCAGTGGGAAGATAAACAGCATTTCATGCACTCCAGTGTCTAGGCATGTCTGCCACATGTTCACAGAAATGTCTGCAAACACAGACAATGCTGGCTCTTTGGCTATAAACAGAGATGAGCACTGAACCCTAGAGTCAGATATGACTGGCTTTTGAACAAGGGTAACCTTTACCATTACCTTATAGTAACAGGGTTTTGTGGCTTTTGGTTAAAACCAATTCTTAATCCCGGCAAGAATCAATAGAATTTACACACATGTTCATTTAGTTCCAAACTTGATTGAATGGTTCAAATTATGTAGGAATCATAACTAGAGCAGGTCGATTGAATCAGTGGGATTTGGGTGTGTCAGCACCTCTATAAGTTTCTCTGATTCACTGATGGTGAACCTTGGCACTCCAGGTGTTCACTGACTTCAATTCCCAGAAGCCCGAATCAGCACTCCTGCTGATCAGGGCTTCTGGGAATTGAAGTTCAAGAACACCTGGAGTGCCAAGGTTCTGCAGAGAAACTTATAGAGGTGATGACACACCCAACTCCCACTGATTCAATCGACCTGCTCTAGTTATGATTCCTACATAATTTGAACCATTCAATCAAGTTTGCAGACTAGATCACTGATCTAGTCAAACCTGCCACTTGACCAGGGAAACATCTGCAGACACAGACATCACTGGCTCTTTAGCTGTAAACACAGATGAACATCACCTCCTAGAGTTGGTTATGACTAGCTTTTGAGCAAGGGAGACCTTTAACCTTACCTTTTTATCTTTCGAGTGCAAAAGCTCTGATCACATGACTGGATGGTAGTAATCAATCTGCTAAAAATAATAAGATGTATAAATGTAATTGAGGACAATTATGGGGTACAGTGAGCCCAGCCATTCAGCATTGACCTAGATCAATGATGGCTAACCTTGGGACTCCAGGTGTTCTTGAACTTCAATTCCCAGAAGCCCAAGTCACCACTCCTGCTGATCAGGACTTCTGGTAATTGAAGTCCAAGAATACCTGGAGTGCCAACGTTAGTCATCATTGACCTAGGTTGTCTGCATAGCCCCACCCTTTTATTTGAATAGCCTACTCTTGGGTTCTAATTCCCAGTCCTATTACATTCTGGCTGACAGTCAGGAACTGGCTGTTCTGTAGGAAGACAGATTGAATCAATCAACAGCCTTTCTCTTGCCATCTTTACGGTGACACTGGAATTTGATTTTCAAGACCTTTTGATAACAAGGGATTGTTCTCGGCTGTCAGTTTAGTGTGAAAGGTGATGATTTTTGTGTTTTCTTTGTTGTTGATATACGTGTGTGTCAAAATGAATCTGAGACAATCCAAGCATATCAGAAAGACAGTGTTTGTGTTTTGTCATTGCTCACATTTTGATCAGACGTAATCTGTGTGGTATAATTAATTTTGTGTTAAAAATTAAAGCATTTGTTAATGCTTGGAGGTTGAATAGGCACCTGAGATTATCTGTATCTTGGATACGGCATCTGGAATCCAGTTCAACATGTTACAACATAAAGTTACACTAGCGTAGCTTTGCTAGGCATTATGCCCAGGCAGAGTGGATTGAGTGTTTTGATTGGGCAAAAGGTCACACAGTTCCTGTCACAACTGGCTGCACAATACACTGGCAGAATGCAACAAAGAGAAAAGGGGCTACTTTCAAAGTTTTCTCTTTGTTTCATCGACTTGTATCTGCATGGCTGTGCAACAGGATTCCAGCCATGGTACTGGAGACTGCAACACCTCTTTCATTCTGGAGGCTTCCACTAGGTTGGATCAGGGACTAATACAAATGCATATTTCCTCCTTTTTCAATGGAAAAGGAGTATACAGTATTCCAAATATGGCAGTGGGAGGGGGGGATTCTTAGAAACATTTGCAAAGATTACCTGAAGAGTAATTTGATTTTGTGCACTCTTATAATCCCTTGGAATCAAAGTGTGTACAAGCCCCACAAACCCTAACTAGTCCTTTCTACTTTCTAGAAAGCAAGGTGAAGTTGTTTCTCTGTGAAATAAGATAGGGAGTATTGATAAGTTTTAGAACTATATTGAGCGATTTTGTTGTTGTTCAGTCGCACAGTTGAGTCCAACCCTTTGCAACCCCATGGACCATCACATGCCACACTCTTCTATCTTCCACCATCCTTCTCAGCCCACTCATTGCATCAACAATGCTATCTATCCACCTCATCCTCTGTTGCCCCCTTTTACTATTTCCTTCTATTTTCCCAGCATCAAGGCCTCTCTTCTCAGTTGTTGGCCAAAATACTTTAGCTTCATCTTCAGTATTTGTCCTTCCAATGAGCATTGAGCCTCTAGAATCATTTGGAAGAAACCACGACAATTAAAATTGACACAGATTTGAGAAGCATTTGAACTAGAGAGACAGCTATGGTCTTTCCCACTGAGAAAGCTTCTTCCAGATGAGGTAAAAACTTCCCACATATCCAACAGCCATTGACAATATTGGGAAATATAGTCCTATCCGTCTCCTGAGAAACTTGTTGGAACTTCTTTTTCTAAAAAAAAAAAAATTGTTTAGGGTTGACTCTGCCTTAAGAAGATGTTCCATTGAAGTCCAGAGGTTGGATGTCCATAAATGTTCTTAGGGCTGGAATGTAAGAATGAAAATAAAGTATATTGCATTCTAACAATAACACTCTCAAATGAGTTGATTTTAGCTTCTGTCATCTCCAAATCCCCATGTTTATAATGCCACAAAAATATTAATGGGCAGATTTAATGGTTTGTATATTATTTTGGCAGTTTCTTTTAAATTACTTTTGTTCCTACAAAGCCCCAAATGATGATATATTTCAGCAAACAAAAGAAGGTGTGTTACACCTCGAGAGACCATAAATTCTTTGTTCTAAAACCATCAAGGCTGTTGATACAGTACACTGCTTTCAAAGAGATGGGGTGATAAAAATTTTAACCAAAAGGGGATTGGGAAGGTGGGGTGAGGAGGTAGAGAAACCTACTCGTCTCTTGGGATGCATATCATATCTCTTTTTCTCATATGTCCTGAAAGGACATTACTCTACACCATTTCCTGTGCTTTAATTAAGAAATTAGTCCGTGTTCCACCCACACAAAATAAGAAGCATGGAAGCTATTGAAAATGGTCTATATTTCAAACTGGAAACAGCTGTTAATGTTCACTGACCACTTTCCACTTCAGATTAATTTGTTAATTTGGTGTTTGTACTTTCCCCGGGCACAGGTCAGCTTTAACATTATTCTATACTGTCCTACCATCGGAAGCTGTGAGTGAGGGTTTGATTTCACAGCAATGACCTTGGAGGTCATCAGATTTTCTTTGGTAACTAACTCTGAAACCTTCTCATCAGGAGATGTCCATGGTTGAATGATTGCTTGGGTACGTTCTAGACTTGGCCATCTTTTCCTTAAGAATTCCATATATTCCCAGTAGGTAGACAGGAACTCTTAAGCGCCTGCTCATGAGCTAAAATTTGATTAAAATGTCATGTTTCTAATAACTATGTTGCATAAGGTCAGATCTCATGCTTTGCTACACAGTAATACCCCAACTTAGGTATGCCTTGAGTTACGTAAAATTCAAATTACTTAATGATTTTGTACTAAAACTATGTCCCGATTTATGTAAATGTCCCAATTTACATAACACAATTTCTTGTAGTGTGTTTTGAGTTACATAAAATCATTTTTCCTATGGTTTGCTTTGATTTACGTAAAAATTCATTTCCCTATGGGTTTGCTTTGATTTGTGTAAAAAAATCATTTTTCCTATGGGTTTGCTTCAAGTTATGTAAACATTAATGTTTCCTATGGGTTTGCTTTGAGTTATGTAAAAATCGTTTTACACAAAAGCCTATGGATCGGACTTTTTACGTAAGTTGGGGATTTACAATAGTTCTCCAGGGGAAAAGAATATAGAACAGGCAGTACTTGAAGAGAAGAAAGTTTGATATGATTGTATGTGCAGTAGTTTTAATACCTGAATTACTATATCTTCCATACTTCTGAGGGGCACCAAGGAATGCTGGCTCAGCACTTAGGTCTCACCCCTGTGATTTTACGAAGGACTGACCTCCCAAGCTCACATTTTGGCTCACTCGTATGATGTTGTTGACCGGGCAAAGCCAAAACTCATTCTATCATGCAGCACTCGGGTCTTGAACTGCTGACCCACCAACTTTCCAGTCATCAGATTCAACATCTTAACCAATAAGCCACCACAGTCCTGCTTCCTTTTGATAAGAGTATATCAAAGTTTTCCCAAAGCTAGAGAAAGCAGGGATGTTGCTGTGTATGAAGTTGCTTTAGCTCTGAGAATCAGATATACTAAAGTCTTCATTACCGAAACCTTGAACAGAATTACCTACAACGGGAATGTGGTGTTTTAACATTATACAATGAAGTTACTTGTGGCAAGTGACATATATCTCCTTGATGGAGACTGTATCTCAAAACCACATTCATGGAGCTCTCTATAAATTCAAATAAACCCTGCAATTTAATTTTCGACATATCCATATGTTTGAGAATTGAGCCTTCAGCAGCTGAGTCTAGTTTGTGTTGACAGAACTGTACTGAATGAATTTATTTATTTTTTTCTCCAAAGGAACAATGAGGTAGCCAGGGAGTTATAGGCCGGCTTGGCAGCGGGGTATTGGAGAGAAAGAATGAGTGTGAGTTTAATTCAAACTCTTGTGAATGGAATTTCCCAGAAGTTCATCCTTTCTTGTTTGATAAAAAACACCATTTTTCATGGTTTAGAGAAACTCTGCCATTACTTAGTTAGAAACACAAAAGAGCAAATGTGTCATTATGTGTCTTAGAAATGCAGCCAAGAATCCTCTGAGAAAATGAAATAAAATAAAGGCTTTCATTCTTAACTTTTTTTCCCTTAGGGAGGAAAAAGTTGAACATGGCTACCATTAATGAATGTAGTTGGTGAACGATCTGATCTGTTATTACATCACAAAAGGCAGAAGACCACCTGAGACAGCTGCTTTAACAAAAAAGAGGAAACAGATAGTTTGTTGAGAACAACGTCTCCCCAAAATAAACATTCTGTCTTTGTCCGTAGCTTGATTTGCATTGTTAGGGATGAAAAAGGATAGCTTTATTCAAATGAGGAACAAGAATTAGGACAGAAAGTCCAGAAAATGGAAGAGAGAAATATGTATATATTAAGCAATCACATTTATATACCACCCCATAATGCTCTGGGCAGTTCACAAGTTAATTAGCATTTTGACTCCAACATGCCCACTCCTCATTTTACCAACCTTGGAAGGATGAAAGCCTGAGTCAACCTTGAGCCATGGTCAGGATCAAACTTACAACCTTTTGGTTGCAGGACATCAGTTTAACCACTGAGCCAACAGCTGTGATTTTCCCCCTTCATTCCTAGTTTTTTTTTTTAAAGCACAGTGGAACCTTGGTTAGAAAACAGTTCAGTTAACATAAAAATTGCATTACAAAAGGAAATCCATAGAAAATAGTGGCTTGGTTTACGGAATTTTTTTCAGAACAGATTAATTAGTTTTCAATGCATTCCTATGGAAAATTGCATTCAATGTATTCCTATGGGGAATTCAGTTAAAGTAATTTTTTTGCTGTAAGAAACATCCTGGAGAATGTATTATGTTAACTGAGGTTCCGCTATAGTTAAAGAATGTCAGCTTTAGATAACGGTACACAGAAAGAGCCTCCTTGAAGATTGTGGTATTTTTGAACCACAATCGGGCATACCCTGGTAACGGCAACCTTGTGTTGCTCACTAATCTTTTTCACAGTAAAGGTAAAGATCACCCTTGCTCAAAAGACAGTCATATCCAACTCTAGGGTTCAGTGCTCAGCTCTGTTTCATAACCGAAGAGCCAGCTCTGTCTGCTTCTGCAGACGTTTCTGTGGTTATGCGGCAGCCTTAACTAGACACTGGAGCAAGGAATGCTGTTTACCTTGTTACGTGCAATTTCTTGCTTTCAAACTGCTAGGTTGGCAGGAGCTAGGACAAAGACAGGAGCTCATATTGTCCTGCAATATTCAGGTATCAAACTGCTGACCTTTCACCTCCCAGTCACCATCTTAGCCACTTGAACCACTCACAGTACATCAGGTGAAAAGAACTGCTGAATGAACTCACCTAAAGGCGCCTTCATTTTGGCAGTTTCACATCTGGCCTAGACACAAAAGAAGAAGAAGCTCTAGATAAAAAATGAAGAAGAGAGATTATCTCCACATTTTTTCACTAAAGTAGAGTTAAACCTTCCTTATGAACGTCTACAATCTGTCTTTCAATTTTTGAGTAGATAATAAAGAACCTACCATCCTTGAGATGTGTTATGTGAGTTAATTCTTTGATCCAAAGCTTTTTAAGGTGCCCACTGTCCAAAATGATCAATGAACTAACAGTTGCTTTAAAAAAAAATCTGATACATTTAAAATTATAAATGAATTGTCTTGAAATAGGTCTGTTATATTTTATGACCAATTATCATGATACTGTAGCTTACTTTGACGTTACTGTAACATCTGTGGGCCAGGAATTGGGCTCATCTGGGTCTCTCTAATCTTCCATCACTATTTGTCATTCCAGATGTTGCAGAGGAAAACTAGAGACCAGAAACATCTGGAGTGACATAGGCTCTTGGATGGACCCTGGTTGGCCGGGGGGGGGGGGGTTAAGAAGATGAGAAACTCTCCAACTGAATGGAAGGAAAAGAGTGTTTCATCACTCAAAATAGGTCTCAGGTCTTCATTTCACACATTCACCACAAACATACTTGGAACACATTTGCCCACGCAAAGGGCATGACTGCTGTGATCCAGTCCTCATCAGATTCTGAAGATGACCTGGATCAAGAGGCACTTCCTATGCCCAGTCCAGTTCTGCTTGCATCTGAACCTGAGAATGTCCTGAGTTAGAAATCTCAGCCTGCTTCTGGCTCAACTTTGTGTCCCAGGCAAATGACCAGAATTCTGATTCTGACAGTGATCAGCCCTCAGTCAGGGAAAGATTCAGAAAGGAGCTACACCGGCAATGCAAGCAAACTAGAACTAGTTACCAGAGAAGGCTCCCAGCTGATAGTGATTAGCTGGGAGGCTTTTAAGCAAGCTTGTTGCAGCATTCCATCATGGGTACAATTCTTCAGTGCAAAGACTGACACCCTGCTTAACTTCGGATACCTCTTGAGATTGCCTGCTTAGACCCTGACTTCTCTGCCAACCTGGATAACACCCCTGGACATTCTTGGGACTAGATGCTGCTTGAACTACCAGTAACCAGACCTTGGCTTGCTCTTTGGACTTTGCTATTTGGATTCTCCTTGAATAGACTCCCTCTGTAGTGCCACTGTGCGGTGACCATGCCCACTGGGGTAGGTCAAGCACAATGTCAAAGGTCTCCAGGAAATGTTATAGTTCTCCAGGCCTCCAGAAGGGTAGGCACATATCAGGGTGAACAGTCCAGTATTTTTTTAAATAAATATTGTGAAGAGACTTTCAATTCAGGGCACCCATCTCTCCATATGACCTGTTGATGCCAGGGCTCACTGGCAAGCAAAGAGGTGGGGTCCAGCATCATGATTCTTGAACTTTCTTGTTGTGCACATCCTAGAAATTGTGCACAAAACCTAGAAAGGGACTTCTTTTTCACAACTCAGTAGATTCTCATGTTCCTAAGACATCTGCTTCTCAATCCTATCAGCACTGGGAAAAGCCAGGTGGACTAAGTATCTATCTCAGGAAGAGGTGGCTTATTACATTTCTGTGCAAATTTACCAAAGTATGCCACTACCAAGTAGACCTTCCTTTTGAGGGCCAAGCTGTAAAACCCTCTGTCCACTCATCAAATCTCCTCCAGATAGCACTCGACAGGTGTGCTGATGGAAGAAAAGAGTGAAACTCAACACCAAAATGTTTTCCACACCCTTCTTAATTTTTAAGAAGAATTAAAAATGATTTCCTATGGGGGCAGTCATTGGTGGTTACATGAAACATTCTCAGTCTAGTAGAAGCAAGCATGGTGGCATCGCCTCCATCTCCCATTTGGGACTGGGATAAACGTGCTGGTGAACCATTGTGATCATCTTAAAGGTGGGCGTACATGTTGTTTTTAGTTTTGTTTTCAAAAATGCCTCACTGTTCAAAGAGAAGAGAACAAATGTTAAAAATAAATATTCAATTGTGTGGCAAGGAAAATGTATTGCACAGCTGGGGACATTTAAAGGACTTAATTAACAAGCTCGAAACCTTCCTGAGTTCTCAAGGAAGGTTTGCCCAATTAAATTTTAGGAGAGGAGAGAAAGAGAGGGGTCCTGATTGTGGGGCTTACAGTTTAAAAGGAGACGCTCCGGCATAATGAAATCTTCCAGGCTGATTAATTCAGTGAAAAGCTGCTCTACGCATAGTTTCCACGAAGTCATAAGCACTTGAGTATTTTTTTTAAAGCCCAAATTTAATTATAGCCTTTTGATAATCAGGCTTTGCTCCAAAGAAATCCCTCAACTTCCCATAATGCTTGATGATGTCATTCCCTATTATAACTCACAACGTTCACCCCCAACCCCAACCCCCCGAAACCTTCAAGCTTTCTCTGTATCTGTGAAGGACAGCAGGAAAGAAAAAAAAACTTGAAGCTTTTCCGGAGTTTATCTTTACCTCCTTGGAAAACAGAAACATGGATCTTCTAAAACGTGTTACATTTTAAGTAGGAGGATGACTGCTAAGTTGGTTTCCCTTTTGGAAGCCATCTAAATGAGGCACAAATCATCTCATAAAAATATATTTTGAGTCGTGAAAAAGGTATAATTTCGTCTTTTTTTTTCCTTTGACGCAGCTCCGTGTGAGCCATTCAGAGTGTGTTTTATTCCCCATTTCCCTCAAAAACGACACTTTTTTTCCTGAAGAGCCGTTGGAACAAAATGAAAGGAGATGGGGGGGTGGTGGAAAATGTATGAGAGAATTTAGGAGGGGGAAAAATAACACAGGGAGAAAAATTTCATTTGTATAAGCTCCCCCCCTCCCACTGTGGAATTTTCAATTATATATATCTAATTATGGCTGTCAGTTGATGAATTGAGAAAAAAGACATTTTGGGGCAGGCCCCCCTCCCTTTTTTTGTCTCTTCGTCATCTCTTCTGTTGGAATGATTATAGCACACTTACACAACTAATTACCTCTCTGCTTATTAGTGATACAATTATGCAGGCCTAAGCTCCTTGTGTGTGAATAACCATCTGCGGGAGAAGATGGGTGGAAGGTTGGAGGAGGGGGACCAAATGACACCATTCAGAACTATCCATAATTTAACCAGTGTTATTCCAAGACACTGAACGCAAACAATTGCTGGCCCTTCATATTTCATACCCCTTTGGTGTAAGGCTGGTTGTGTAGGGGTTCCCCCCTTCTTTCTTCTCTTCCTTCCTTCCCTCCCTCGCTGCCTCCCTTCTTTCTTCTTCTTCTTTCTTCATTACTTCTTGCTTCACACACACACACACACACACACACACACACACACACACACACACACACACACACACACACACACACACACACACACACACACACACACACACACACACACACACAGGCAGAAAGCCAAGCATAGCTAATGCCCTTTTATTCATCTCAGTATTTTGTTGTTGTTGTTCAAAATGTAAACCAATTGATCTGAGAAAGCGCCCAGCCCCTGGTTTCAGTGTGTGGTATCTCACTGTGCCTGGACTTGGATATCTCCATTTAGAACATCTTTAAGAAGACCTAACTGGGCAAAGACTCCAGTGAATTCTTAAATACAGAAGAACCTCCAACCATTCTTATACTGGGAGGTAGATTCCAGGGGCAGATAGTTTGGAAATAGAGAAGGGGGGGAAGAGAAGAAGAGGGAGAAATGCCACTAATCGTCACCAAAGACTACATCTGGTTTATCTTGGTCAAAGGTGGACAGCTTTTTGCCACTACAGCTGCTGTAGGCCGAGGAAGGCCCTGAAATATCCAAAGGTAAAGGTAAGGTAAAGGTCATATCCAACTGTAGGGTTCAGTGCTCATCTCCGGTTTTTAGCCAAAGAGCCAGTACTGTCTGCATCTGTAGATGTTTCCATTGGAGTGCACAAAACACTGCTTACCTTCCCACCAAAATTGTCCCTATTTATCTACTTGCATTTTTTTTTTACTTTCATTCTGCTAGGTTGGCAGGAGCTAGGACAGAGACAGGAGCTCACTCCATCATACAGTACCTGGGAATCAAACTCTGAGCTTCCAGTCAACGAGTTTGGTTGTCTTAATCACTTGAGCCACTACAGTCCCTGAAATATCCAAAAGCATCCCCCCAAATTGGGGTGGGGGCAGCTGTGTCTGGAGCGACCTGAAAGCAAAAATTTCCTGAGCCCTCCAGGAATGGAAAGCTCCTCTGAGGACAATATTTAAATATCAGACTTTTTAAGCAGGGCCCCCCAAGGATGGTCTTGGAGTGCCGTAATGTTCTTAAGTGCTCATGTGGTCTATTTTTTGGCCACCTCCTCTATTGTAAGAGGGTAAACATGGACGTTTGAGTGGGTTCTTTGCTCCATGGACACCTGTCACAAGCTATATTCCTCCAAAATGTTACATATTTTCACATGCTTTCTTCCACATTTCCCCTCAAAATCAGTAGTGGCCAGAAGTTTGCAAAAATGTATGAAAATAATATACCTAGAATAATATCCAAAAAGCAATTGGTGCAGCTTCCTTTTTGAACAGGAAATGAGGCCAAACTTCTGCCTATCCTACCCTTTCAAGCCTTTTGACCTACCCTTTCTCCAGGTGAGCACAAGATAGGCAGAGAACTCTGGGTTCTAGCATGTAGAAAGGAAGGAAGGAAGAAGGTATATCTCTTGCCCTACATGATAATTTTTAAGAAAACACTAGCTTTGAAAAAAAAAAGTTCACAACCATATTGTCAGAGGAGGGGCAGACATGTTTTTGGGTGGTCTGGTAACTAGTAATCTATGAAACAATTGTCAGAAAAACCTGACAGTCTATTACCCTGGAAGATGAGTTCATTTCTGAGAGTGAAGTCTCCTTTCAGAACATATATGGGCATACCGAAATATAGATTCCAAGCATCTGTTAACACATCAGTCTCCAGCTAGAGTTAGGAAATGACCTTAGAGGGTTCCCAAGCACTACCACCCACCATCACAACTCCAGCAAGACTTGAATTGTTGTGTTCTCTGTCTGGTTTTGTGCACATTTTGCAAAATGCCCCCAACATCTTCTATATACGTGCACAGAATGACAAAATGAGGGAAATGGAGGGCAAAATGCTAAGCTGATTGATCACAAGGATGCAAGCAACCTGTCCTATGCTTCCATGAGGCAGCAGTGACAATAGCTTTACATTTTAGCAAACTGGATGGAAAATCTTGCAAATGTGCAAATTTGTTTGTTTGTTTCATTGCTGAGACTGAAAGGGAAACCACTGCTGCCATCTGACAGTAAGGAGGAATTAGGTAAGTAGGGAGGAAGGAAAGGAAGGAAGGAAGGAAGAGAAAGAAAGGAAGAAAAAGAAATTAAGTAAGTAGGGAGATAAGGAGAAAGAAAGAAAGAAAGGAAAGAAGGAAGGAAGAAAGAAAGAAATTAAGTAAGTAAGTAGGGGGAAAAGAAAGAGAGAGAGAAAGAGAGAAAGAAAGAAAATGAAATTCTAGGGCTTTCTTTCCCCTGGCATTATTTTACACCAACAAAACACCATTTTCAGCATAATCTGCCACTTTTCAAGACAGGATAAAATCCATTATTTATGCAGCAAATGTGTGAGTTCCCCCCCCCCCTTCGCTTAGTGTAACAAAGAGAGGGAATAAAAAACGCCTTACAACACTTTTATTAAAAACAAATTCCCACAGTAAATACATATACCCTCTGATGGCGGGGTGAAGCTACCCAAGGCATCGCTGTTAAGTGCTATGGGAAGTACTTATAAATTAGTCAGAATAAAAAACATTGTTGCCTGGACATCAGGCCTGAAATACTTGCAGTTTGTAATAAATTAACAGAGAACTTCACTTCCCCTCGCCTAACAAAGCGGCCATTTGTCTGAATAACCCACATTCAGCAGTGAGTTATATTTTCACAACTGCAACAGCATTCATTTGCAAATCATTCCACAGTTTTAATGCCTGCATTTTAAATACCTTAAGAACTAATAAATAAAGCAAAATAAAGCAAACAGGGGGCTTTTTTGCCTGGAAAAACCCAGCCTCATCTGTATGGGGGTGTTTTTGCTCATTTTCCCTCCGTTCTTTCACTTCCTCAAAGTAATTTTCTACACGTCTACAAGTTGCTTCAAAGTCTGCATTATGTTTCTCAGCTAAATGTTCCTTTGCAACCTTCTAGTTTTGCCAGTGCATTCTATATTTTCCTCTTTATTTCCCCCCCTGCCGCTGTTAAGATTTCAGAAGGTTTTCAATTGAATGTAAGAAGTTAACCTTGCTAATGCAGCAAGATCAAATTGGTAGATGTTTTCTGAGAACCTGTTTCTGCCATCCCCCCCACCCCCTCCGGCCTGTTTTTCACTAACTTGTCAGTTCAGACAGAAAGGGTTATGAGATAGACAGACAGACAGATAGATAGATAGACAGACAGACAGACAGACAGACAGACAGACAGACACAGATAGATAGATAGATAGATAGATAGATAGATAGATAGATAGATAGATAGATAGATAGATAGATAGATAGATAGATAGATAGATATGTTGCCTAAATGACAAAAGGGCTTGTTGAAAACTTTTCTTTCATTTTATAGATTTATATAAATAATTTAGGGAGACAGGATTCCTGTTAATAAAGAGATTATTGACAACATCTGGTCTGCTGATGATGCGGTATTCCGAGCTGACCATACGGATGGGCTGCAAAAGTATCTGTGGTGGCTCAGTGGTTAAGAAGCTTGCCTTGTTATCCAGAAGGCTGGCAAGTTGGCAGTTCAAGACCCAGGTACTGCATGACAGATTGAGCACCCATCTCTGTCTTAGCTCTTGGGGACATGAAAGGAGCCTCATTTAGGCATTCTCTAAGTCGTGTTTCTTCCACAAAAATCCTTTCAACCCAGAATAATTTCTCACACAACATTATTATTAAACCAGGAAGAAATGGAGAGGTCTGGCAAGGGAGGTTTGGAGAGAAAAGTTCATGGTCATCAGCCAAAAAAGCAAGCAGTCCACAATACACAGTTAAAGATCCAAAAACATATGTGTGGACCCAATAGCAAATAGAAGTATGTTGGAATTTAGTTGAATTAATGCATGGGTTTGTACCTGTGCACTAAGAGACAGAATAGAGATGGTTTGGATCAGTTTAAGAGGAAGAATATAATTTGAAACAAACATGTGTAAATAGCTTTGAGAAAATGTGTTGTGCAGTACCTTGGATACCTTGGAGTCGATATTTGGAGAGGAGTCCACACATTGGGTAACATCTCCACAATGACATTCCACACATACAAATGGACTTTAGAAATCATGTGTAGTTTTTTTTTTTTTTTTAGCCATTTAAATATCATGCCACCCGCTGGCTAGGCAGACTATGACGTGTGCCCTCTGCTTTCACTTTGCCCATGGGATCTGATGGAAGATGCTTTGGTGAGTTTTAGTCCCGACCTAACATCATTGACAAGTTAGAATTTTTTTTAGAAGTGGACTAGTTAGACCGCTCAAGTTCTCTTTGGTGTTCCTAGTTAGACTCTCTAGTTATACCACTCAAGTATCCGTGCCCCGGTAAGGCTCTCACCTAGCATGGTGTTGTTGTACAGTAAGACATGATAGTAATAATTGTGTTCCAACTAGTCAGTTCTGACCAATGGTGACTCTTTCTGGGATTTTCTAAGTAAAAAATAGAGTAAAGGTAAAAGTAAAGGTCTCCCTTGCTCAAAAGCCAACTCTACATCTACATGTCCAACTCTACACTGCAGTTAGAGTCATAACTTAGAGCCATATGTACTCATATACTCATAAGCCAAAGTACATACGTGCTCTTGGCCTTTCAGTCAATGGTGACTAGGCTATCACCAAGTCTTCTTCTTCTTTTGTGTTGTGATCAAAACCAGGACTGCCAAAATGAAGCCACTTTCTTTGTTGTGGCCAAATTTAAGTCCTCATTGGTGCATGTTTCTGGCAGTAATTGACAGACCAGTAAATGAGCCCATGGATTCTGTATCTCTCCACATTCACACAGTGTGTTGTTGCACACAGAAAGACCTTCTGCAATGATTGTGAATACAAACAAACACACCCTGGGTGGCAACCTTACAGGCTAATGTTTCTAACACCAGATCAAACCAAACTGAATAATATCCACAAAACAGAGTGAATCCATTAGAGCAAGGGATCCCAACCTAAGGCCCAACAAAATGGCCACCCCTTAGGAGCTGTTGGGACAAAATGGCCACCCCCATCATGCAGGCAGGACAAAATGGCCATCTGTCCCTCAAAGTTGACTGAGAGAGTGTGACCCAGTCTCTGGTTTGAAAAGGTTGGGAACCCTTGCATTAGAGACCCAAAGACGAAACTTATCCATCATCCTTGGTTTTTTCCCCTCTTCATCATTCATGTAAATTAGTAATGATAAAACACTATTTCAAGTGTTATAAAACCCTAGATAGGTTTGGCTTAAGGCAAGCAGAGTCAGTCAGAAAGGAAGAGTATGAAGTCATGATGTAGTGGGAGGACAAAAAGACAAGTTGGTGGACTAATTTCATTTTCAACCATTTCCTCCCCCCCTCCAGATTGCTAAGCGATTAGTTTGTGTGGTGCTATTTGATTCATTGTCCCGCCATATCTGATTAAGATTCTTCGCTCAGCCTGTTATTACTTTGCGATCGGCTACCCCATATGTTCTTAGTGTTGAGCCTGTGCAAATCCCTCAAGCTTAGTGTTGTATATTCTGTTAAAGAAGATGTTAGAGGCCTGACATTAGCATATGTTTTCTTCGGTGTTCAATTGACCTTTATCCACAACTTCTTACTGGATCTTTGGAAACGATCCAGGAGAAAATTGGGTTGGACCATTAGACATGTGGCGATGAAATGATTTACTGCTAAAGTCGCATATGGAGTAAACCCAGTGCAGAGATTTAGTGATAGAGTTGACAGTCGTAAGATTCCTGGCCTGAATCAGCTCAGTAGTCACAGATAGAACAGACCATAGAGTCCTTGAGATTTACACAGAGCTTGAACACAACTCACTAACAGGTACTGAGGATTCTGGGAGCTGTGGTTCAGTGAGCATCAAAGCACACCTGAGCAAGTCTGTTGGCTCACCATGAATGCTCTACAATTTGGATAGATTTTGATCTTTGGTCACCTTTCAACAACACTCCTCAAGTTAGGTCTATCATCAGAGGCAACACTATATTATCTGCATGTAACTTCTAGTTACAAAGTCACTGTTGAGGTGCAATGAACAACACCTAAGTTACTTCTGCCTAATGAATACTGCCTAGTTATTAATAAACATTACTTTTCAAGGGCATTTCAAAGTATTATAGAGACATCCCAATGGGGATTTTTCGAACAGCCGAGATCAACAAGAGATGCTGAAAAATATAATAAGATGACCCCCGCAATGGCTATTCTTGAGGTTAGACCTGAAATCCAAGCCAAAATACCACTTCTTCAGAACTAATAAGGTTAGGCACAGACAGTACCCCTGCAAGGCATCAAGTAGTAGTAGTAGTAGTAGTAGTAGTAGTAGTAGTAGTAGTAGTAGTAGTAGTAGTAGTAGTAGTAGTAGTAGAAGTAGAAGAAGAAGAAGAAGAAGAAGAAGAAGAAGAAGAAGAAGAAGAAGAAGAAGAAGAAGAAGAAGAAGAAGAAGAAGAAGAAGAAGAAGAAGAAATAATGTGATCTCACACCCTACACAAGCCATTGGGATTTGGGGATTCAGGCATCCGGTCCTAGATGGTTTTCTTAATTCCTCTGCTTTATCCATGCCAGCTGCAGTAAATAGGAGCTGGGGCAAAGCCTTCTGCATCGTGACCTCTGGAAATTAGTAAAGACCAGAGGCAGGGGAAGCTGCTGTTCAACATCACCCGCCCCTTTTTTATTTACCCACTTCATTTAGTAAATGCATTAAATTAAACTGCAGATGTTTCAATGTCGCCGTTTCCACTGAGCCTTACTGAGCAGCTTTCCTGATGGAAACATTTTATGCACTCTAAATAAACAAACACAATCTTGTTAATTAGTTAATGAATTTTTTTAAATGCTCCATTAGCCTCTTTATATCCCGAGCTACTTTAGCTCCTATTTTTAATAAATAGAGACCCTGCCATTTCATGCAGCAGAATGTTGGAGCTCACATCTAATGAAGGACTAATTATCACTACTATAGTAGGGCTTAATATGATTAGACATTGCCTGGAGTATTTCCGTTTCTGAGAGTGAGACTATGAGTTGCATACAAGGACAGGCAAAACATTGCGAGAGACACAACAAAGATTTCACAAACGGGACCTAGATTAAATGTTGTTGTGTGAAGTACATCCCTTTAAAGTTCCAGTGAGTATTATCTTGTCCCATCAATGGTTACTGATGACTCTGATTTTGTGGGTGTGGTGATGAATCTGCTCCCAATTTTAACTTGACATTTATAGGAGCTATCCAAGGTACTGAAACCATCTCCATTCTAGGGAGATTAACTTCATGTCTGTTTGAAACTGTGATCTTCACAATCTTGCTCCCCCCCCCTCTGAAAATGTGTTGTATTTCAACAGACCTCACACTACATAAGAAACCAGGGACTGACAATAATCCATACACACTGTACCCAACAAAGCTCAACAAGAAAACTGTGGTTGTTCCACAGCGTGCTTTCCTCCATTCTTCATTTCCTTTTTCCTTTTGAGCCATGTCCATTAGATTGTGAACCTTCCAAGAAGTGGCACCTTAAAGATTAACTCCTGCATTTAAATGTGAGGTTTTGTGGATCAAGTCCACTTCATCAGATATAAGAGTTGAAGAGACAAAGTGGACTTGATCCATGAAAGCTCAAATTTAAATACAAGAGTTAGTCTTTAAGGTGCCAAAACTTGTTTTGTCTTTTTGGTGTTTGTTTTGTTTTGTTTACTCTCTGATATGCTTGCACAAACTAGCATGGCTACCACTTCAAAAAATTCAAATAGAGCAAAGCAGTCACACTTCGATGGCATTTAGTGCTCTCTCTGGGTGGCTCTCAAGTCAATTAGCATTTTGCTTCCAACATACTGGGCACTCATTTTAATTTCAAATTTATTGTGATTATGTAATATATTGTTGATTATAGTGTTGAATGTTATATTTGTGAGTTTTGTGAGCCACCCTGAGTCGGTTGCACTGAGTAGGGCGGCATATAAATTGAATTTATTATTATTATTATTATTATTATTATTATTATTATTATTATTATTATTATTATTATTATTATTATTATTATTATTATTATTATTATTATTATTATTATTATTATTTTACCGACCTTGGAAGGATGGATGCCTGAATCAACTTTGAGTCAGGATCAAACTCACAACCTTTTGGTTGCAGTACAGCAGTTTAACTACTGTGCCACCAGGACTCCAATGAGTGCTGAATGTTGATGGTGAGGATTGTGAGGTATTGTAGAGACCCGAGGATCATGGACAGAATCAGTGAGGACACACCATATTTACTGGAGTATAACACGCATCAGAGTATAAAACACACCCCATTATTACCAAAATAGCCCACTATAGGCCACTCATTTTTCCAGTGTATTTAAAGGGGGGGAAGTGGGTCTTATACACCAGCAAATAGGGTAATCATCGCAAAGTTGACAGTAATTTACAAGCCAATCAGAAGCTATCATGTCTTAGCATGGGAGTTGTGATTGGCTGAGTGTCACAGAAGGTCAATAACTTCTGGCTAGTCTTGAACCTTGTCCCTGAACATCCTGAAGCAACTTTTGACTGTGATGATGAGAGGATCTCTCTCTTCCTCTTCCTCCCTCTTCCCACCTCATCCTAAGCCCCTTCTTTAAAAGGGTCTGCAATGGCTCAAGTAGTTAACACACAGTCTGGGAGGCAGAAGGTCAGCAGTTCAAAACCTGAGTACTGCATGGAATAAGCACCTGTCCCTGTCCCTGCGCCTGCCAACCTAGCAGTTCGAAAGCAAGAAATTAAAAGGATATAAAAAGGAGCCACTTCAGTGGGAAGGTAAATAGCATTCTATGCATGTTGGTGTCTAGTCATGCCTGCCACATGTCCATGGAAACATCTGCAAACACAGACAGCGCTGGCTCTTCAGCTATAAACAGAAGTGAGCACTGAACCCTAGAATCAGATACAACTGGCTTTTGAGCAAGGGTGACCTTTACCTAGTGGAAAGAACCAAAAATCTGAGTGCGACCAGAAGCTTCACTTTGGATTTAAATCTTTGGATACTGTCACCTGACCTGATGCTGTGTTGTGGAAACATTCCACCCAAGTTTCTTGTGGCCATTAAAATATTATTAACTTGGGGGGCAGGGAGGGTAACGAAATAAGTTTTGCCATCCATTATCAGTCTACATGAGAAAGTCCAAAATCCACTCTCGTCAGCTGGCACCCATCAAACACTGCTAGGTGACTCATGCTATACTCTGGGTATGTATTACACATTGACAGCAACTAAGATGAATAATTTTAAACATTTGAAGGCTAGGAGAGATTTTTCCCCCTTCTGTTTCAGTCCCTTGTCTTCCCCCCTTCCCAACTGTCAAGATCCAACATGAATTGTTGTTGCAGCTGTCAGAGATGACAGAAGAACCAAAGTTGTGTTTCTCTGGCTCTTCTAACTGGCTAAATACTTCTCACAATTTCTCATCTATGTTTCTTGCCAGTAATGAAGGGAGAAAGAGAGATGGCTGCTGTGGAATTCCATGGCTATGGATATATCGGGGGGCCCCCCCCCCATTAATTTGGATGATATATATACCTTGTCTTTGCCCCTTACAACACATTGACACTCAGGAAAAAATGGTAGCCGACACCACCACTGGGGATCATACTATACAAATATGTCGGAAAGAAGGGACAAGGGACAGCAGAAGCTCAAATGGTTAAGATGCTGACTGGAAGGTTGGAGTTCGATTCCTGGGCACTGCATAACGTTGAGAGCTCCTGTCTCTGTCCCAGTTCCTGCCAACTTAGCAGCTCAAAAGCAAGAAATTGCAAGTAGATAAATAGGGACCACTTCGGTGGTAAGGTAAACAACATTCCATGCACACCAATGTTAAGGCATGCCTGCCATGTGTGCACAGATAGGGCTGCTCTTTGGCTATAAACAGAGATGAGCACTGAACCCTTGAGTTGGATACGAGCAAGGGTGACCTACAAGAGGCAAACTTTTGTCATTATTCTTGGGTTTTAATCTTTGCTCTCACCAATAAGTAGATATTCTCTGGACAATGTGCAGAAAACGATTCCCCCGTGTCTTAAAGACTCAGTAGGAAAGCTTAAGCAGGTATTTTTAGGAGTCTCTTGAGATATGGCAGGTTCCATACATCTCTCTGTTTCTTTGTCTGGAGTCACTGTTTCAGAGATGTCACCAAAGCAGGGTATAATTGTGGTCTCCTCCTTTCTTGATCCACCCACCGATCTCTTCAACATAAAAAAAAAAGCTCCCCCGCTGTGCTTCATGGAGAGAAGAGGAGGGGAAATATGCAAAGAGGAGCATTTTAAACATTGCCTAGGAGGCTGGTTGTGAACATTCACATCATAATGCAAACACATCTTGCATTTGAGGAAGGAAGGTGGGCCATTTCTCAAAAGAATGTGGCAGCCATGTTTAGCATCTGTCCACCTAATTATATACCCTAGCATGGTAGGCTTTGTGCGGCCTGTTCATAAACAATTCCTCACCTTCTCTGACACTGCAATGTTATTCCTAGTAGTACTAGAAAGCCTGTTATAGCTGCCAATGCTGTATATACATAGCACTTTGACATTTCGGCCCAGCATGCAACAAAACCATGTCTAGGACTTCTGTTAGAAACACTGCAGCAATGGATGTAAGGGGAGAAACCATAACCCAGTCTTAGAACATGGGCTTTGCCCACAGAAGTTACTAGATTTTTGTCCACAGCACTGGCTGTAAATCATGGGAAAATCCCTGCCGCCGTCGGAAATGCCAAAAATGCTGTGTGTGCAAAAACACCGGACATGTGGAAATGAAGCAAAAATTACAAAAACAGCTCGTAATAGGTAGGGCTCATGCTGATATCGTTAACCCTTTTGTATGATCTCAGAACAAAAAATTGTGTAACATTTAGAGCTGGTATGAATATGTTGAATTAATAGCCTTGGTCAATTGATTGGTTGATAGATCGATAGATATTTGTGCTCCTGTGTAATACAAAGTGAGTTTCCATAACCCTGAAATTATTCAATGGCTCAGAATAGATGACAAAAGGGTGCTTTTTGGCATTAATGATAGTGCTCTTCCTTCCTTCCTTCCTTCGTTTTACTGTAGCACCTTTTTGTCTTTCTTTAAACTTAAATTCCAAATAATGTCTAAAAATGCTATGGAAACCTCAATGGGCAGTCCCACTTAGCTATGGCACCAATATCTCACATTGGTCCTCATTCCCCTCATCTAAGCACCCTCAAGAATCAAATAGGGCGGGGCGGAGTTAAGATGGCGTAGGGAGAGGAGCGGATTTCTTTCCCTCTGCCGAAGAATGGGTAAAAACAATGGGATTTAGCTGAGAGCTAACTGCGATCAAAGTAAAAAAGGGATTCCGCGATACTGAGAGCGCGTGGGAGCGAAAGAAAAAGAAAAAAGCCTCGCTCAGAGACGGCGCTCGGGGAAGAAAAAAGTCGGAGAGTGGTGCCCGGGAGAGCGCGCTCCGGACGGGGAGGTGGATCGGATCCTTGGAAGGGGATCGAGGTCCCGAACCAGTCCGTTGAGCCGCTTGAGGGCGGAGATCTGGGTCGGCTGGAGGAGCTGCGGCACCGGAGTCACCCCAAAAGAAGGTTCGGAGAGCTGTGAATGAGCTGGAGCTGAGGACGGGGGGCAGACGGGGTGCTGGCGAGCGTGAGAGTCGAATGAGAGCGGAGATTCCTGGCGAGGCGGAGGCAGTTGTGAGAAGCTTCGGAGGGTTGGAGTCGTGCGTTGGAGCAAGATAAGAGTGAAGGAGGTCTATTTTCTTCTCTCTCGAATTGTATTTGGAGAGGAGGACATCGGGAGCGGGGCTCTTCGGAGGGGAATAGAGAAGCGCAAGTGATCAAAGCTGGAATAAAACTGCTGGGAAGGTTGGAGAGGAGGCTGGAAATTTATTTTTTTTTTTTTGTGTGTGGATTGTAGAGTGAATACATTGATGAGAGACAGTGGGCATTGAATAAACGAAGGGGCTTTGATCGCTTATATAACTGTGTGGACGGACGGGGCAGCAATGGCGGAGGAGAAAGTTTTCTAAGGGGCGGAGACGAAGGGCTTTCTTTGTTTGGCGAGACACGCATAAAGAAGCACTGGGTAAAGCTGCCCTGGGAAGACGCTCGGCAGATTCGCCTCTTTGACTTGCTTTTTGGTTTTCGGCTCAGTTTGAAATTTTCTCTTATCCACCCACCCCTATAATTTTGGACTTGGACGACTTGAATAAGGACACTGGGGTGTTGGTTGGGGAGGGAGGGAAGGGAGATGGAGGAAGTAGTTAAACCTAAGGGCCGGAAGGGTAAGAGGGGCAAAGAGCAGGAAGAGGAGGAGAGGAGCACTCCATCACCGAATCTGGAGCCTCAAACAATAGTAGAGTCTTCCACAGCTACGGAGCAAGGAACCTCCCTCGATCTGGCCCAAAAAATGGAAAATATGACGACATTACTTCAACAAATGGCTAAGAATTTGACTGACACTCAAGTAACATTGCAGAAAGTAGAAAAAGCTGTTGAGTCTAACAGTGAGGAAATGAAAAAAGATAGGGAACTTGCCAGGCTACAATATGAAAGCCTGGCTAAGGCCCTTACCGATGTGAAGAAAGATGTGGCAGTTAATACACAAAGGATTGATGAGATTTCAAAGACAATGGACAAAGAAGTTAAACAGACCATCATAACAGTGAATGAGTTATATATTCAAGAGCATGTGCTGGAAGACAAGATGGCGGAGCAAGAGAGAAGATTGATGATGATGGAAGAGGGATGGAGAAAATTTAATTTAGTGATTCGACACGTGCCATTAAGGTCGCCAGATCAGCTGAAAGAGAGAGTTCTGGAATGGTTGAACTCACTCAAAATGGGAAAAGATTTTGGATCGGATGATATTGGCGCTGTGTATAGGGTGGGGGGAAGGAGAGACAAGAAGACACCTAGAAACGTTCTAGTTAAATTTGCAAATTGGGCTGATAAATTGAAAGTTATGTCCTTTATTAGACAAGCTGGGTCTGGCGCCCTTAAAATAGAAGGGCAGGATGTGGAGGTCTACAATGATATTGCGCCCATGGAGAGGAAATGGAAATTTACAATGAAACCAGTAACAAGATTGCTGATGGCAAAAGGGGTCAAATATGGTTGGCGATTTCCACAACAGCTAAGATTTTTTTATGATAAAAAATGGCACGTGTTAGATGTGAATACTGATGCACTGTTGTACTTGACGCAAATTGGCTTGATCAAGGAAGCTGATACTGATTGGATCTTGTTGCGAACAGAGCTGTTTAAAGCAGGGGTGATGGGACCATTGGTGGGCCGGGAGGAGGAGGGAGCAGTGGGAGGAGCAGAGTTACCAGGGACAGGAGCGGAGTAGGTGGGAGGAATATTCTCAGCAACCAAAGAATAAATTTAAATAGTGGCAGAGGGAGGAAGATCTTATTGGAGGAATTATATGCCATTTTTTTCCGGTCCCCCCCTCCCCTCTTTGAAGAACAAAGGTAGCATTAGAAAGGAAGATGCGGGGAGGGTTGAAGATGGGCAGAGAATAGGTAAGTTCTTTGTTTTTGTTTTTATTTCTCTTTATTATCATTATTTCTTGTTTAAGGGATCCTATATCCATGTTAGTTTGTATAATTTTTTTAGTAGGGGAACGGGTTGGATTTCACTAGGGAACACGTCCGGGGGGACAAATGAACTATGGGGGGTGGAGGTATATATAAATGGTTAAGTCATTGAGGTTAATAACATGGAATGTGAAGGGGACAGGGAACGCCCTGAAGAGAAATAGACTGCAAGTGTCGCTCAATAAAGATAGGGCTGATATAATTTTTCTGCAAGAGACCCATCAAAAATCAGGGGAAGTGAACAATTTGAAGGTAAGGGGAATCGAAATATATGAGAAAGCATATGGGACGTCCAAAGCCAGGGGAGTTGCAACCTTGATTTCGGAGAAACTGGGATTTACCGTGAATAAAACCATAGCTGATCCAGAAGGGAGATATTTAATAGTTATAGGTAAAATAGAAGAAGAAGAGATAACGCTGGTTAATATTTATGCCCCAAATGATAAACAGCAAGAATTTTTTGACAGAGTGGGAAAAATTCTGCAAAAGGAAGGGACCAGATGCATGGTCTTAGGAGGAGATTTTAACATGATGTGTTCGGATATAGACAGTACAAGTGTAAAAAAGAGAGGTAAAAGATACATATTAGAGGAGTGGAGGAAGACCATGGGAGTAAAGGATGTCTGGAGAGAAATTAAAGCCCAGGAAAGAGGATATACATATTTTTCACAGGTACATGACATGTATTCAAGGATAGATTACATATTTGTAACAGAGGATTTAGTTAAAACAATAGAGGATATAAAGATTGGGACATTTAGGGAATCTGACCATGCAAAGGTCACTGTGGATATAAATCTCAAAGAAATTGAAAAAAGAGGTTACATTTGGAGATATGATGGGAAGATATACCAGGAAGAATCAATGAGAAAGCAGATTATGGAAAAGTGGGATGAAAGCTGGAAATTTAATGAAAATAACGAGGTTAGCCGGGGGGGAGTTTGGGATACAATGAAGGCAATTTTTAGAGGGGAATCGATAAAATTAGGTAGTATTAGAAAGAGACAAAATAGAAACAGAACCCAGGAACTTGAAAATCAATTAGCAAACTTACATAAAGATTATGCAAAAAAGAAGGATCAGAAAACACTGCAGGAAATAAAAAGAATAAAGAAAGAGTTAGACGGGAAAGATATTGAAAAAATCAAGAGAGATTTGATATTTTTAAAAAGGGAATATTTTGAATTTGGTAATAAAAACTCCAAGTTATTAGCGAAAGCAGCTAGAGATAAAAAGAATAAAGGACAGATGGGGGTGCTGATAGATAAAAATGGGAAAAGATGTAACAAAAGCAAAGATAAAGCACTCCTAATTGAGAACTTTTATAAAAATTTGTACTCTAAAAAGGAGATAAATAGGAAGAAACTGCGGGAATTTTTAGAGAAGCAAATACCTAAAAAAATCACAGAGGACCATAAGAATAAAATGGAACAAGCAATATCTATAAAAGAAATTGAAGATGTAATAAAAAAATTGAAAAGAGAGAAAGCCCCCGGGGAGGATGGTCTATCAGCTGAATTCTATAAAGACTTCAGGCCCTGGGTCACCCCGAGACTGCAGAATGTGTACAATGGGATTTTAGAGGGGGAAGCAACGCCAAATTCCTGGAACAGATCGATAATAGTTTTGATCCCCAAACCTGGTAAAAATTTAGAAAATGTTGAATCTTACAGGCCAATTTCCCTGATTAATCAAGATGCGAAAATTTTCACAACAATTTTGGCAAACAGATTAAATGGATTCATAGCCAACTATATTAAGGAGGATCAAGCTGGTTTTGTTAAAAATAGACACATGGCAGACTTAATAAGAAGAGTGGTTGACATAATGGACTTAGCAGAAAAAAGAAAGGAAAAGATGGGATTTTTAGCTCTAGATATTTTTAAAGCCTTTGACTCCTTACAATGGGAAACGATCCATGAGATGATTAAAAATTATGGATTTGGAAAAAAATTTCAAGGAGTTATTGGAAGGTTATACGAACAAGGGACGGCAAGAGTCAGATTTAACGAAAATTATACAAACGATATTAGACTAGAGGCGGGAACGAGACAGGGCTGTCCATTGTCACCACTATTGTTTATTATGGCTATGGAATTACTGGCAAATATGATTCGTCAAGATGAGGAAATAATAGGTAGTGAAGGAACTAAAGTAAGCCTTTATGCGGATGATACATTGATAACGACAAAACATCCAATAGAAAGTTTGGCTAGAATAAATAAACACTTGGAAGATTTTGAAGAAGTAACGGGATTGAAAGTTAACTGGAATAAAACAGAGATGATTTTAGTAAATGGAAATAAGGAAGATGAAGAGATAATAAAAAGGAACTATAAAGTGCAAATTACACATGAAATGAGATATTTGGGAGTGATAATATCACGTACAATGGGAAAATTAAAAGAGCTGAATTATGGCAGACAAAAGAAGGAATTGGAGAAGAAAATCACACAATATAGTAAATTAAATCTGTCATGGTTTGGTAGGATTGCTATGTGCAAAATGAAGCTGATCCCAAAGTTGAATTTCTTGTTCGATGTTTTGCCATTAGGACACACAGATAAGGAGTTAAAGGTGTATCAAAATATGATTAATGGGTATTGTAATGGAAACCGAGGAGCAAGAATAGCTAAATCACTGTGGTATGTCCCACAAAAAGAGGGTGGATTAGGAATTCCAGATGTTGGTAAATATTACAGGGCCTTTCAAATAAGAAATATTATAAAGATTTTAAACAGACAAGAAACAATATGGGAAAAAATTGAAAGGAAAGGTCTTATGAGGAAGGGAAATGCACAACTTCTAGGGAGTGGAAAGGAAAGAGGGGAGAAGAAATCACAGGGACTGATGCTAAAAGCAACATTAGAGATATGGGACAAAGTGAGGAAAGAGCTTGCTTTAGGGATGTCACCAATATTAGAGGTCGAAGACTTTCAGGATTTTCCAATCAAGATGGACAAAAGGATCAGGGATATATTGGCAGAAAAGAAGATAAAATTATTAAAAGATTGGGTCAATATTTGCAGAGACCAGGAAAGAAGGGAGGAGCTGTACACGCAATTACGGTTGGACTGGTTTAAGATCCTCCAGATAAATAATTGGAATAAAAAGTTTTTAAGGGAAAATGGTCTAAATAGAGAATGCACAGAACTTGAGACACTTATGGGTAAAGTCAGAAATGAAGAACTGGGGGTCAAGGGATTAGTTAGCAAAATTTATAAGATCTTGAATAAAAGCCAAAGAATACAAGAAGTGTTAAGACAAAGCTGGGAACAGGATTTAGACAGAAATATAACAGCAGTAAAATGGAAAAAGATGTGGGAAAGAAGGATAATGAAGACAATGTCGGTTAGAATTAAAGAGCATAATTATAAAATGATATGGAAATGGTATAGGACCCCAGTCGGCCTGCATCGAATGTATAACAATTTGAGTGATAAATGTTGGAGGTGTAAGAAAATAAGGGGAACGTACGAACATATGTGGTATAGCTGTGATGTATTAAAAAATTTTTGGGGAAGAATTGAAAAAGAAATAGAAAAAATACTAAATATGCAGGTTAGATTGGGGTCAGACACAATTCTTCTAACCGACATAGAAGATTATGATATGAATAAGGATAATAAAGAACTTCTGGCTATAATGCTGACAGTCGCGAGACAATGTATAGGGAAAAACTGGAAAAGTAATGAACAGGCAACTATTCAAGATTGGTATAAGCAAATGTGGGATTTGGCCTTAAACGAAAAACTTACATGGGATTTAAATTGCAGGAAAGGAAAAGTGCAAAGCAACAATTTTTGGAGGATCTGGGAACCTTTTATAAACTACACTTTAGAGAGAAAAAAGGGCATACTCCCTGCACAAGATCAGTATGACTTTTGGAAATGTTGAAGGTATAGATCCCCCCGGACATTACACATAGCACCAGGGTGATGTTAATGATGTTGTAGAATACAAAGTGGAGAAGATCATGTTTAATAGTAGAGTGGTAAAAGAAATATTGTTGAATAGAATAATTTACAAGGTCTTCATATTTCAATATATATTTTTTTTTTTTGTAATTGTTTTGTTCTGTATTTTTATAGATCTGTATTTTTGTATCTTTTTGTGTTTTTCTGTATCTTTTTTTCAATATACCTAAATAAAATTTATAAAAAATTAAAAAAAAAAAAAAAAAAAAAAAAAGAATCAAATAGGGCAGTGAGGTTTTACCACACTGACAAAATGGTCCCTCTGCCCCCTCTAGCCAAACCCCACTTTCGGAGAAAGTAATAAGCAACTCCTTCAATAAGAGAGGATGCAATCCAGATCAACACCCACTGAGAGCGCATTTGGATGAGGGCTGCTAGATTACTGATGGCTGAGTAGTATAATTAAAAAATTGACAATGCTTAAATATGAGATTATTATTTTTCTCCATCCCTTTTACTCCACTAAACACGTGTTTGTTTGGTAGTTTGGTATTTTAATTGAAAATAAACAAAATCATGTGCCCTGCTTCGTTTGCAAAGAACAAGAAAGAGATGTGTAAAATGTAATGATAACAGGTGACTTCTAAACAGCCGGGGAAATTATAGGCATCGTCTGTGAGGGATAGGAACAAACACCTCCTAATTGTACTTCATTATAACGTACCTTGTGTGGCAGAGTTGTATATATTAATTATATAAAAATCATGTTGCAGAGAGAAGCAGCTTCACAATGGTTCCCCCTCCCCTCTACACTGTCTTCAGCAGGATAGAAGAACAATATCGACTGTCATCTCTCGAAGAAGATTTCAAAGACAAAATCATAAAGAATGAAAGGCTATTATGAAAGAATGGGGGATGCTTTGATTTGAACAGGTTTCTTCCTGTTGATGTTTGAGGTTATCTCTTATTCTTTTCCTGGGAGGAAAAAAACTTGTCTCTCTCGTTGGATTGTTTTGTACCAATTCTGTGGAGATAGCATTGCTCTTTGATTATTGTATCGTATGGCACATGGATTAGGCAGCTAATTATTATATGGGGTTGAGGAGGAGTGGTTTGTTTGGGAGGGAAAACACATACCTCTTGGCAGCCCTCTGGAAGTTGGAGTGGAGTGGAGAAGATGCATACCTGGTAGAAGGTAAAAGCCTGGTGCAGAGCTAATATACTGTGGCAGAGAAGGCCAGATATAGATGGTATCCAAATGGCACAACAGCAGTGATGGTGGCAGTGATGAGTTCATGTCACAAATTATTCTGGGTTGAAAGCATTTTTGTGGAAGAAACTCCACTCAGGGAACACCCAAATGAGGCTCCTTCATGTCCCCAAGAGCTGGGACAGAGATGGACAGAGTCGGGTTTACCTGATTGCGGCGGGATAGTAAATACGAGTAAATAAATAAATAAATAAATAATGGACACAGTATCCATCATGCAGTACCCGGGTCTCAAACTGCCAATTTGCTGGCCTCCCAGCTAACAAGGTGAGCTTCTTAACCACTGAGCCACCACAGACCCCAAATGGCAGTAATACTGCTATAAGACTTCCAAGGAGAGTTAGACATTGTGGAAGAAGCCTGGGGTTACTTTTCTGTCCATCATAACATGCCCGATTCAGGATGGTAGCAGACTAGCAAGAAGATAGGAATGAAATTTCAGCACTGGGGTTTGAGCTAAAAAAAGGGACTTTACTCCTATAGGACTTGAAGGTAAAGCAAGACCGGCCAGGCCTGAACTTTCTTCTTTCTTGTCCTGATCAAACCCTGGACTGCCAAAATGAAGATAGCTTCTTGACTTTGTCATTGGCCAAACTTAAGTCCTCATCAGTGCATATTTCTGGCAGTAATTGGCAGACCAGTAAATGAGCCAATGGAGTCTGTATCTCTACACATTCACGCAGTGTGTTGTTGTCTGCCAGCAGTCCCCACTTGAGCATGTTGGTCTTCCATTTAGGGACTCCAACCCTCAGCCTATTCGGAGTAAGTGATGTAGGGGAGGTTGAGTTCCTCAGCCATCTCCATCTTTCATGATGTTCCTTGCCCAGTGAGCTCCATCCTCCATTTTCTGCGTACCCTCAAGAATGTTTGTTCTTGTCAAAAAGCTCTTCCTAGATTTGAGCAAGTGGACTTGAGGCACATATCCATTCAAAGGATGTTGAGGGTCAAAGGATGTTGTTCAGTTATCTCAGCATCTACTGCTACTTCTCTCCTGATCTTAGGTGGGGTACACAGAAAGAGGGGTACAAAAAAGGATATGAGCCCAATTGGAGAGAGAACTTTCAAACAGAAGGAATTTTCCAAACTTGTATTCCCAGCTGGTAAATTGGTTAATGCCAGGTCATTGGGTTTTTTTAATTCTCAGAAATCAAACAGAAACATAATACAGTTAATATTAAATTTCAAACGATTGTGCAACCATTTAACAGTTTACATGATGTACCGTTGTGTTCTCAATGCCGGCTATGTTTTGCTTATGATTAATGAATGACTGGCTTTTTATGCAATGTTTGATTGAATTCATGCTCCCCTATGAATTTGAAGAGATCGTTCAACTCAAATTCCCATATATCCATCTTTGTACATACTCCTTCAATACTCTAGCTCAGGAGTGCCCAAACTATGGCCTGTAGGTCAGATCCGGCCCCTGATGCCAATTCATCTGGCCTGCGCTGCCCTCGTTGCTCCAGGAAGCAGAAGTGAAACACATACTGGCACGTTTTACTTCCACTTCCGGGAGTGACGACAGTTGCATGGGCCAGATGAATTGGCATTGGGGGCTGGATCTGGCCTACAGGCCATAGTTTGGGCACCTCTGATTTAAGCAGAGAAAATGGCAGCTTAAAATCTATCTCATCCTGTTGCAAAACAGATTGCAAGGCATGTTTTATTTCTGCTTCAGGTGGGAGGAACCACATGACTGGCCCACTGAAACACGTGAGCGGCCCACAGACAAGATGGAGGGAGACTGTATTTTCCAAAATATTTATGGCCATCTTGGTGGATAAATATCCCCATATATGTTTTCTGAGCCTGTGTATTCATCCCTCCATATAAAAACAACTCTCCCTTTAGTACTGGAAAATCACATGCCAATGGTATTAAATAATCAGCCTAGCTTTCTTTCTCAACAGATATAATGAACCCATTCCTTCTTTGTATTGTTGTTTTGAGTTTAAAAAAAACAGTCACAAAGTAAAGAAACCAGGCGCCAAGTTGGGGGAGAGGAGTCCTTTTTTGTACCAATACCAAAGAATCACATGCATTTTCTTGTTGATCAAACATGTGCAATTTGGTTGCCTCTTAATTATTCGGGAACTTCATGTTCCATAGTTGAGTTTACATTTCATTATTCTTTGTAGCCTGTATGATTCAGGGTAATTTACCTTGATATTTGTGCTGCAAAGGTCAAAAGTGTTATGAAGAATGGTTTGTGTCATCAGTTTAAAATGGAGGTGGGGCGGGGGGGGGAGCTTCAGGAATGATTACTAAATCCCTGCCTGGCCTTTGCCCTCCAGTTTGCTTAATATTGTGGTTTTATGTTTTTCCACAATTTTCTGGGAACTGTTTGTCCTTCCTCTGGTTATTAATCTATAACTGGACATTGTCCTGACCATTCAATGAAGAGATGGAGTTTGGAACAAACCCAAAGGTATTATCTCACCTTACAAAATCTGTGTCAAATTATTGTACCTATGTATTCAAAGTCCCATATTCATTTAGGTTTACCTGGGGGGAGGTTGATTCTGGAGAAACCAAAAAGATGTGTCCACCTATGATCTATCTATCTATCTATCTATCTATCTATCTATCTATCTATCTATCTATCTATCCATCCATCCATCCATCCATCCATCCATCCATCCAGGGGTGCTCCAGCTGTTCTTGAACTTCAATTCCCAGAGCCCTGATCATCAGGTGTGGTGACTTGGGCTTCTGGGAATTGAAGTCCATTAGCTGTTAATGGACTTCAATTCCCAGAGCACCAAGTTGGCCACCCCTCTATCTATCTATCTATCTATCTATCTATCTATCTATCTATCTATCTATCTATCTATCTATCTCTAGCTAGCTAGCACAGGAGTGCTCAAACTATGGCCTGTAGGTCAGATCCGGCCCCTGATGCCAATTCATCTGGCCTGCTAGCTAAGGTAAAAATTGCCCTTGCTCGAAAGCCAGTTGTATCCAAATCTAGGGTTAAGTGCTCATCTCTGTTTATAGCCAAAGGGCTAGTGCTGTGGCAGGCATGCCCAGATGGAATGCTGTTTTCCTTTCTCACAGAAGTGGTACCTATTTATCTACTTGCAATTTCTTGCATTTGAACTGCAAGGTTGGTGAGAGCTGGGACAGAGACAGGAGCTCACTCTGTCGTGCAGTACCCAGGAATCGAACTTCGACCTTCCAGTCTTCAAGTTCAGTGTTCAGTGTCTTAACCACTTGTATTGCTAGAGTTTCTGAGTACAAAACCCATAAAAGGCCATCTTTCTCTCCTCCTCCCCCCCCAAAAAAATCTTGCAAATTCCCACACATCTGAGCGCCTGAGATTTTTTTTCTCTCTCTCCCTTTCCACCCAACCTCTGCTAACTCCACCTGCTTCCAAGAACAACCATCTGCCTCAATGTGCGTTAAGTAAATGATTATGGTAAGACTAAAGAGACATGGCCAATCAAATTAACCCCTTTTGTCTGAAGCTTCCCAAAGTTCCCTTCATTTGCCTAACGTCTGCTCCTTTGGAGATTATATATAGAATGTATACATTTATATATCTATATAAACATATCCCCCTCCCCCCAAAGACTCAGGATTCATCGCATTAACCAAGGGCAACCTTAAAGCGAGAAGTCTTTTGAGACAACGGGTTTCCTGTGGTACCCCATTGTTTTGCTAATCAAGATTATTGCAGCCACTGAAACAGTAAAGCTGGGGCTAGCGAACAAATTCTGTCCGCTTCCCATGAAATAGTTCGGTCACTTACTTTCAGTTGAGTTGGGGGCTAATATAAATATATAAAAGAAGCCTTCTCTCAGTTCCTTCACCCTTCCACACTCACCCTTTAATGCACACACTCACCCTTTTTGGGCCGTGGGCCGATCATGTGGTTCAGGAAGCCGGTCACTAAGACCCGGGGGGTGGGGGCAGCCCCTGAGGCCAATTCATCCGGCCCGCAAAGCCCTCATCGCTCCTGGCAGCAGAAGTAAAACGCACCTGTACAGGCACGTTTTACTTCCACTTCCAGGAGCGACGAGGGCTTTGCAGGCCAGATGAATGGGCATCGGGGGCCGCACCCGGCCCCCAGGCCTTAGTTTTGGCACCACTGCTTTAATGGATGCAAAGAAAATATAAACACACACACACACAAAGAACCACCCTTCTTGTTCAACAGTTTTCATTTCCTATCTCCAGCTTAGGTTTCATAAATAAATAAATAAATAAATAAATAAATAAATAAATAAATAAATAAATAAATAAAGCCTGTTAGCAAAGGGGAGTTTTAAAAAAAATCCACATTTCTCTCTTTTTCTCTTTCCTCCTCCTTTTGAACCCTGAAGCGGCAGTCTCCCGCTGATCACAAGAGCCCCCCCTCCCCTTATTACTGCAAAATGCACAAATAGGTCCTCGAATACAAGCGATAGACCTCCAATATTGATGGGCACTTCTGGCTGGAAGGTTTTATAGCCCAGGCCCCAGAGCTGAAGGGAAGAGGGGGTGGGCTGAACTGCCTTTGCTTGAGGGGGTTTAATGGTGTGAAACTCTTTTCTCAGAACCAACCAAACATTGGTCGAACATTGCTTTGATGTGTGAGATTTCCCCTCCCCCCCATGACATATCCCTTTCCCCTCTTCCTTCAAACCTCACCCCACCCCAAAAAAACCAAGTCCTACTTGTTTTCCTCATTCTGGAGGTATGTACAGAGGCAGCTGCTTAACATCTTTGCGGTTTATTCCCTCCACCCCCACCGATTTCTAAAAGTGATGGCATTTCAGTAAAACTTCAGAGCAAACAATGTCAGCATCCTACTGTACAGGACAGTGATTCTCAACCTGTGCCAATGGACCAGATGTGGCCCCCGACACCAGTTCATGTGCCCCCCACTGCCTCCTCCACACCAGAAAGCGCCATGTGGAGGAGGAAGGGCAAAATTGCCATCCAGCCCCTGAAGCTGTCTGAGGGAACGTGACCTGCCCTGGGGCATTAAAAGGTTGAGAACTCCAGGTATAGAATTATCATGACCTCCCATTCCCCCCCCCCCAACACACACACACTCAACAGGGACCACAAATATGAATCTAAAAACTCCTGACTTTGCCATCAACTTTCAGGGAAATAGCAGAAACTTAGCCCTGATCTGTGAGTAAAAGAAAAGAAAAGTTGTTAGGAAATAGCACACCACCGAAATACCAAGAAAAGAAAGGCAAAGTTTTGAGTCTTGCAAAAGTTGTTATTGGGCTGGGCTTTACAAAATACAGGGTTAAGAAGAGGAAAAGGGAAGAAGTCCAGAAGTCATTCTGACAATTTATAGGATGCATTTATAAATTTATTCAGTCTGTTTATTTTTTTTAAAAAAAAATGTTTAATCTCTTATTGTTGTTGTTGTAAGGATTGATGGTGTGTTGTAAGCCGCCCAGAGTGAGAGAATATCCCAGATGGACAGGATATAAATAAAATAAAATTAAATAGTTTTAAATTAAATTAAACAAATAAATAAATGCAGTAAGTAAGTAAGTAAGTAAGTCCTTCTGTAGTTATTTAAGTGGCAAAATGGAGAGCACAAATTTCAAGGGCCACTTTGAGGTAGGGTGTTATTAGTGTATTTAGAGGACAGGAGCCATCATCTGTTTTTTTCTCTAAATGTTTTTCTCCTTCTCCCTCCTAAAAAATAAACTACCATCCACCCACCCCACTTCTCACTTCTGACTTGATGAAAACTTCTGGTTGATCCAAAAGTTCTCACATTGTCTTCTTTCTTTTCACTCCTCCAGATATTCTGGGGCTTCTGGGTTGCATAGTTTTTGATCTGTTATTGAGAAAACAGTCGCCTGTTGGGCTTTTTCTTGCTCTTATTGTTGTTTATCATAACCACTCCCCCGCCCCCCATAGATGCACCTAAAAGGGAAACCAGATTTTACTTTAAAAATTACCAACAATCCTGATACATACCCTCTTTTCATCTCAAACAGCTGTCTCTTTATTCAAATTTTTCCAGCCCCCCCCCTTTCTCTCTTTCTTCCTTCCCACCCCCAAGTTGGGCAAACTTGTGATTTTTTGTAATCTGCAAGTCAGCAATATTGGCTGTTTGATACTAAATTAGCTCCTGAATAGCTTCGGTGCAGCTGCTTTTGTGTCGCCAGCGCAGGCATCAGAGGTAACTCTGGTGGGAAGTTCAATAGCCTTTCCAAAGACCCAGGTTTAAATAGAAAGCATCCTTCAATCAGGATCTGCTCTTGCTATTTGAGGAACAATGAGATTATTCCTTTGTGCCCCAGCTGTGACAATGCTCTGAAACATGAATGAGACCCTTGGCCGACGTGTTCTCCCTTTGGATTACATCAGTCTTTGTGTTTGTTAGCCTAACATGAAAAATACACTTCAAAGGGGGAGAATATCGGCCACCAATGAGATTATTACAGAAGCAAGACTTTGAAAAGTGTTGGAGGCAACGCAGGGGTCTGGGCAAGAAACATCTTCAGAATTTATTTCCAGCAGCGCTCAAAACTCTGGATGAAATCAGGCCAGAAACATTTCTTCTCTATGCTCCACCAAAATGGAATGCATAGGATTGCCTAATTGTGCAATCCAATGTATGAGTTTACTCAGAGTAAATCCCTTATTCTTCCTACTTGCAGGTAAGAATGGACATAAATTAAGCCTGATTTTATTCATCCTCTTTGTAAAAAGATGTTTAGACTCATCCACTAATTTGTTCCATCTTAGTTGACTATTCAATGAAGAAGTTTTGTTTTGTTTTCAGATGAGTCTAAACATCTTTTTACTTGCCTTCTTGAAACCACACAAATTTGCACACAAGCCATTTTTTAATTGTGAGCATTTTGCACAGAAAATGCATATGTATGAATCCTTGCAAAAAAAAAAATTCAAACAGCTTTGTTGTGCATTTCCCCCCTTTTAAAAGCCCATTCTTGTACTCACTTTACAAGTATGCATTATTTTAATGTATGAACTGTGAAAAGTTCAGACAAAGTCTACAAAAAGTTTAGATTCCAGTGACTCTACAGTATTTAGGATTCTGTTTTATTGTCTACTTGACTGTTTGTTTGTTTGTTTGTTTGTTTGTTTGTTCGTTCGTTCGTTCGTTCATTATCTACCATCCACACCTCTCTTGTGGATCATGCAGTTTTTACTTTGACCTCTCATCTGCTTTATTTTCCAGTTAGAATGGGACTATAGAAGCACAATTCTTGAAAATGGTCAGGCTATGTGGAAACTACAAATATTAATATGTTTGCTTGGTGTGAAGGCACAGCATCAGACAAGAGTCAACAGAAGGTTTTTCAATGTGTGTTGCAACAACACAATATTTTCTGAATGGAACAAAATGTCAAGAAGGGAGAGCAAATCTGTTTTTGAACTGTTGCCAGATCAATATTGATCAGACCACAACTGAGACATGCAAGAGGTGAAATCCTATTCCTAAATTGTGAGTGAAGTGGATCCACTGAATCAGTGGGATTTACAGGAGAGCTGACTTACCACATCACTCCAGATTCAATGGGTCTATCCTTCTTCTTCTGCAAGCGCCGTATCCTATTCTGAATACGTATTGGGTATCATCATGGCAATCAGCCATGAAGATTGTCCTGGGAACAATACAATCCCATGGCCTTCCATTAGCTTTCTACATTGCAGTGTGACACCCATATCACTGGTCCAGTTCCACAAGTCACTTTCTAGCCCTGAGCCCTTTTGACACACAAAGTGCTCCTCAACCCCAGGCTAGTATTGATAAAGCTGCTGCTCTTCATCAAGATGGATTCAAGTGGAATTTAATCCACTTGGGGACCCTCACCCTTCCCTGTGGACTTTGCCACTCAAGGCTGTTAGTTCTCAAGAGTGTCAGGTTAGTTGACCACCACCTGATGACTGGCATTGAGTCACTAGCAGTATGGTCTACTCTATTACCATAGCAAGATAACCTGGCCAGTCTTTAGGTCTATCCTAAATTTGTATTTGCAGACTTGATTACAAACACCCCTAAATGAAGTCTGTACTGCCTTTCTTTCTTCTGAATCTCTTCCCCATCCCATTCATCAATCTGACCAGCAATGGTTGCAATGTGCACATAATAATTTTGGGTCAGAAATTATTCTGGGTTGAAAGGATTTTTGCAGAAGAAACTCCGCTCAGGGAACATCCAAATGAGTCTCCTTTCATGTCCCCAAGACTGGGACAGAGACAGGCACTCAATCCGTCATGCAGTACCTGGGTCTCGAACAGCCGACTTGCCAGCCTTCTAGCTAAGAAACCAAGCGTCTTAACCACTGAGCCACCACAGCTCCTAATGTGCACATGAACTCATGACATGAAGCTTTTGACAAGACTGACGTATTTCCTTTCACACTTTTTTTTTTTTTTGCAATCCACAGACTATCTGATGAAGTAGGTTTGGCATCTGTAAGAGCATCGGCTAAATAAACGGATCCATCAGAAGTTTCAGATCAAGAAAGCAACTCCTCAAGGCTGTGTTTCTAGGCAAATACAGAATTATTTTGTTCTTTTTTAAAAAGTTTTTTGTCGTCGTCCCCCAGATCTCACCTGTAACTCTTACTCCAACCCTCACATATAGTCCATGTTGAAAATGTTTAGGTGTGAGCCAGATTTTTTTCCCTAATTAACTTTCTCCCCTCCTAAAACAACAATAACCCACAACAACTCCAACAGCAAATGGAATAAGCACATATAAGGAAAATCCTGGAAGCTCTTCATTGGACCCCTTCTGACTTCAAAAGGTGGACCTTGTTTTAGCCCCAGCATTGTGAATGTCCATTTACATGAATGATGCCTTATTAATAGGATGATTCAGCCACTTCCCAAAAAGGAGAACATTGAAAGGTCAACATTTTGGCTTCCCTTACAGGAATTAATGTGAATGTCTTGCTAGTAATTAGAGCTATTGCAGATTTGTGCACTGAAATTGAACAGTTCTCAGGGCAGGCTTCATCGACCAATGCATGTCCCCAGGCAGGGCCGTCCCTAACATAAGACAAGGTGAGGCATCTGCCTCAGACAGTTGATCTTGGGTAAAGGTAATGGTAAAGGTCTCCCTTGCTCAAAAGCCAGTTGTGTCCAAATCTAGGGTGTGGTCTCATCTCCATTTACAGCCAAAGAGCTAGCATGGTCTGCATCTCCAGACGTTTCTGTGGTCATGCGGCAGGCATAACTAGAGGCCAGAGTGCACAGAACACTGTTACCTTTCCTGATGAAGCAGTAGCTATTTATCTACTTGTAGTTTGTTGCTTTCAAACTGTTAGGTTGGCAGGAGCTGGGATAGATAACAGGAGCTCAGTCCATCACACAGATATCATACTATTGATATGCCAACCTTCCAGTCTCAAACTCAGTGTCTTAACCACTAAGCCACTGAGACCATAACCTTGAGTACAAAAGTTTTTTTTTAATTTGGGGGTTCTTTCTAAAGGCTCATTATTGTGCATAAGATGCTACCTATTGCTCTGAAATCAAGTATAGATCAGTTCCCTCCCCCCTTTCTTTCCTCCTTTCCCCAAAAGGCCTAAAGCCCCAAGTCCTAACTTTTGAATCATTATTTTAAACACTTCTGCCTGATTCCCCCCCACACACACACACACTTCCCCCCTCATCCTTTTTCTCTTTTGTGTTTTGTCTTTATTGTAAGCCTGTCCGGGTTGAGTGTTGCTGCAATTGTTTCAGAATGAAAAGAATAATAGACATCCAAACTGCAAATTTGTTACAGGACATCCACAAATAGACTGTCCTTTTGAATGTCCCTCTAAGATCCTAGGAAGAAAGTTAGAGGAGGGACACACAGATGAAAAATACACAAAAATGAATTTTTATATATGAAATTCATGAGACTTTGGCTGCAACTACATAGTCAAATACCGCAAGATTTGCTCCGCTTAGTAGATAATGCAAAAACTGTTTTAAAACTGACCTTTTTTGCTCCTAAAATGAGTTTTCCCCCTCCTCTGCTACTGAGAGATTCCACTTTTTCATCCCAGAACAATTTAAATTACCCAACTACCGACCATTTGAACAGCTATAGCACAGCTTAAAATCTGCACATGATAGGCAAATTCTGAGTTCAGATTTGAAATCGGAACACTCGATATCATGTAAATCACATGTGTTATTCCCAGTAGCAAAATTGTTGTTGTTCAGTGATAGGAATAACAATCTTCTGAATCATATCACAACTCCTGTGTAAGGAGTGACTGCGGTTTCAAATGTAATACAGGCTAGAAATCAAATTGCAGCGGTAGTCACAATCTCTGAGTGCAACTCAAGTGAAAGTATGTGTTCAAACCAAAAGGATGCATTTGTGAGTCATAGGGCTTTGATCTAATCGTATACAAACATTACAGAGGCCAAATAGATTTGCAAAAGTTGAGAGTCATATCTGAGCCACTATGAATGTGATAAGGTACATTTAAGTAATTAATGAGTTGGATAACAGCAGGCTTTATGATTATGGCTACATTTTGATGCAAATTTACAGCATGTGGTGAAGGGATTTCCTACAATAGCCCAAGGACAAATTTATTACTGGCGTTAAGTATCTTAAAATAAATGCAAGTTCTCACATGCTATACTTCATGAAAACAAGTCACTGGGTGCATAATTACATTACTAGCGAACCAATAAAAATGCCACAGGTTGCAAAATTAATGTGGGACTCAACTGCTCAGAACGAAGCATAATGCAATGCAAACGATAAAAGCAGAGTGTGACATCCCATCAGCTCCATCGCCAGCACCAACCAATAATAAAGCACAGACCACAAACTTCCTTTAGAACAACAATGGAAAATGATATCACAGTGGAGGAGTGGGGATTTGTAATGTTTCAGATGTTTTTTGACTACAAAGTACATCGCCTCTGCCTGTTGCATCTGTCATTGGCCATACTGTCCGCCAAACGGGAACTGGAGTCTAGAAGCATTCAAAGGCTCTGGACAGGAAGCTCCGGGCAGATATGTGCATTTGTAGCATTCTTGTAGGGTTTGGGGTACAATACAGCCTCCTTCTCCAAGTCACATTAGATAAGAACCACCTTATTCAAGGAGCCTAGTTGTCATGATCCACCATCCGTCGGACTCTGAGGATGACCCAGATCAGGAGTCACAGTTCTGCATCCTTAGAAGTAGGACCTGTCAGATAAGGAACCTGACTCTGACAGCAACCGTCCCTCAGCCAGAGAACAGTGCCGAAAGGACTTACAGCTGTGTTGTAAAGTTGACAGGGCTCTCTTCCAGGGGAGGCTCCCAGCTGACAGTCCTTAGGTGGGAAGCCTCTTAAGCACATCTGCTGGATTGGCCAGGAATCAGTACAATGCAAAGGCTGACACCCTGCTTGACTTCTATATGTTCCTGATATCTCTCATGATTGACTGCCATGACCAGATTCTGACTTCTCTGATAACCCTGATGACACCTCCAGACATCCATCAGATTAGACACTCTCTCTGAACTAAACTAGTAACCAGACCTTGGCTTTCTCTTTAGATCTTGCACTTTGGATCCTTCTTGAAAAGACTGTTACCAGAACTCTCCCTGTGTAGCACTGCTGCATGGTGACCCTGCCGTCTGGGGTAGGCCAGCACACCAATTGTTGGACTGTCAAAGGTTCTTATTTGGCAATATCCATCATTTCCTTTCCTCTGTCCCATCAAGTTGTCCCATCAAGTGGACCATAACACCTTCCCTTTCTCCCCCTGGACTTCTTGTCTCTTCAGCAGCCATTGTTTGAAACTGATTTGTGAGCCCCAGTTAGGGCTGTGGCACGGGCTGAAGTTAACTGAAGCACAGACTGAAGTGGGGATGGTCATCCTGGCCCAACTTACCTCACTGTTGTTTTGTGTACAAAGTCATTTGGAAGACAAACACGGAGGCCATTTTTAAATCACTGGAGAAACACCAGAGTAAGGTTTCTCATCCTTGGGCCCTCAGGTGTTCTCAGACTTCATTTCCCAGAATCCCAAGTTAGCACACCTGCCTTCTGGTACCTGAAGTCCAAAAACATCGGAGGGCCCATGTTGAGAAACGCTGAAGTAGAATATAAACACAGCCAATGTCTGAAGAAATAAATGTCTTATCTAGCACACTAGCAATCCATTCTCAGGAGATCAGCTTTGTCATGCAGAAGAAAAAGTACATTTAGGCGTATCAGGTGCTGAATTCATAGAAGACATCACACACAAAACAACTGTGTACCTGTAATATCCCTTATCTGTGCTTGGAAGATCAGCCTTGGTGTGTGGTCTTTCAATCATGGCAGCAAACCTTAGTTTGGTGTGATGTCTGAACTCAGCTATTGCTTTTCTTGGGTGTCTATTCTTGACTGAGATTTTAGGATTTTCATCAAACTGATTTAATCCCTTTCAGGAGTGCTAGCTGACATGGAATGCAGGTCATGCATATGAGAGTGTTTTGTGTTTGTTTGTGTCTTTTAAAAAAAGAGATAATTGTATGAATGTTTCTGTGGCCTCAAAAACAAATAAAAGGAAGTTTTCCAGGATCAAGTTGGCTGGTCTTGGATTCCCTGAACACTTAGATTCTGTTTTATTCAGATGTTCACGTAAGGGGAAAAATAACAAAGGGAAAATATTGTAATTAACCGGAATGCCTGCACTTGCTCAAAGCTTGGAAGCAAATGATTTCCAGTGTATGTTTATAATTATATAATGTATTTCAGATGGCAACACGGCAAAAGCTCAACTTGTATCCAAACCTAGGCATAGTTCTTCATCTAATGTGCCCTTTTTTAATGGTTTCCCCCTCACTTTTGCACTTTTAAATTTTTAATTAAATGGCCTTTTGCTTTCCTATTGATTAGAAAAATCTTTGCAGAGGAGCGAACCTCACATCCACTTTGTTTGACTTTTATGCATTAATGGCTTGTTAAAAATGTCAACAGCTTTTGGTATGGTTCCTCTACTTTTTACTTGAATGGTGCATTAACCTCCGGAACCAAAAGAGCTAGGAAGGGATAGAATATAACCAAAAGGTTATACCCAAAGAGCCCTGATGCCTGATACTGTGGCACTAAAACCATTCCTTTTTTAAGCCCCCACCCCTTGTAAGGAGGTAATGAATTAATTTTGTGTCAGAAATTATTCTGAGTTGAAAGGATTTTTGCTGGAGAAACTTTGCTCAGGGGATGCCCAAATTAGGATCCTTTTATGGCCACAAGATCTTTTCCCCACCAAAGTGGTCCCTTACTAATCTACTTGCAATGTCTTGTTTTCAATCTGATAGGCTGGCAAGAGCTGGGACAGAGAGGGGAGCTCAATCCATCATACAGGGCCTTCTCTGTGTCTACTCCGGCCCTATGGAACCTCCTGCCTATGGAGCTACGTCTCCAGTCAGAGTTGCTGCCCTTTAGGAAGAATCTAAAAACATGGCTGGCAGGACAGATATGGGGTATGGAAGGTATAATGACCCAAGCACATTGGATGATCTGAGCCCCTCTCTTTTTCTACTTTTAAATTAGTAGTTATAGCATCTGGCCTGTTTTTAATCTGTTTTTAATCTTTTTCAGATTTTAATTTTAAATTTTAAAAGTTTTAAGGTTTTTAGATGGAAGCTCCCACTTCCTAATCCTGGGCCCTATCTGCCCAGGGAAGGAAAAGACTAACGTCCTCTGGCCAGAAGGAGGAATGGATTTTAGCTGTTTGTGTTGTGTGTGTTGTTGTTTTGTTGTTGTTTTGTTTTTTTCCTGATGTAAACCGCCCTGAGTCGCCACAGCGAGTGGGTGGTGATATAAATCTAAATAAATAAATAAATAATACAGTACCCAGGTCTTGAACTGCCAACTTGCCAGCCTTCCAGCTAACAAGGCGAGCTTCTTAACCACTGAGCCACCACAGCCCCCAGTGTAAGGAGGTATGTAAGGAATGTAAGACTGATTATGTCAGCATCAAAGACAATTGTTTCAGAAATTAGACATTTCCTCCTTCTGCCCTGCAGCTCCCAGGGCTTCTTTCCAACACTGAAAGGGATTGCACAGAAGTTGTAGGAGCTGTGAGACAGAAGTAGAAAAATGTTTAATTTTGGGGTGGGTGAGAAATCTCCTTAGCGGACGATATTGTCAGCCTTACAGAGGCACAGCTGCATAAACTTAGGAGTTCAGCTTAAGTCTCAATATGAATAAATATCTCTCTCAATGTCCACATATGTCTCAAAATAAATCCTTCTCTGTGACTTTATGTTTGTGAGAGAGTGTTCATGTGGGTGAGCAGGAGTTCTGGAACACCCTGGAAGTTGCGCTCATTCAACAGCTGAAGTATTTTGCTGCTCCATTGATCCTGATATTTCGGACACAGTTTTCCCTCTGATAACTTTAAACATCTTATTCATAATGACAAAAGCCTCAGCAGCTGAAGGGGTTAGGGTTCCAGGAGAGCTTTCAATTTGTTCCATTGTGCCCGGACATGGTGGGGTCAAAACAGTTGGTGGTCTTACATATCTCATCCACCCAGCAACAATGCAAGAAATTATGAATAGGGGCTTAAGCTTCCACTCAGAATTCCTTCTTTTGTGGGTCCCTCCTTGAGCCTGTTGAGATGCTGGTTTTACAAAACCATACAGTCCTGATCAAAGGAAAAACCAGCACTGGAAGAATAATGCTATGCTATTTTTATGAAAACTCATTTGGGGGGGGGGGGGGATAAAGAATTGATGCGGGATCCTCCCTGTCAGAATATAAATGGTTTTTCCTAATGTTGAAACCAAAACTTTATTCATAAGCTGTTGCCCTGTGCCAAGAAGTCGTAAATTGGTAACCTTTAGGACAGAAATTGTCCAGCACAACTAGCACATTTACAGATGCACATCTTTAATTTGCCCTCACAACCTGACAATGTCTCTGTTGCAATTCTAAGGAAGTACAGAAAATACACAACATTTCAGATTTCATTTTAAAAATGAAAGCAGGTTTCTAGATCTTATGGTTGCAAAAAATATTCTAAAAAGTGGGTGTATGTAATATCTGGTAGTGTCTTAGAAACCAACCATGCATTCTGCATCTAAGCTGTGTGTTCTTCCAGTGCTCTATGGTCTTTCCAAAGAAAATCAATTACCGTATATACTTGAGTATAAGCTGAGTTTTTTTAACCCCCCAAAGGGGCCGGATTATACTCAGGTCAACAACCACGAGGGTCCCAAGACTGGGTTAGGGTTAGGATTAGGATTGAGATGTGCCAACAATTTTATTAATTTTACTGTATTTTCATGTATTTTGATTACTGAAACTCACTAGGAGCTACTGCATTTCCCACCTTCAGCTTATACTCAGGTCAATCTATTTTCCTGGGTTTTCAGGTCAAAATTAGGTATGTCGGCTTGTATTCAGGTCGGCTTATACTCGAATATATACGGTAATATTACCTGTACAATGGAACCTTACTTAACAAGCAACTTGCTTAACACAAAAATCACATAACAAAAGGAAATCAATAGAAAATAGTGGATGGATTAATTGGTTTTCAATACATTCCTATGGGAAACCGTGTTTCAATACATTCCTATGGGGAACCGTGTTTCACCTAACAAATGTTGGTTTTCAGTGCACTCCTATGGGAAATTGCATTCAATGCATTCTTATGGACAATTTGCTTTACAAATTTTTCATGGTACAAAAGTTCCTGGAGAATGCATTAATTTTTTTGAGTGAGGGCCCAAGAGCACTTAAAGTCCCAATTGATTCTTCTTCTTTTTTTTCAGACACCCATGAAACTGGCTTTTTCTTTTCAGCAGTCCCACATGCTAACAATGTTTTGCTGAGCTTACCTCAAGTGTAACACATATGGTGTTGTTCCCCCCCCCCCCATTTCTCTTTTCTGGAAGCCTATAATTCATATGCAAACAAAGACAAGAGGTGGTTGCCAGGGAAAGGGGGGGGTGGGGGTAGAAGGGGAGAAAAAGCCACCAATGATTTCATAATAAAATGTTAGAACACTTTGCTCAGAAGCTCAAAGGAGGTGTGAACCAGCGCTTTAGAAACAGACAGATATTTGTGTAATTGGCCTTTATGTATTGCCAGTTCAGAATAATCACATATAAAAAAGCCCCAACTTACCTCATCTGCCTGGTACAGCCAAGGCATAAATAAAAGAACAATGGCCTTGCTATTACTCACTCACTGACTCCAAGCTACATCACTGTATTCTTTATAATTGCTGGCAAGAAGATTAATGTTTTGTAAAATATCAGGGTAAGGTCACAAGGGGGATGGCAGGGCTGTTTAAACACTGAAATTCCCAGCTCTCTCGCCTTCTCTCTCGTTCTCTTCTTATGGAAATGAACTTAAGGGTATGGTTACTAATTATTGTGATTTTTGGATGCAGAAAAAAGAATCCTCCATTTTTTTTAAAATGGGTCTTTGTGCTGAAGGTCTAGGGACTGCAGTGGCTCAAAGGGTTAAGACACTGACCCAAAAGGACACAAGTTGACTCTTGTTATAAGCATAAGGAGGATCAAACTCACAGTCTATGGTTCTTCATGCAGGTAGCCACCTCACTGAGGTATCCAGCCAAATATTACTAAAACAGCACAGACACATCTTATTTAAAAGTAGATTGCTTTTAGCTTCTCTACTAGTTCCATCTTAGATCCTAAATCAGTGGTTCCCAGCCTAAGGCCCATGGGCTGGATCTGACCCACAGTCCCCCTACCCCTCCAAGGACATTTGAGAAACAAAACGGCCAGCCCCTTTGAAGCTGTTGGGACAAAATGGCCACCCCCATCATGCAGGCAGTTCAAAATGGCTGTCTGGCCGTCAAAGGTGACTGAGAGACAAGCCCCTGGCTTGAAATGGTTGGGAACCCGTCCCCAAAATGTTAACTGAAGCTACCCAATAGAGATTTGCTTCTATAGCATCAAAACTCAACAGCTGATTTGAAATAATACGGACAGAGATTAGATCACTCTGATTTAGACCAAGGAGTGATTCTGTTTTTCTCTTACCTCCTTAGGCAAGGTGTCCCTGGAAGCTTTGAGGCACTTCAAAAGGGGCGGGGGTATCTCTGGCAATTTCAAGTGTGATGCAAAGATCCCCCTCCCAACTATCACCCTCTCAGGTTTTAATGGCTGACATTGTCCAGCTGTTATCACCAGGTGCCACTGGGATAGTAAAACACTCCTGCATCAAGAGCAGCAGAAGATGCTATAATGAGTGATGGCTAAATAATAAATAGCAAGGCGGTGTAATGTTATTTATTGGAAAATGCATCCTGCTGCAGATTCTCCCACTAAAGGACACTAATTTTCAGCTTTTATTGCTGACTCACACACATCTGCAGCTAGCTACCATTAAAGCAACAATACTTACTGCAGGCAGAAGACAGCTGGGTGTGTATCTGTGTGATGGTTGGTACCTCAGCCAAAACTTTGAGTTGACTTATAAGCATCACCAACTCTCTTCTTTTGGTGAAACACAGAGTCACAAGCATCAACTGTTCTTTTTCTTGTGCCGTATACAATTCAAAATATTGGTGATCCTCATGGCGATTGGCCACGAAGACTGTCCTGAGAATATAACGCAGTGGCCTTTCATCTGCACCCTGCGGCCGGAGTGGAGAGGCCGTTGTACTATTGTATTGTTGTATTGTTTTATACAGTCTAATCTCGCATAAAGAGCATCTCACTTAAAGAGTGACTCGCTTAAAGAGCAGAATTTTCTCTGAATGTTCACTTCGTTTAACAAATAAAACCAACCAAAAACTCGCTTAAATAAATCGGGGTTTGCAATCCTCCCCACAATTGGTAATTTACAATGGTGTTTTGCTTAAAGAGCAAACCAACTTAAAGAGCAATCCTGTGGAGCGCATTATGCTCTTTAAGCAAGGTGCAACTGTATTATGATACAGTAAAACACCGGACAATGATTGGATCAGATAACGCTAAAATCGCATAACATTAAGTAATCTGGATCGAATAACGTTAAGGTTCTATGGGATGGATCGGATAACAACCGCTAAAGCCTGTGCGGTTACAATGTATCTCTATGGAGCTTTAACGTTATCCGATCCATCCCACAGGATTTTAACATGGATTGGATAACACTAAAAATCGGATAACACCAAGACTTGTGGAACCAAGTTTTAGCGTTATCCGGTGTTTTACTGTATGACCTTTTGTAGGATGAATATGGTATAATTATTGTCTATATTATATTATTATGTTTACTGAATAATATTGTGTGAGCCGCCCTGAGTCGGGTTTCCTGATTGGGCGCCATACAAGTATGAGAATTAAATTAATTAAATTAAAATTCTAGCAAGGATAATCTAATGTTTTTATATTCCCTACCCCACAGCATCCCTTAAGCAGCCACCTGTCTTCCAGACGACCCCCATAAGCTGGTTATGGGGGTGAAGCAAACCTCACCGCCATCACTGATGAACAAAAGCTACCAAGTTTGTGGTGGTCTTCTGCCAGGAAGTTTGGATTCCTCCAAGGAAACATTTAAGTGGAATGAGTTTATAATTCTATGGCACACCCCAAAAACTGGTAAAGCAGAGAAAGCTGGAAGCAGTCCCCTCGGTAAGAAACATTACCATACTTTGGTCTGCTCTTTCGTTGTTGTTAAGCTGTATGTGTCCTTTGACCGTGAATAGATGAGAAGAAATAAACTTTTATTTTAGTCTCAAGATAAGTTGGGCTGTTTTTATATCTTGGTTGGGGATTTTGCAACATCAGAAAGGCAGCCCAGAAATATCACAGGCCTCGGGTACCCAGTGGCCGACGCGCTGCTTGATTCATAAGGTCAGATTTTACAACCCAGTTACTACCATATATAATAATTCTTCCTCAGATATTTTATCTATATCATCTTTCCCATAGCTGAACAATAAAAACTGTTTGCCGAACAGGACTAAAAAGAAACAAGGAAGAATAGTCAGGAGTTATGAAAGCTAACCATTCTTATTGTCAAGCAAAGAAATAGATTGTTAATTATTTAAAACCAGCGAAGCCTGACGATATTTCTTCTTCTTCAAAGAATAACCCTCTGCTTTATAATCGTTTATGTATTTATCCAATCTGCCATCCACATTTCACTGTAAAGTGGTCCAATGGCCCCTTTGCAATAATAACGCACAATAAAGTTAAACAAGAACTCCAGTGATAAAATGCTGACAATAAATGCAGGACAGGGTGGCTAATTAGTCACTTAACATCGAAATCAATCTGTGTATCATCAAAACTTAAATCTAGGTCTCTTTGCATGGACTCTGAAAGGCAAGGGGTGAATAGTCTCTGACATGTCGGCATTGGCTGCTACTTGTGTCCAAGTATACATCCCCCCACCCCCGCCCCACCCCCTCAAAAAAAAAAGCCAACACAGCTTCTAGGGGAAATGAACAAGGAAATCAACTAGCATTGTGGAAGGCCCACATTTAACAGTAGTAGAGACATGAACTTTTCTACAGTGGTTATTGTGGCTTGGATAGAGGAAGACATCTTTGACCATGGTGGACAGAGCTAAGTGCAAAAGTCGGTTTTGATGTACACACACATTCAGAAGCCACACAAATGAAGGTAGACAAGCAAGAGGGCAAATATACAAAGGAAGAAGAGATTCTCTTTCAGCCTGGATTGCATTCGCCAGCTGGGAGTCGCAAAAATAGAACACAAAGTGAATCTGAATGAGAATATCTTTCTCTGCAGTTGAGGTATTTAATTTATTCCTAGGCCCCAGTCCTTGTTTATTAACTGCAAACTTCAGCTGAGCTGCAGAAAAATGCACTCACTCTGGTCATAATGAATGTTTCCGCCTGTTCTTTGGCTAATTGTGAATGTGAGCAAATTACTTACTATACTTTTTTAAAAAAAATCTTTTTCTCTCTGTTTCTTCTCTTGCTGTCTCTCACTTGGATTCCATTACATACAGCATGAGGGGAAATGTTTAGCAGGACAAGAACACAGCTACCCCTGTGTTCTAGTCCTGCTAAGGAGGTAGCCAGGAGTCAGCTAGCTAGAACCGTTTTTCCTGAATGGATCATACTTTCTCATTTCTTCTTCTTCATGTGCTGTATCCATTCCGGATATTGGCTATCATCATGGCAATAGTCTTCCTGTTCTTAACTCCTTGGAACAGTTCTTTCAAGGACATTCCACACTAGGTATCTCAAGTTCTTTAGCCATGAAGTCCATCTATGTCCTAGGCATCTCTCCCCATGGATCTTTCCTCGCAGAGTGAGTTGAAGTAGTTTATACTTTATGTTGCTCCTCATGATACGGCCAAGGTATTGGAGGTCTCTTTACTAAATGGCCTTAAACAGTTCTTGTTCTTTATCCATCCAGAGCAACAATTCTAGATTAGTCCCATGGTCAACCCATGATATCCTTAGTAGCCTTCTGTAGATCCACATTGCACAAGCTACGATTCTCTTTTCAGATGCTTTAGTCAATATCCAAGCTTCGACTCCATATAGCAACACTGGGAATACATAACATCTCACTATTCAGATCTTTGTAGCGAGAGTTAGATCTCTACTGCATAACAAATGTCATATTTTTATGAAGATGGATCATGCTTTTTCTATTTGTATTTTAATCTCTACCCCGGGATCCTAATTTTCATTTAACCTTCTCATTTACAATCTGAAAATGTATTTCTTCTCTTTATGGCATCAAGCTATGCGACAACCATTTTCAGCCACATCATTTGTATAAAGTGGAAGTTGGAAGGTCTACTGGACTCAAGATAGAATTAAATGGGGAGAGGTGTGGAAGTTAAACATCATGTATGCACCATAGTCTGCCACTCGATTTTGCATAGCATAACTGTGACTGGAAGACACTTCAACTCACACTTCACTAATTTTTGTCAGTACCTTCACTAACTACATCACCCCACATGGGAATTATGAGGAACTCCCACTGTTCTGGATATTCTATCTCAACAGGTCAAGGCAGCATGTGACGTGTTACCTAAACCTTATAAGATATTTCACTTCAAGCATGAGAATGACTCGAGGAATCTCCCACATTAATATTTCTAGAAAGGAACTGCAATCGCTCTGCAAAACTAGTAATTTTCCATTGAAGGAAATAAAACACAGGTACAACTCTCTCACATGGTAGACATAGCAAGACTGGCTGATTGATGAACAAGACACAAATAACCCATCCAATGCTAGTGGTTTTTAAAACTCTATGCAACAAGCCTGCAGGTTTTATTGTCCTCTTCAAGTGGACATTTCCCAAGCTTCCATGAGGAAATACTCAGCAATATTTCCATATGGGTGCTTAGAAATTGTCCAGCAGTCATCACAATGGACTGTCATGTCAGATGAAGGAACAAACATGATTCTGTCCCAGAGGTTTTATCTAAATATAATTAACTCCAAATCCAGCCCTGTAGTTGGGGTGTCATCCAGTTCCAACCGTCCTGCTTGCTTCTCCAAATGCCACATTTCTTCCTTTCTGAAATATCTGCAGGAAACCTTTTGCCTCAAAGTGTACACAGAACACTTTTCATATGTGCAAACACATTCCTGTGCTTTAATTCCTTTTCCCTAATAGGGCATTTGTCCTTGTTTATTCAGATTTCCTCTGACTATTAAGAATGCCATTATGGAGTTAAGGAAGACATACGGCAGGGGCTAAATAAACGACATAAAAGGTAATACAACATATTTCTTCCATGTCAGGGGGTATTAATTTTGCCTCACATAAGAAAATGCACATATCAAATTGTGAATGAGGAGTCATTTGAAATGTGTTTATGCACAAGTAAACAGTAGAAGTCTTATCTCATATATAAACAACAATAGATAATAATCTCATTATAGGCTACCCTTATCCTTCCCTTTTTTTTCAGGTGGCAGGACCAGTAATTCAGAATAAATTAAAAGCCAGAAGCTTGGTTTAAAAAAAAAGAAGAAGAAGAAGATGGGTGTGGGTTTTGTTGTGCAGAACACTTTGCATTTAGTTAGCCCTTTAAAGTACTGTGCAAAGTGCTGAAATGCATTGTTTTTTATTAAATGGATTGCCTCTTCTGTGTCTTTCAGGACAGCTCACAGTAATAAAGGCATGACAACCCCACGATGGATTATACTTACTACCAATATAAAATAACCACAACACTAAAAATCCACTATTAGTACAAACAGAAAGCCAGAATGTTCCCCCAGTGGCTGGAAGGGAAAGACATTTGTTGCATTCAGAGTGACAGACTGAAGGAACTGGGCATGTTTAAGCATGAGAAAAGGAGACTGAGAAGGGATATGATGGCACTTTTCAAATACAGTTGTACCTCGTTTAAAGAGCATAATGCGTTCCACAGGATTGCTCTTTAAGCGAGCTTGCTTTTTAAGCGAAACACCATTGAAAGTGACCAGTTATGGGGGCAGTAGCGAACCCTGATTTATTTGTTAAGCGAGCTTTTGATTGGTTTTATTTGTTAAGCAAAGCGAACATTCAGAGAAAATTCTGCTCTTTAAGCGAGTTACTCTTTAAGCGAGACACTCTTTATGCGAGGTTTGACTGTACTTGAAAGATAGTCATTAAAAGGAGGGGCAGGATCTGTTTTCCATCATCCCAGAGTGCAGGATGTGTAATAATGGGTGCAAATGAAGGAACCCAGATATAGGCTGAATATCAGGGAAAACTTCTTAACTGTTAGAGCAGTACAACAATGGAACAGACTACCTTGAGAAGTGGTGAGCAATCCAGTAATAATAGTAACAGGAGCAGCAGCAGCAGCAGCAAGAAGAAGAAGAAGAATTACTTTAACTGTGTGTGTGTGTGTGTGTGTGTGTGTGTGTGTGTGTGTGTGTGTGTGTGTGTGTGTGTGTGTGTGTGTGTGTGTGTGTGTGTGTGTGTGTGTGTGTGTGTGTGTGTGTGTGTGTGTGTGTGTGTGTGTGTGTCCCTTTTCATTCATTCATTCATTGCTCGGGGGGGGGAGCAGTGTACTCTCTTACACACTCTCTGTCTCTCACATGTGCCTTGTGTGGTAGACCATGCTGTGTTTGTTTACTTACTTACTTACTTACTTACTTACTTACTTACTTACTTGATTGCTTGCTTGCTTGCTTGCTTGCTTGTTTACTCACTCACTCACTCACTTGCTCACTTGCTTGCTTACTTACTCTAGCATAGCTTTCAAGGACCTTGAATCATCTTCAAGGGATATGGAAAGTACTCAAAACAATTTACTGTCTTGATGATGTTCTGAGCCCTCTTCCTATACAACTAGAATGTCATCAAATCAATAGTTCGAAACCCTAATGCCACATGACAGAGTGAGCTCCCATCGTCTGTCTCAGATCCTGAAAACCTAGCAGTTAGAAAGCAAAAAAAATTTTTTTTGCAAGTAGATAATTAGGTAACACTTTGGCGGGAAGGGTAACATTGCTCTGTGTGTACATGCCTGCTACATGACCTCAGAAATGTCTGCAGGCGCTTTGGCTGTAAGCAAAGATGAGCACCACCCCCTAGAGCAAGGGTTCCCAACCTAAGGCCAACCTAAGAGTCCCTTCACCATGAGAAAAAGCAGAATATGAAGGAAATCGGCAAATAATGGTGTGTGTGTGTTTGAGAGGCAGCAGAATGAAGATGAGCAGAATTAAAGATGAGGAGGAAGAGTAGGAGAAGAAATCAAGTGCATGTTTACAGACACTCTTCATCTTTCCAGAAGAAAAATCTGGGGAAATTGCAGTTCATCACGCAACAGCAGGAAGCTTCCTCCACGAAAACCACCTTTTCTCTCCCCCCCCCCTTTTAGCTTACAAGTAATGTTCTCCCTCCCCCTCCCCATCTTACTGGGTCGTTTCCTTTCCAGGGAAGCTAATTACTAGTTCCAGCCACCTCCCGTTTCCATAGCTTGATCTGTTTACTCAAAAAATAATTATGACATTCCATCCATAAATCTCTGATAATGTCCGCATTGTACTGATGGAATTATGACGTCCCGGGACAAATTGTCTGACCTGCTTTCTGTTTCCCACCACATAATTAAGGTCGTCGTGTGTTAAAGGAAGTAATTTGCTTCAAAGCCTTACGAACAGCGGTGCCGCAGTCTTTCACCTCCATCACTGGCAGCTACTAAGGCCATAACATGTTGCCTGCTAACAGTAGGGGCCCACACATCACCACGAGTAGAGCTCTGCCACTAAAAGAAAACTATATATATATATATATATATATATATATATATATATATATATATATATATATATATATATATATATATATATATATATATATATATATATATATATATATATATATATATATATATATATATATATAGAGAGAGAGAGAGAGAGAGAGAGAGAGAGAGAGAGAGAGAGAGAGAGAGAGAGAGAGAGAGAGAGAGAGAGAGCATTGTTGTTTGGAGGCTTAATCAAGAATCCAGACAAAAACAAGGCCTTGTTCTCATGTGGCTTTGAGCAAATAAGTTAATAAATGATGACAAGGCACATTTAAATGTGCCAGAAAGCTTGACGTGCTTCCCACCCTCACAACCCTATGAGTTTGGTGTTGAGTAGCTAGAGTTGTTTCTTTTCTGTATGCAAAGTGCACAGGCTACCATGCTCCTACATTCTCTCTGGGGTTTCTTTGTGATGGGCAATCCAAAGGGGAAAGTTTCTAGAGAAATGCACTTGGTTTTCAATAGGATTTGCTTCATTGGCATGTTGAGTGTGGCCATAATGTTGTCCACAGGTGGGCAAAACATGACATCCCTTATCATGTTTCTTTGAGTCTTAGATGTCCCTCCATTCAGGTTTAAATTTAAAAAAGAAAATATATTTCCTAATCATGAAAGCCTCCATGAACCATCATCTTGGGAGAAAATGGGATGGAGGGCTACCAGTTCTCCCCATTCCTCTTTATTTTTAAGCCTTTTTCTTCCCTGGGGCGTAACCTTTGAGGTGACATATAAAGGCAGTGATGGGATGTAACAGGTTCTCACCAGTTCGCCAGAACCGGTAGTAACTTTCCCCAGTGTCCCAGAGAACCAGTAGCAGCTTTTGGGGGGGAACCACCTTCGGGGCTTACCTTTTCACTTGGTGTGCATGCATGCCTACAGTGCTTGGCGTGCCTACAGTGCTGTCCTCCTTGCTGTCTTGTGTTGTGGGTGGGTGGGTGGGTTGAGGGGTGTGTGTGTGTGTGTGCTTATTTTTATTTTATTTTTTATTTTTATTTTATTTTTCTTTGGCTCTGCCCATGTCATGACATCATGACATTAGCTCCGCTCACACTGTGATGACATCATGGTGGGGTAGTAAAATTTTTGGCATCCCACCACTGTATAAAAGGTGGTGTGTTTGCTTAGTGGTTAAGACATTGCACCTGATGACTGGAAGGTTGGCAGGTCAGCAGTACAAGGCTTGAGTGCTGAGCACCCATTTCTGCCCCAGCTCCTGCCAACCTAGCAGTTTGAAAGCAAGACATTGCAAGTAGATAAAATAGGTACCACTTTGGTGGGAAAGGAAACAAGGTTCCATGCACTCTGGCATCTAGTTATGCCTGCCACATGACCAGGGAAATGTCTGCAGACACAGAGAGCGCTGTCTTTTTGGCTGTAAACAGAGATGAGCATTGAACCCTAGAGTCAGATACGACTGGCTTTCAAGAAAGTGAGACCTTTACCTTTACTTTAAAATAAAGGCAGGATCCCTCTTGTTTCATTTGTTGGGACTTTGAGTATCCAAAGGCCATAAAAATGTGCTGAGAATACCTGGAACTTGGCTACATCATAAAGAAAATGGTATTAGCATAATCAAACGTGACATTAAGAAACCTTTTTGAGGCAGGAGAAAGTCTCAGTAGCATGGCAAAACTCACAGAATGGCTGGGAACTAGATCTTTTCTCAGTCCAGATCACATTTGTACATGTTGCTTCCCCTCCTTACTACCTCCTTCTATTTGCTGGTTGGCAAACAATATCAACCCATGTATAGGTTCCATACACTAGGACCATGGTGGCTTCATGGTTAAGATGCGACACTTGGCGACTGGAAGTTTGGCAGGTCAACAGTTTGAGACCTGAGTGCCACATGTATGAGCTCTCATATATACTGTATGAGCTCTCATTGTCTGTCCCAGCTCCTGCCAACCTAGTAGTTCAAATACTACATATGGTGGAGGAAGGGCAAAATGGCTGTCTGGCCCCCGAAGCTGTCTGATGGAGCGTGACCCAGACCCCTGATCCAGAGGGTTGAAAGCTATCCTCTCTTCTGTTTCTCTGATGGCTACCTTAGCAGATCATATCTGGTCAAATCAGGATTTATTCAGATGAGAAATGGTGGCTTCCAGATAAAAGTCATTCAGGGACTCAACTAGAGCTTGGCATCGACCTTGGACTCCAATACACACAAAGACACATCAGATTTAGAAGGCTATAAAGATGGTGGACTTTCTACTGAACCATTGACATCGTTCTGGAACTCTGCAACCTCCTGGCCTTGAGGTGGGATGTCTCCCTGGTGAGTTTCCTTGGCACAACAAGGCATCCTGCCACAAGTTAACACCCTGACAGCCATTTCTGTCCTGTGGGAATAATGACTTTGAGGAACACAGCTTGTAAAGAGAGCTTGCTGATATTCCAAACATGTGGCGATTTACGAGGGTCAGTTGAGGAGTTCCCCCTTTCTTAAACAAACACAAGTGCACTCTCTTACACACTCTCTGTCTCTCACATGTGCATACACCTTGTGTGGTAGACCATGCTGTGCATTATTTTACTTACTTACTTACTTACTTACTTACTTACTTACTTACTTACTTACTTACTTACTTACTCATGACAGAGTGAGCTCCTGTCATCTGTCCCAGATCCTGCCAACTAAGCAGTTAGGAAGCAAAAAAAAAAAAAAATCAAGTAGATAATTAGGTACTACTTTGGCAGGAAATCTAACATTGTTCTGTGTGTTCATGCCTACCACGTGACCTCAGAAACATCTGCAGACGCAGACAGTGCTGGCTCTTTGGCTTTAACCAGAGATGAGCATCACCCCCTAGAGTCAGATACAACCTTTAGCTTAGCCTGAAGGAGAGCAATCAGAAGGCTTGAAAGCCATGTACCTGAAATCGGTTGCCCTGGGGTGCTCCATAAGCAGCCCAAAACTGTGATCTTCTCTGCATGATCATACCCTAAGTCAGTTCTCTGAACTGCTGTTCTAGAAATAATGCTTATAGGAACAGTAGAGAATCCTGGGACTTCAGGGTCCCTTTCTGAGCTTACAACAGTGTTTTACACCAGCTTCAAATATAATTTTCTTTTTTTTCCCAAGCCACCCCCACCCCCGTTTCCCACTCTGCTAACATAAACTGGGTAGGCAATAAGTCATGGCTGGAACCCTTGAACCATCTGCTAACTGAAAGGGTGAAGAGGAGGGAGGGGGGGAATTAATTATGAACGGTGTCTTCCCATGTTAATCATTTATTGTAAAGGAGTTTTCCAGCTTGTTTACAATGGCACTAGCCTGAGGCTGCACCAGTACTGTATAAATTGTCTGATTACAGGATACAGAGCACTTCTTAATAGGCCTCAGATGATTAGGAGACAGAACAGGGGAGAAATTAAAGAGCCCGCTTTCCTTTAGGTATGCAAAGAGCTTGCAGAATAATAGGGGGAGATAGGATAGCAATAGATACACTGGTGGCTCAAGTAGTTAAGATGCTGAACTCGATGACTGAAAGGTCAGAGTTCAAGACCCGAGTACTCCACAATGTACATCGATTAAATCGTACAATGACTACCTCCACAAAACAAATTAAAGGTGTTATACATGGTTTTACTGTAATGTCAAAGAAGTCAGGCTCTTCAGAGATGGACTGTATGGCCCTCTCCCCAACTCAATCACTGTTAAACATCCCACCCCCCACATTGCCACTTGGCATGTCTGCTTCCACTCGTGGTGGTAATGCCAGTCAGAGACTCAAGGAGAGAAAAGAGGCTGAGCCCACTGTTGCCACCATATCCATCCAACACAGTCTGATTTAACTATGGAGAACTGGAACCATGGAAGATCTAATCCAACCTCTTCACTGAACAAGAAGGAGACCCATTGATTGAGACCTCTCACAATTTGGATTGGTAACCAATGGAAGGTAGTTGGAGAAGAGAAAGCTCCTCAATGGAATCTGCTGCATTGGAAAAAGTGAACCATCCTTCCTGAGTGTGGTAAATTGGGGGGAGTAAAGGGGGACAATTTCATGACACATTCTTTTTGGGTTTCCAAGAGTATAAATTGGGTCTTTGTGGACTAATGCTCTTTGCTCATTTATGTCACCAAGGAACAAGGGAAAAAGCACTTTGAATGTAATGCTAATGAATAAATAATGCATTCATTTGAAAGCTGCTTGCCAAGATGGAGAAATATATCTAGTATATATACATTTTTAAATGGCCCTGGAGTTCTATTAACATTTTAGGATTTGGACGCAATTGAAGGTGTGGACAGAGACAAAAAGCTAGTTTTCATTGCTGGAACAAATGTAATCATATTAGGCTCTACGCACAAGGAAATGATAGCCATCCTTTCTGTCACAATCTTTGAACTGATCTTACTTTTCGCAAGATGCATCTTTGATGCAACTCTTGTGGCGTTTGTACGAGAGATCTCTTTTTGCTATGAGGAACTCTGTCCTGGTGTGGAAAGTATTGGACAGCCCTGAAAATATGTGAATATACAACCCCTGTCAAGCACAACTGTGTTAGAAGAATGAAAGAATGTTAGGAGTCTCAACAGGATCAATCCAAGGAATTTTACAGCTATGAGGTACAGGGTAAAATAATTCTAATTCTAGGAACGGATGCTGCTGTTCTGAAAAGGAAATATTTTTCAACACAAGAACCTATGAGGAAAGACTGGAGGAACTGGGCAAGATTAGCCTTGAGAGAAAAGATGACTGCACTTTTCAAATACGTGGTAATCCTAAAGAGAAGGAGCTCAATCATCGCAGAGTGCAGGACATGTAAAAATAGGCTCAAGTCAGATATAGGCTGAATATAGGGAACATCTTAACTGTTAGAACAGTACAACAATGGAACCAATGATCTTGGGAAGTGGTGAGGAATCGAATGCTGGAGGCATTCAAGGGGAAATTGGATAATTGTTTTGATTTAGATTCCTTTACTGAGCTGGGGATTAGATTCTATGGTATCATAGGCTCTCATATAACACAATTATTCTCGGGTTCTCCTCCTTAATGGACGGTGTAAAGTTAGCTGAAGGGAGAAGCAGAATCTGTGGGGTGTAATGGTTTGTGTGTTTGATTAGAAGGGAGAAAATCGAATTCATTCCAGATTAGCCATAAAAGAGCCAGGTTTTGTCTCCACTGGAATTCAGTAGGTGGCTTTAGGACGGTTGTCACATAATATTTGTTCAAGAAGATAATGCAGGAATCTACACTTTTCCATCTTTCTGACTAATCTTCATACTCTCAGTATTTTGCAATTGTGGCAGCACAAATGTATAATTCAAGGTGAAAGGTTTGGGATATTCTATTTGCCCTTTTTTTCATTGCTACAACGTTTTCAACAAATATACTTTCTATGCTGATTCGGAGATAACGCTTTCTCTCCCGAAGCATTTCCAATCATACATTTAATTTCTGTTTGTTTTTACTCATGTTGAAAATAAATGAATGAACAACGTAACACAAAAGCCAAAATGTGTAGTTTACACCCATCTCAGCTTGTAAATCTCAGTTTTTTGGGATAATGGATGGCAATATTTTCCCCTCCAAAAGATTATCCACAAATGGAAGCTTTTAGTCATTCAACCACCGTGTGAACATGGGTGTCTTTTTTCTTACCTGCCCTTTCTTTCTGCTTTTTTTTTAAGGGAGGAGGAATGATCAGAAAGGATGTATGATAGTAATTTCTTATTATTATTTTTTTCTGGAGTCACCAATACTGAATCTTGCATTTTACGAGCTACAACAAAGTGGAACAAGTGCCTCTAGCTACTGGGCAATAGTTTTGTGTAGCTTAATCGGAAAAACATGGTACTTTGATGAAAGCCTTAAAAATCAGCAGCGGAAAAGGACTGTCAGACACTGGCAACTCTCACTGAATTTTTGCCCTCAAGCTTCCATCTCCAAACCACTCAGCAACTTGCAATCGATAATGATTGTGCAGCAAATAATTTTGGATATGCTCGTCTTCCTGCATAATGGGAAAAGCCTATCGTTACTCTGAATGGCGAAATGATTTTCTCATCCACACTTACGTGCCTTCTCATTCATACTCCTACATTCAGAGCAGAAATAGATCCTATAGCTAGCTAGCAATGAGAAAAATGAGGTCTTTGCTGCTGAATGTAACTAAGTGCATGGAGAGATCTTTCCTCAACCCATAGCCAATCCACAGGACTTAACTGTGGGATTATTTTTTTGAGTCTGATTTTGTGAACATGAAAGACTGCCTGCACCGCATCTCTCTAGCAAGAGAATGGCCTTCAACGTTCCCTGAACGGAGATGTGCCTCAAGTTCGTCAGCTCAGATGCGGGCAGAGCTTTATGGCAAGAACAACCAGTCTTGAGAGTATCCAAGAGCATGCGCCCACCTGTGTGCAGTGTGATACCTCACTGCCTGAGTCAGGTGGTATGGCTGGCAGGCAGCTGGGCCCCTCCTCCTTCTTTTTGGGCTGCAACCAGGCTCCTCCCCCTCCTGTGTGCAGTGTGCACTTTGTCGTATTTTGTTGTGCGCTTGCACTGTCCAATCCTGCCATCCCCACTTTCCAGTCCGTGGAAAGGTTGTTTGGCATGAAGCCAGTCCGTTGGAGACCCCTGCCCTAAAGGACATTTTCTACTAGAAGGGAAGACTGTCAGGGGCTGGACAGGAGAAAATAAAATGAGCTTGTGGACCTTCGAAAGCCATATAATTGGGTGGAAAGTCATTTGGTGCTCACCCCCTTCCTGGTCTGTTTACAGTTTGATAAAGCAAGCCAGTAGCCTTCCCTGGATGGGGAAGTCACATTCTCTGGGCTTTGAAGGAGGGCCAGTGATTGATAGCCAGCCTTCCCTCTTGCTTTTATCAACAAATGTCAAATAAGGCCTCGAAGAGGCATGACATTGCGCCCAAACAGCCAAGAGTGTTTCATTTTCTTTGCACTTCTGTTTCCTCTGCGCCTTTAATCAGGACCAGGGGATGTAATTGCAGTGTCTGGGCCCGGCTTTGGGCATGCTGTGCAAGTAACAATTAGTTTAGAGACTGCGATCTATAAATTTTGAGGAGAAGGCGTGGGGAGGGTGAGAAGAATAAGAGGATTTGGTGGGCTTCAGCCATTCTTCCTAATGAAGAAAAATATCACACCGGAAGGAGCTCCAAGTGTTATCCAGGCAACTTAATATCATCTGGTGGTGATTTGTAGTTCCTGATAATATATCGTGATCATTTTCTGAAGATGGGATGGGGGAGGGGATGAGAAGGATGGACCATGAAGAGGGGGAGATTTCAGTTTCCAACATGTTTTTGGAAAACGACGGCCACCATCTGTGGAAGTGACTCAAATTGGAACCCTTGCATTTTCGCTGGCAAATGGTCAGCAGAAGACATGGCCCAAAATGGGTGGGAAAACCTGGCCAAAATGTTGGGGGCTGTTTTCTTTTCTTTTTTCTTTTTTTCTTTTTGTAAAAATAAACCAAATGGACTAAGATGTATGCAAGGAATTTATATCAAACAGCTGCAAAAGCAAGTTGGTGGGGCAGGGACGGGGTGGCCGTCGATGCAGCCGGACCACACGGGAGAGCCATTTGTATTAATCTTGGGCCTCTTGACAAGCAGTGGTGTGAGCCCTCGATCATCAGCCCAGCCCTTCTCCTGGGTTGTTTTGATTTCCTGGGAGTGGGAAAGAAAACCTGGTGTAATGAGCTGAGCAATGTGACAGGAGATGGCTCCCAAGATACATCTGGTTAGTTGAGACAAAGTCCCCCAGAAGCTATTCCAACTGTCCACTTATGAGAATCTTATGGTCGCAGATTTGGACTGGGTCAGTCCAAGTTATCAATTGGATTGAAGCTGAAAATTAAGGTGGAGTAAAAGATCTAGTCAAAGCAATGGTATTCTCGGTGGCAATGTATGGTTGTGAGAGCTGGACAATTTGGAAAGCTGAGCACAGAAGAATAGATACCTTTGAGATATGGTGCTGGAGGAGAAATTTGAGAGTCCCCAGGACATCGAGGAGAACAAATAGGTCAATCTTAGAAGAAATCAACCCTGACTGCTCCTTAGAAGGTCAAATAGTAAAGATGAAGCTGAAGTACTTTGGACATCAAATGAGAAGAGAGGATTCACTTGAGAAAGCCTTGATGCTGGGAAAGGTGGAGGGCAAAAGAAAAAGGGGGCTGCCAAAAATGAGATGGCTAGATGGTATTGTAGACACAATGGGCACAAAGCTGAGCGAGTTGAGGAGGAGGGTAGAGGACAGAAGTGCCTGGCGGACAGTGGTCCATGGGGTCATCGCAAAGGGTTGGAATTGACAGTGCGACTGAACAACAACAACAAAAATCTTGAAGAATACGCTACAGCAGGTTTCAGAAATGGGTGACCAGCCAGATGTGGTTGGGCTGCAATACACGGTTCTCTTAGAAAACATCCCATTCTGTTCATTTGTGTATTTTGCGTGAGAGAGCGATTGTATCTCATTTTTTCCAGATCAGTTCTGCAAATTTGAGCAAGGGAGCTCTTTGGGTGACTACTGGCCAGGAATGATAATAATTTTGTGTCAGAAATTATTCTGGGTTGAAAGGATTTTTGCAAGAGAAACTCTGCTCAGGGAATGCCCAAATGAGGCTCCTTTCATGTCCCTAAGATCTGGGACAGAGACTGGTGCTCAATCTGTCATGCATTACTCAGGTCTCAAACTGCTGACATGCCAGCCTTTCAGCTTACAAGGTGAGCTTCTTAACCACTGAGCCACTACAGCCACCACTGGCTAGTCGTTCTCTATCTCACCTTAACTTAGGCTTCTTGTGAGTGTAAAAATGTGGAGTCCCTGTGCAATGCTTTGAATTTATGACAGTAAATGCGAGGTATTGGATTAACACACACACACACACTTTGTAATTTTATAAGTCTGTAATCAAAACTTTTAGTTATCCTTTTTGAACAGGGACCTTTGCTTAAGCATCAGTAGAATTTCAAAACAAATGAACAATTCATATCAAATTCTACTCTGTTCATAACAAGGTGCTGGGAATGTTTTTCCCCTGAACCTCAGGAGGAAAATTTGACAGCTGTTATGATTTGCCATTTTCCATTCTCCTCCTCTCTGTGTAAATCACTCTTCGTTGTATTTGCACGAGATGTTATTTTATATGACTTGATGTTGTTTTATGTGACGTGTCTCTCTTTTGACGTCTTTTCATGTGTACAGATGTAGCTTGATCTTTTTACAAGTGCATGAAATCTAAGACATTGGGTAGTGGAGATTTGCAAAGTATAGCTGTGGATGGAGGAGATCCTTTTGGGCAACCTCTGCCAATTTAGGAAGAGAAGCAACACCCACATTAACTCCATGCACAACTACTACGAGGGAAAGCTTGTTAACAGATTTGCAGAATGGGACAGGATCTTCAACTTGTCAAGGGTCATTTCTAATTCTCACAGGGACACTTGGGTGAGCTCCCTACATAATTTACGGGCACCTCTCTGGACACTTCTGGCAAAAGATAAGAAAGTTGATGTTGTCAGGTTGGGGGGCAAAAATAGGCCAAGGGGTCTCCCTGCTAATCCTATTGGGGGTAGCATCTTATTAAAATGGTCCCTCCACAAATTGATTGCAGCTATAATCCCTCTGAAAGAGGATTTATTTTAAGATCTCATTTAGGGAGAACATTGCTGAAGACAGAGATAGACAGACAGACAGACAGATATTGGCTATCATCATGGTGATCCGCCATGAAGATTGTCCTGGGAACAGTATAATGCAGTGGCCTTTCTTTTGCCTTCATGACACCCATACCACTGGTCCATTTCTGTGAGTCATTTTCTGTCCTTGAGCCCTTTTGACATTTATTTATTTATTTATTTATTTATTTATTTATTTATTTATTTATTTGGCTGGCTGGCTGGCTGGCTAGCTGGTTGGTTTATTGGTTGGTTGGTTAGTAGCTCCCCTGGTCACATAGGGGAGACAGGAAACATGAGTTTGATTCCTGAGAGCTGCATGATGGGGAACATGAAAGGAGCCTCATTCAGGCATCCCCTGGGGAAAAAAAACCCTATCAACCCAGAGCAATCTCTGACACGAAAACAAACAAACAAGTTAGTTAGTTAGTTAGTTATTCCTAATTGAGGCTGAAAATTGTTCACATTTATAGTCATATCTTCCTATTCTTCTATAACTTTCTCTTCTTCCCAGACATTGCTAGCCTCCTACAATGATCTTGCTGTCATCACCAGCCACTGGCAGGAGCGTTTGAACATCTCCTTCTTTTCACTACAAATTGCTGAGCTGCAGAAGTAACCCGTGTTATAATCCGTCATCTCTTCAGATGTGGTTTGCTCTTAGAAAGCAATGGGGGTTGGGGGATGGGAAGAAGGGAAGGTTGTAATTCCACTGTGGTGAACAAGAAAAAGCCCGGAGCTGTGGAGAAGCCGGAAACAAATTATCTCAGTCCCTGAATGTAAACCGCTGTTGACAGAGATGCATGACAGAATCCTAACAGGGGAACATGGTACAGTTTTTCATCCAGTTACTGGCCATATCATTGCCATTAAGACTGGGAGTGAGCTGGTGGACCCAGATATGACAGATGAGCATGGGACTCTTTAATCATAGCTGTATTCATAAAGAAGCTTCTTCCATAGTCATAGATGTCTAATTATTAGGCAGTGAGCTCATTGACCCCCTTCCATCTCTTGGAGGTCTGGGGTGACTCAGTGGTTAAGAAGCTTGCCTTGTAAGCTGGAAGGCCAGCAAATCGGCAGTTCAAGACCTGAGTACTGCATGACGGTTTGAGTGCCCTTCTCTGTCCCAGCTCCTGCCAACTTAGGAGTTCAAAAGCAAGAAATAGCAAGTAGATAAAATGGGAAAAGATCTTGGGGACATGAAAAGATCCTCATTTGGGCGTCCCTTGAGTGGAGTTTCTCCAGCAAAAATCCTTTGACCCCAGAATGATTTCTGACATGAAATTATTATTATCTCTTGAAAGTATCTGTGGTAAGTCAACAGTGGTCCCTCTTGGCAGGGACCATAACAGCTGTGGCTTTTAGTCCTTGTAGACCCATATCTATGCTGGGCTGAATCAGCAGCAATCCTCTGGAAGTGGAGGGCCAACAGTGTGCTGTCCCATAGTGGGGACCCATCACACTTGAAGTTCCTAAAGCAGAGGTACTCAAACTATGGTATGCAGGCTGAATCTGGCCCACAGCGCCAATTAATCCGGCCCATGCCACCTGCACCATTCCCAGAAGCGGAAGCAAAACATCCGTGCACATAATGGTGCCCTAAATGACCCATGGCTGTCATAAATGTATTTAAAACAGCTGTGGGTCATTAACAGCAGCGTTACATACATGCACACATGCATTACGTGCCTGTGCATGCACATTTTTTTTTCCGCTTCTGGTGGGAGGAACCATGTGACTTGAGATCTGGCAACTGAAGGAAAGGTATTGGGTTATTTTCTGCTCCTCAGCTGAGAGTGAATTACTTTTGAGGGAGTATTGTGTAAGTGTGTAGAAATCCTCTGTTGTGTTCGGAGTAAATTGCACTGTTCTTATCTTCAGTTTTATTGTTCTGCAGGGATGTCTTCTTTTGTTGTAAAACAATAACTTGTGGAATAAGTAGTACTTTTTAGGTTTACTATTCAGACAGACTAATTGTATCTTTTAATCTGGGTCAAACTGCTCTTGCTTATTTGAACTCAGTTCCAAATCTCTTCAATTCTCTGTATCTCCACCTTATATATATATAATTGAAAATAATTTAGTGGCAGAATCATGTGACCATACAAATAATACATAAGCTTCAGAGGGAGAGAATGGGTGGAATAGATGTTTAAAGTAATAATCTTCAGAATCTTTATTCTCAAATGGTTGAAAATTTTCTGAATGGGAATGAGGTTTTCTGGGAATGCAGGAATATTCTTTTGTCAATCATCCTGTGGTTGAGCCACAGAAGAGTCAAGTCTTTCAGATATTTCAATATCGTTCCTATTGCTCTTTAGAAAAGGGCAGCAGTTGGTACAGATCAGTGATGGGATGATAAAAATTTTAGTACCCCACCCTGACGTCATCACAGTGGGGGCGGAGCTAACGTCATGACGTCATGGGTGGAGCCAACGTCATGACGTCATGACGTTGTAGGCGGGGCCAAAAATAAAATAAATAAAATAAAAATAAAACACACACACCCCTCAACCCACACACACAAAACCGTTAATAAAATAAATAAATAAAATAATAATTAAATAAAAATACACCCAAACACCCACCCACCCCAAACACAAACCCCACTTACAATGGGGACCGTTGGGGCTGGCCCCGAGCCTCGGCGCCCAGCAGCGGCGCGCCTAGCCGGGTGGCCGAGGGCCTCCCGGCCGCAACCCTCCATGGGCAGCCCTGAGCCTCGGAGTCGGCACCCATCGGCGGCACGCCTAGCCGGGCGGCCCAGGGCTCCCGGCCGCAACTCTCCACAGGCGCCCCAAGCCTTGCTGCCCGGCGGCGCGCCTAGCCCGGTGGCCCAGGGCTCCCAGCCGCAACTCTCCACGGGCTGCCCCGAGCCTCGGCGCCCGGCAGCGCTTCTAGCCGGGCGGCCCAGGGCTCCCGGCCGCAACTCTCCACGGGCTGCCCATGGAGAGTTGCGGCCAGGAGCCCTGGGCCGCCCGGCTAGGCGCGCCACCGGGCGCTGTGGCTCAGGGCTGCCCATGGAGAGTTGTGGCCAGGAGCCCTGGGCCGCCCGGCTAGGCGCGCCACCGGGCGCTGTGGCTCAGGGCTGCCCATGGAGAGTTGCGGCTGGGAGCCCTGGGCCGCCCGGCTAGGCGCGCCGCCGGGCAGCGAAGCTTGGGGCGCCCGTGGAGAGTTGCGGCCGCCAAAGTCATCCCCGCTGCAATCTCCGCCGCCGCCATTATCGTTGCTGCCGCTGCTGGTGCCGTCATCGCCGCTCCCGTCATTGCCGCCACTGCCTGTGTTGCCGCCACCGTCAGCGCCGCCACCGCCACTATCTCGTTCTTGAGGACTGCCGGTGTTGCCGATTTTTAAAAAAAATTGGAGCTAAAATGGCTCCGATTTACTGCGCATGTGCAGAAACTCAATCTGCCGCATTGCGCATGTGTCAGATTGAGTTTCTAAGCATGCGCAGTAAAATTGGAGTAAAAATTGCTCCAATTTTATTGCGCATATGCAGAAACTCAATCTGACGCATGCGCAATGCGGCAGATTGAGTTTCTGCACATGCGCAGTAAATCGGAGCCATTTTAGCTCCGATTTTTTTTTTAAAAAAAATTGTTTCGGTGAGGCGTCCGGAACCGGACGCCTCAAAAGTGGACTCCCCTCATGGAGAACCCTCCGGGATTGTTCTTACCGGTTCCAGGGAACCGTATAGAACCGGGGACATCCCATCACTGGTACAGATGGTTGATTACTCACTGTTGGAAGTGGCTTGGTACAACTTGGAGAGGAGTAGAGAGAGAAAAGGACCTCCTTGGATTTCCTAGACTGTCTGTTGTCTGTTTTGATCTATGTTGAACTTCCTTCTACCATAACAGCTCCACAGTGGATTTGTGATGTCACTTCCTTCTTTTCTTCACATATTCTTTCTTGACCCATTTGAAAATAATACCTCTTACCTTTGCTCTGCAGAGTCTCAAATTAAAAGCAACAAGGGCTTATTAGATGTCCATCCTTTGTAGTCAACGCAAGTGATGCCAATTCCATAGAGCAGTGAATTCACCCTGGGTTTCTGTTCAAACTTTACAGTAGTGACACCTATCCTGGGAAAAGATTTCAGCACTTTGGAGAGCTCCCAGGTGGACACTTAAATGAGGCTCAACAAAGGGAAAGACCTCAACTGGGGGACTCTGAGGTGTAACTAGGCCTAGTTAGTATCAGGACAGATCTAGCTAACCCACAAAAAGTTTCCAGCTGGGGACTTTCTCCAAGGTCAGCCACATTAAGTAAAAGGTAAAGGTCCCCCTTGCAAAAAAGCCAGTCATATCTGACTCTAGGGTTCAGTGCTCATCTCTATTTATAGCCGAAGAGCCACTGCTGTCTGTGTTTGCAGACGTTTCCTTGGAGATGTGGCAGGCATGACTAGACACCGGAGGCCATGGAACACTGTTACCTTCGCACCAAAGTGATCCCTATTTATCTCCTTGCAATTTCTTGCTTTCAAACTGCTAGGTTGGCAGGAGCTGGGACAAAGACGGGAGCTCATTCCGTCCTGCGGTACTCGGGAATTGAACTGCTGACCTCCCGCCTTCCAGTCAGCGTCTTAGCCACTTGAGCCACTGAACAACAACACTGAACTTGAGCCACTGAACAACAATGACAAAAATATCTAGAAATCCATAAATCCCATCTCTGTTGGCAGCCATAGAAACATCTCACACTTCTTCTCTCTTTTTAAAGCATCTGTATACATTGTTAAGTATGACACATTTGAGATGTCTCCCCCCCCCCCTTTACACTATTACTTTAGCAACAGAACCTGAATTCTGAGAGAAAAGATATCAAGGTTTTAGAATTAAGGGGACCACTGAGCTATTCCACAGCTGCTCCCAGGGGTGTTAAAAAGAAAGGCCATACAAGGATTGTGAAACTTTATGACTGATGGTTCAGCAGTATTGGAAATAGCAGTCGCAGCACAGCGGGGCGTCATTTCCCCCTCCTTGTTGAAGGATGGCATCGCTCTGTCTTTGTCACTTACATGAAGACATCGTAGAGATAGAGATTAGATCATATATTATCAAGTAGCCAAAAGATAGACAGGGAAAACACCTGCAGTTTAACAGATGTCCTATCAAGGAGACAGAACCCGAGCCATGATGGATTCTGGCATCACTTACAGGCTTTCAGGAGAGATGATCCATACATCTGGGAAATATTCCTCCTTGTTATGATGATTATGATTATTTTCCAGGGTGGGAAGAGCTCCACCCAAGAACTTAGACAGGCTGGTGGCTCCACTTTATTCATCATCATCTTTCAGCGTGGTAAAAGGTAAAGGTCACCCTTGTTTGAAACCCAGTCGTACCCGACTCTAGGCTTCAGTGCTCGCCTCTGTTTCCAAGCTGAAGAGCCAACGCTGTCTGCTTCTGCAAATGTCTCTGTGGTCATGTGGCAGGCAGGACCAGACACCGGAGTGCATGGAATGCTGTTTTCCTTCCCACCAAAGTGGTCCCTATTTATCTACTTGCAATTTCTTGCTTTCAATCTGAGAAGTTGGCAGGAGCTGGGACAAAGACAGGAGCTCACTCCATCCTGAGGAAGAAGATGCCAAGGCCTAACAGTGGCTGAGAACATCGCCCCCTCCTCTGGACCCACAACAACGGCCTGATGGGAGTTTGTGTTCTGGTTTGGTTGTTTTATGTGGTTGCATTTTATAATTTTTATTGTACTGTTGTTGTTTTGACTATAAGCCGCCCTGAGTCGCCTCGGCGAGTGGGTGGCAATATAAATCTAAATAAATAAATAAAAATAAATAAATCCCGCAGCATCCGGGTATCGAACTGCTGACCTGCTGTCTTCCAGTCAGCGTCTTAGCCACTTGAGCCACTGCAGTCCCTCTTAAGTGTGGTATCTGATTCCAAATATTAGCTATTTTCATGGTCACCAGCCGACGGTGCCATTTCTTGTGTCCTCCCTCTAAGGGCATTCAAGAAACAAAATAGATGATCCTTTGAAGCTGTTGGGACAAAATGGCCACACCACCGTGCAGGCAGGGCAAAATGGCAATCTGGCCCTCACAGCTGACTGAGCGAGCATGACCCAGTCCCTGACTTGAAAAGGTTAGGAACCCTTACTCATAGTGATCAGCCATGAAGATTGTCCTGGGAGCAATAGAATGCAGTGGCCTTCCATTTGCTTTCCACATCGCAGCATGACACCTGTTACCACTGATCCAGTTCTGCAAGTCACTTTCTGGTCCTGAGACCTCCTCAGCCCCAGGCCAGGATGGATGAAGCTGCTGCCCTCCATCAAGATGGTTTCAGGTGGGATTTCATCCGGTTGGGGGCCATCACCCTTCATCTCTAGGCACCCTTACAATCTCTAGTGTCAGGGAAGATGGGGAAAACTTGAATGCAGGTTGGAGAGTTCTTCTTTCTATCCCAATGTCTGTCATTGATTCATTGCTCTGTTTAAAACACTTGTTGTATCCCATGATAGTATGTGTCAATTATACCTGCAATTTCCATCTGGGGAGGAGGTGGGAGAGGGGAGAGCAGAGACATTGTCTACTAACATTAGATCTATTAGACAGTGAGTGAAGACTGCACAACCCAGGCATCTCCTTCTTCTTTCAAGTGAATTATGTGATGGAAAAAGGCTCTGCTGGTTGTTTGACAGAACGGAGGCATTTGTTAGCTAACATTCTTCTGAAGAAGAAAATAACGGACCATGGATCGATAAACCTGAGCATGGTCTTGAAATATCCAGCTAGCATGGGGAGTGGGGGGGGGAAGCCACCCTTCCTTCTCAACAGTCCTTTAAAATGGGTTGAAGACATGCACCCCTTGGTAGCATTAGTGGGCATTGAGCATCCAGGGGACTTTTTATATCAAGGGTTCCCAACCTAAGGCCCATGGGCCAGATCCAGCCCATGGCAGCAATTCTTGTGTGTCCCCCACCCGTCCAAGGGCATTTGAGAAACAACATGGTTGTGCCTTTGAAGCTGTTGGGACAAAATGGCTACTCCCATCATGGAGGCTGGGCAAAATGACCATCCAGCCCTCAAAGCTGTCTGAGAGAGCATGACCAAGTCCCCGGTTTGAAAAAGTTGAGAACCCCCAGTTCTATATGAAGCCTATGACTTGTCGTGTTTCAAGAATTCAATCGTGAATGCAGCATGGGCAAGACTGATTCACATCTGCCAGACAAATGTGTGGATTATCCTCTCTTCATCCCAGATGTTCTGATATCAACTTTCAGGTCAAAAATGTATTGGTGTGAATTTCAAAATTAGTATAATGGGCAAGCAAAGAATGCCAGCTCGCCCACAATACTATTTTACGCACTGACTTTTTCTTGCACATAAGCAGTGAATATATATATATGTCAACGCTCCCAAAACCTTGACTTCAAAGTGATAAGATGTAGATATTGTTCCTCTCGAGCTTAACTGCATTAGCATTCCAGTGATATGTATCAAGGCCTTGATGATTCATGACTAAGCAATCATATGTCAAATGAAGCCCATATTTTTCTCCTGATGGCCTGTCGTGAAACAAAGCATGTTGTTTGCAAACTATGGAGGTCGAGAAAAGCTTAGAATTGTGATGCTCTCAACACTGCAGGGGCTTAGTGGTTAAGACTCTGAGCTTGATGACTGGAAGGTTGGCAGTTCAGCAGTTCATGACTCGAGTGCTGCATGACAGAGTGAGCTTCTGTCTCTGTCCCAGCTCCTGCCAACCTAGCAGTTCGTAAGCAAGAAATTGTGAGTAGATAAATAGGTACCACTTCGGTGGGAAGGAAAGCAGTTTTCCGTGTGCCTCATCATGCCTGCCACATGTCCACGGAAACGTCTGTAGAAGCAGATGGTGCTGGCTCTTTGGCTATAAACAGAGATGAGCACTGAACCCTAGAACTAGATATGATTGGCTTTTGAGTAAGGTAGACCTTTAACTTAAAATACATAAATTTTGTGTCAGAAATTACTCTGGGTTGAAAGGACTTTTGCTCAGGGGGTGTCCAAGTGGGGCTCCTTTCATGTCCCCATAATCTGTCATGCAGCACTCAGGTTTCAAACCCCAACCTTCTAGTCTCCAAGCTCATCGTCTTAACCACGAAGTCACCACAGTGCTGCCTTTTTGTTGTTGTTCAGTCGTACAGTCGATTCCGACCCTTTGCGATGACCCCATGGACCACTGTCCGCCAGGCACTTCTGTCCTCCACCCTCCTCCTCAACTCGCTCAGCTCTGTGCCCATTGTCTCTACAATACCATCTAGCCAACTCATTTTTGGCCACCCCTTCTTCTTTTGCCCTCCACCTTTCCCAGCATCAAGGCCTTCTCAAGTGAATCCTCTCTTCTCATTTGATGTCCAATGTACTTTAGCTTCGTCTTTATTATTTGACCTTCTAAGGAGGAGTCAGGTTTGATTTCTTCTAAGATTGACCTATTTGTTCTCCTCGCTGTCCAGGGGACTCTCAAGACTCTCCTTAGTGCTGCCTTTATCTGTACCTTTACAACATGTAGGGGATTCTTTCTCCTAATGGCAGGCTGTATGTAACACATTTTTGACCCTCTAAAAAAATGTGAGGATTTTAAAAAAAATCAAAGAAAAAGGGGGCGGCCAAAAATGAGATGGTTAGATGGTACTGTAGAGACAATGGGTACAGAAATGAGCGAGTTGAGGAGGATGGTGGAGGACAGAAGTGCCTGGCGGACAGTGGTCCATGGGGTCATCGCAAAGGGTCGGAATCGACTGTGCAACTGAACAACAAAAACAACAAAAAGAGAATCATTTCTTTCTCACGTGAAGCTTCTCAGCATCTTTTTTCACACTTAACATGTCAGAGAAAGATCAGCCTCTGTTTATCAGCCTCCCCGAACGTAACAAATGCAGACCCCAGAGAAGGCGGCATTTGTTTCTTTAACACCAAAGCTGAGCGACCTTGTGTGGTTTTTTTGCCCTGCAGTTTTATCTCGACGATCCCTGTTCCTTTGGTAACTTGCGAAGGCATAAAACTGGAGCGAAAACAAATTGAGAGCGAGGGAGTGAGACGCAGGAAGATTTCTTGGATGCCGAGATCGGCCTCTTTCAAACATCTGTGTGTGTGTTATTAAAGGAAACGGTGGGGGAGTCGTCGGACAGGAGGGGGCCGCTTGGCCAAAGTAACAGCATAAACGGGGGATGTGGAGGCAAAGTTTGCCAAGTGTTTGAAGTGTGGGGCTGCAGCACAAGCCAGGGGAACGGACAAGATTGCTCGCATGCTGTAGCAAGGCCTTGATGGATTCAGTAACAGCTGTTTGGTCTCTCTGGGGAGATAACTGTCTCAACTGTAAGGTTGGTTTGACCTGCGTGTGAACAGCTCTGTGGGTTGGGCCGGGAGAAGCTAATAAATGATCCTGGCCTTCTCTCTCTTTCTCTTTCACGCACACACTTTTAGCTACTCGAATGCTAAGCCACGCTTCCTTTTAAGCACATAATTACTCCTCAGCCACCGGCGCCCATACATCCTCATGTCCTAATGGCTCCGAAGCCATTTCCCCCCTAATTTATGAGGACAGGGTTCAAAGTTTTAATAATATTTGGATAATATCACTGCCAAAATGTCTTTGAGCAGTGATGTATGGAGGGGGGAAGTGGGTACATTTGGATGCGGTGCGTGACCATCTTGAGCGTTCGCCGCGCCCGGCGCGGCTCAAAACTTTTATGGAACGCCGTTCGCCCAGGACGTGGCCCGCCTCATGAATTATGGATCGATGAGGACGAGGGATTATAGATGGCGACAGAGAACATGCCGGGGCTGCTTGTTTCCTAAAGAAGTGGGTGGCTTGCGGTGCTGTCGTATGCAGATAAATGAATTGTGGCAAGGCCCAAGATGGCTGACAAAACACTTAGGGGATAATGTATTGGCACATCAATGCAAATATAGACACACACAATGCTGCATGGTGATATTTATGCTGATACTCTCTGCTCAAGTGGCTTACTAGGTTGTTGGGGGGTTTTTTTCTGGCTCCCGATCACTCATCTAATAATATTCATGCCTAAGGAGTTCTACAATAACAATAATAATTACATGCTGTCAAGTCATTTCTGACTTCTGATTACCCTTTCTTGGTATACATAAGGGGTGTAACATTCCCTCCTTCCACCGGTGCCTTGGGACTGTCCTTGTTGCCCAAGGCTACACAAGTGGTCTCTTCTTCCAGAAAGCATAGTGAAGAATTACTACTGCAGTGGCATAAGTGGTTAAGACTAGTGGTGGGCATCAGCAGGTTTGCACCAGTTTGGTAGAACCAGTAGCAGAAATTTTGGCTGGCCCCTCTGCCCATCCAAGTTTTGAAATAAAGTAGTCCTAATTCAGGTGCAATGCAGGGCTTTTCCCCTGACCATGCCTACCATACCACACCCACAGTGTGGTAGTAAACATTTTTGGAGCCCACCGCTGGTTAAGATGCTGAGTGTGAGGCAGGAGATCAGCAGTTCGAGACCTGATAACTGCATGATGGAGTGAGCTCCCATCTCTGTCCCAGCTCCTGTCAACCTAGCAGTTTGAAAGCAAGAAATTGCAAGTAGATAAACAGGAACCACTTCAGTGGGAAGGTAAACAGTGTTCTGTGCACTCCAGTGTCTAGACATGCCTGCCACATGTTCGTGGAGTTGTCTTCAGAAGCAGACTATAAACAGAGATGAGCACTGAACTCTAGAGTTGGATACGACTGGCTTTTGAGCAAGGGCAACCTTTACCTTAGCTCCATAGCCAGGAACCCATCTGACTGAGCTATCCAGTTCATACAGACCAGAAAGATAAAAAAGTGAGCTTGACAACCAGAAGGTCAGCAGATCATGAGTTCGAGACCTGAGGTGCTGCATGATGGAGTGCGTTTCTGTTGTCTGTCTCAGCTCCTCCCAACCTAACAACTCAAAAGCAAGAAATTACAAGTAGAAAAATAGGGACCACTTTGGTGGGAAAGGTAACAGGATTCTATGTACTCTGGTGTCTACCTGCCACAAGACTGTATAAATGTCTGTAGATGAAAACACTGGCTCTTTAGCTGTAAAAAGAGATGAGCACCGCTCCTAGCGGCAGATACAACCGACTTTCAAGTATGGGAGATCTTTACCTCTACCTTTACCGACAGTCAAATGAACCCTAAACTCTGTCTAAAAACCAACAATGACAAAATTGAGATGGTTGTACTTTAGCCATATCACTGGAAAAGACAATAATGCTAGGGAAAAAATGAAGGCAGCTAAAAAAAAATTGAATTAATTCAATAAAGGAAGCCTTGAGTGTGTAACTGCTGAGAAGGGATGTTGGTGGTAATGTTAATTCTGAAGGCCACTCATTCATAGGATTGCTAAAATCTGCAGGTGCCTTCTGAGTAGGCATGCATAGGAGCTTATTCTCAACATCCTATTCCAGCTCTAAATATCAGGTCTAATGCTAGGTCAAAATTCAAGATTTAACAACCTCTTGTGTGGAAACCAAAGTCACTGGGCCACTTAGAGTGGATTTTGAATAATTTCCTACCCACCAGCCACCCACTTCCTGGATAGACGGCTTTGCCAAAAGTTGCAGTAATGGTTTAATTGGGATGTATTTTCTATCCATGGAGCTCATTGTAGACTTTGGAAGATTAAACACAGTGTGATGTTGGCAGTGTCGACATGAAGGAAAGTAAAGGACACAAAATGCTACATTTGATTGACTGGATCATTTTCATTTGAAATGAAGGATGGAAAGAGAAAGGAAGAAAGGAAGGAAAGAAAAGAAAAGAAAAGAAAAGAAGTCTAAAATGAGATCTTGAATCCTCTTTTGATTCCAAACTAGGTATATAAATCACGTCCACATTGAGTAAATGGTTAGTTTCTTCTGCACCAGTATACTCAAAGCACTAGTGTAATGAAGTGATATGGAAAAGGGTAATGATAATAAATTAAAAATACTTCAAGGAATCATCTCTGCTCCTTGCTTTTGACATATGAATAGAAACTCTCACAATAGCATTGGCAGGCAATTTTTACCCCCTCCTCAGTTTTAAAATATATTTTAACTACCTTTTATTTTTCTTCCTCCTCCTTTCCCTGCGCCTTTCTTCATTGTCCTAGATTTCTATCACTCAACTTAACATCTCTTCCATCTCTGCCTTCCCTTTTCTGGCCATATGGCCATTCCAACCAGCCACCCTCCTGTTGGTTGTTTAGTCACGGCAGATGTTTCACAGTTGGTCAGATTATGAAATAATTTCTCCTTAACCCCAGTTAATTGTGAGCTGGCCTTTTTTCCCTGCCTCTCATGGCCTGTCTCTTGGTATGCCTCTAATTCCTGCTTATTGCTTGCTAATGCGGCGGCATTTTATGTGACCTCTTTATGTCAGATCAAGGGGAGGCGTTGGTGATCATCAGGCCTGGATCCTTAATTGGGCTCTCCCAACTAGAACAATAGGTGATTAGCCAAAGTCAAAATTAAAGACACCACAACAAGCTCAACCAACCAAGAGATGTTCCATTCCATTTTTTATATTATTATTATTTTTTGCCTGCCATGGGCCAAAAGGGCTTTTGCCAAGGGATGGTCTTCTAAACAATCTTGTTTCAACAATGAAGTACATAGAGGGATCATTGTTTAAACCACTTCACAACCAACCACTTTGACAGAGATGCCAGAACTTGTATGCAAAGGATAGGAGAATTCTACCCACCCATGCAAGCTATATTACGTGTGCCATGACCACTATCCATGTTTGCCTCTACACTCTACCACTTCCAACATCTTTAACTCTCCATGATGTCCCACTGACATGAGATACCATCAGGGACCTAGGAAATATCTAGACTACAAGCAACTCTTTCATTTTCAACTATGGTCAGACTACTGGAGAGGGGTTTTTAAGTCAACATTTAAGTTCAGGAGTTCTCAGTGTTTTCTTGCCACTTGCCAGGCCATGTCCCCTCAGAAAGCTGAGTGAGCTGGACTAGTGGTTCCCCCTTGTCATAAAAACTGCCGTAAATGCACCCGCAGCTGTCATAAATGAGTTTATAACTACCATGGATGCATTTGCAGCATGTTTATGACAGCTGTGGGTGCATTTACTAGGGTGCACTTACTATGGGCTCCCTAGTGGTTCCATCTGCCAGAGAGGCTCTAGAAGGAGGGCCTTCTCCGTATCTGCTCTGGCCTTGTAGAACCGCTTGCCGACTGAGTTGCGCCTCCATGCAGATCTGCAGGCCTTCAGAAAGGACCTTAAAACCTGGTTAGCGCAGTGGGTATAGGACACTGTTGGTGTGGTAGCTCCCCCCCCCCTCGCTGGCTGTATAAGGCCATCTGGGTTTTTCAGTTGTATAGGGAGGGTGTTTTAATCTGGTTTTAATGGTTCCTAAAGTTTTAATTGTTTAGTTCTGTATGATGGGGACGTTTTGTATTTTGAACTTTTGATACCATTGTGAGCCGCCTGGAGTCACTTCGGCGAGGGAGGCAGCAAAACAAATACAGTAATAAATAAATAATAAATAAATTTACAGCTGTCATAAACATGTCCATTTCCGCTTCCAGTAGCGATCACAGTGGGCCACATGAAATGGTGCCATGGGCTGTAGGTTGTGAACCCCTGTTCTAGTTGGTGGCTACCCCATTCATTTACCACATACTTTGGGACAAGATGGCCTATCACATAGCTTTGCATGTGTTAGTGGGAAACCACTAAGGGCCAGAAACAGAAAGTCTATATCTTCATCTTCAGCTTCAGCTTCAGCTTCAGCTTCAGCTTCCTCCGCCTCCTCCTCCTCTTCTTCTTCTTTTATGTCCAGAACAAACTTTGAATTGCCAAAAGAAGCCATCTGCTTGGCTCTTTGTTATTAACCAAATGGGTATATGTTTCTGGTAATAATTGGCAAATGAGCCAGATATTAGTCATCCGACCTCCTTGACATGAAGTCGAGTTGAGAGACAGAAGAGGAGGAGGAACCAGTTTGTGAAAGAATAAGCAGACAATCTGCATGTTGAAATGGTTTCTCCCCCTATTTTCTACCTGTTGGGTTAAAAGGAAATCTGAAATCCACATTGTATGTCTTTGGTGGGAAAGTAGAATCCTAAAGCCGAGAGTGATTTCAAGTAACCATTTTTGTCTTATAAAAGGGAAGCAGGACCCATGATTGCATAATCATCTTAATTTGAATGAACTCTGCACTTCTTGTCAGATGTAAAACAAGAATGTTAAGTCGGAAGCCAAATGAGAGCTTCTGTTTGGCTAGTAAATATATTTTAAGAGAGAAACTTGAGTAAACACAAAATCTTGGGAAAGGGGGCAGATGACGGGTGTTTTGCATACATTTTGAAATGGGGAGAGGAGGGGGAGATGAAGCCATTAAGAGATCAGCACCTCCGATTTATGAAAATGCAAGGATGATAAAGAAACAATAGCGGTGACAGCTTTGTGCAAATGACATTGATTCATTTCAGAACAGGGCTGTTAGCGGCTGGAAACGAAGAAATAAATGGAACAATGAATAGATGCTTTTACCAGCTTGTCATTAATTAGCAGGAAGCACAATTCTTTTATTGTCCTTTCAGGAGAAACACAAAATCTAGAGGCAAATATAAGCCCTTAGCAAAATAGATTGCTCCCCGTCACCAAGTTGACATCTATATTTCCTCCCCACCCACCAAACCCAGCCAGTTCTCTAATATATTTTTTGCTTCCCAAACAAGATCAAACTTCTTGGCTGGCAGCTGAATTTCATCTCTGTGTCAGTTTCCCAAAAGACATCTTTGCAGCTCCCAGATCTTATTGTTAAGGAATGGCAGGAAGACAATGACTGTTAAACTCCTTTAACATGAGGTGGAGGGCTGAGAAGGCCATGTTCAGCAACAGCTATTGCACTTATATACTGTCCCATAGAGTTTAATGCGCTCTGTAGGTGGTTCACAAGAGTAATTAGCATTTCTGACTCTCTAGTATTTCAGTAGCCAAGAATCCATCTTCTCTGCCATTGACCTGTTGCTGTTCTGTAGCATGTCCCCTATGAAGCCAGCCACAATAAGATGTAGCCCTAAAACAGGACAACTGTAAGCTTTGAGGTATCTTTTCTCAACCTAGTGCCTTCCAGATGTTTTATACAATAGACCCTTTCACTCTAGCTCAGGAGTTCTCAACCTTTTTAAGCCACTGGCCAGACCATGTCCCCTCAGACAGTTGAGCGGGCCAGACTTGTGGTTCCCCCCACCGTAAATGCTGCCGTAAACTGCATCCACCACTGTCGTAAATATGTTTACTACAGCCATGGACCCTGCCTCTTCTTGAAGGGTTTTGGGATGGAGCTGTTGTCACCAAGTCACCAAGAAGACGGGTGGAAAGTGCCCTTCTTCTTCTGGATGAGTTGGGGGACGGGACGGCTAACTAGACAATGTCTCAGAAATGTGACTTCTGAGGGTAAAATTAATGGATATGTGGCTTCAGAGCTTGTGCCTGAGCAAATAGACTTGGCATGGCAGCTTGTGTTTACCTTCCAATAACCAATCAAATCAAAACAATTGCAAGAGAATTGGCAGTCTGCAAAATGAAGACATGCTCACCTTAGGTTAAATATATATTCCTTTTAAGGTAGCCCTTCTTCTAATGGCATGCTAATTGGATCACCTAGTTCTGCTTTGAGATACTTCAGTTCAGTTTTACCATTACCTGAGATCATCTAACCAGAAATTCCTTTCTGCATGCAAAACATCAGATCTTTGCGTCTTTATCAAGCAATTACATCTATTCTATGGGGGCATCTTCTTAACACTGAAGGTCAAGTCTTACCATCAGAGTTTTCACTTCCTTCCAATCAGAAGCTAAAGAAGAGGTGGGCAGGTGGAAACCCAGGTGTTTAAAAAGATTATAGAGCCTTACACTTCATTACCATGCGTACATGAATTATACATTGGTGTCTTACATACATGAGTAATATGAGATAGAATGATCTCCAGTGCTTCAGGTTTCCTGGAGTTGCTTAAAAAGATGCCATTAATACTACCATATGCTTCTTGATTCCTTCTGCAAATACATACAGTCAAACCTCGCATAAAGAGCGCCCCGCTTAAAGAGTAACTCACTTAAAGAGCTGAATTTTCTCTGAATGTTTGCTTCACTTAACAAATAAAACTAACCAAAAACTTGTTTAACAAATAAATCTGGGTTCACAATCCCCCCTGCCAGAAGTCACAATTGGTCACTTAGAATGGTGTTTCACTTAAAGAGCAAACTCGCTTAAAGAGCAATCTTGTGGAACATATTACGCTCTTTAAGCGAGGTACAACTGTACTTGACAAATGAATCTAAGATAATGAGGAAGACAATAAGATGACTGACTCCCTCTCTTTGGAATAGAAAGATAAATATATCTTCTCAAGATATGAACAATTCTATTGATAGTAGGCAAATGATATAGTATTGATCATTCAAGGTAACCCAACATTGATTATCAAAAGTTTGGATACTTGGCACGATCCATATCCACTAGTTCAGGGGTTCCCAACCTAAGGCCCATGGACTGGATTTGGCCTGTGGTGCCATTTCATGCGAGGGCCCCACCCCTCCAGGGGCATTCAAGAAACAAAATTGCCACCTCATTGAAGCTGTTGGGACAAAATGGCTGCCCCCATCGTGTAGGCAGTGCACAATGGCCATCCGGCCCTCAAAACTGGCTGAGAGAGCATGACCCGGCCCCCAGCTTGAAAAGGTTGGGACGCCATGCTCTTGTTGGTAATTCCATTGAGGTTAATCATTTTAGGGGAAATCTTAGTTCACTCAGAAGGGAAAGAACAGGGCGATTGAAAGGTGGTGAGTGCTCCAACACTTCTTCTTCTTTTGTGTCTTGATCAATGAAGCCACTTTTGTCACTTCGTTGTTGCCTAAATGCAAGTCCTCATCATTGTATGTCTCTGGCAGCAATTGACAGACCAGAAAATGGACCTGACTCTGTGTCTCTCCACATTCATGCTGTGTGTTGTTGTCTGCCAGCAGTCCTCACTTGAGCATGTTGGTCTTGCTTTTAGATACTCTGACCCTATTCCTGAGCAATATCCTACTTTGATGATGTTCCTTGTCCAGTGAGCAACTTTCTCCATCTTCTAATTTTATTTTGCTCTTGCGTACCCTCAGGAATGTTTGTTTTTGCCATAAAGCTCTTCCTGGATCTGAGCCAGCGGACTTGAGGCTCATCTCCATTCAGAAGGTGTCGAGGGTCATTCTTTTGCTTAGTTCTCTCAGCAGCTGCTGCTACTTCTTTTCTGATCTTAAGTGCAGCAATACCAACAAGGTGGTCTATCTTCTCCACTGGTGTAAGTTTAACGCATCCTGTCACTATCCGCATGGCTTCATTAACAGCAATGTCAGCTTATGTGTGGATGCATTCCATACTGAAGCAGCATACTCTGCTGCAGAGACACTCAGGGCCAAAGCTGATGTGCACAGTGTAGATGGTTGAGTTCCCCATTTATAGTTTGTGAGTTTCCTGATGATGTTGTTCCTTGTACTAACTTGGTTTTAGTATTCAGGCAGTGCTGCTTAAAAGAGAATGTGCAGTCAAGTGTCACACTGTGGTATTTTGGTGTTGAACAGTGCTGTAATTGATTCCCTTGCCACATAACATTCAACTTAACCCTTGCCTCTCGGTTTTGAAGGTGGAAAGAACATCCTTGAGTCATGCTTGGATCAGGCTTCAGATGGTTGATGTTGTAATAGAAAATTGGACAACCGTCTGTGAGATCTTCTTTGATTTGGATTCCTGCATTGAGCAGAAGGCCAGACTCAATATCCTAAAAGGCCCCTTCCAACTCAGTTATTCTATTATTCTATGATCAATCTACAGCGCCAATAAACAGGGTGTTCATTCTCAGTTGTGTATAAATATTAACAACTACACAATTATTAGTTAACAATATTAAGTATATTTAGCTATATTGGTTTATTAAGCATCAATTACTGGCCTATATGAATAGACAATGCAGTGCATGCCTTCAATGCACATTAAAAACTATAGAGAACTCAGGAAAGGGGCTTTTGAAAACATGTTTAAATCCATGCCCTCTTAGTTTTCCTAGTGCCCTTATAAATAAATTATCTTTAACAGCAACTAGAGGAGCCGAAGGGGAGGGAAAGGCTGCTGTACAGTTTAGTACCGCTTTATGGTTGACATTGATTTAAAACACTCCATAAGGGGTGCATTGCTGCAGGATCAATTAGAAGTAAATGCTGTCATGAAACTTGCATGAAGAACAGCCTGCCAAAGGCATGCAGGCAACATTCTTCATAGGGGCTGTTTGCCCCTGAACTTCTTGAGAGAAAGAAGGGAAGGGAGGGGGAATAGGGAAAAAGAGCAATGAAGCTATACATTTCCTTTATTTGATACTAATTAAAGGGGGGGGGGGACAAAGCTCCTCCAAAGTTTAATGTCACTTCCAGCCAAGGAGAAATGTCCTCTGATAAAAATCTGAGGCACTTTAAAGATTCCCCCCAGAAGATCTTATTTTAATGAGACTAGTGGAATCTAGTAATAGCTGATAAGACCACCACCCTTGGTTTGTTACCATGTCATTTTCTCAAGTTATTTTCTCAAAGTTGTTCTGCTTGCATGGAAGCAGTCATACTAACGTATCCAAGGCCTTCAGAAGGCACAGAAGCCAAAACAGCAGCTCAGTGGTTTTGATGGGGGATGTGCACACATTTAGGCATCCCTTGGATAACAAGAATGCCTGTGTGTTGGTTCATTCCAATCCAGAAGCACCGCTGTGTTGCCTCTGTCTTGGATGACGAAGAAGAATCAGTCTTAATGCACTTGGTTCCTTGTGGTAAGCAGCAAAAGAATAGTTTCTAGGTAGTGGAGCATAAGCAGGACCATCAAAGGTGATCAGAAAGTCTTTTGAAAGCATCCAAATGCTGTTAGACTCTAATTCCTACCAATGGTAGTTAGCCTGACCAGGGTAATAAATAGTGAGAGCAGGAGTTCATTAGTATCTGCTATTATGAAGGTGAAGGTGAAGGTGAAGGTGAAGGTGAAGATGAAGGTGAAGATGAAGGTGAAGGAAGTTCTCCCTTGCTTGAAATCCAGTCATCTCCAACTCTAGGGGATGGTGTTCAAGGCTATCTATAACCAAAGAGCCCGCACTTTCTGGGTCTGCAATCCTTCCATGGTCATGTATGGCTAGATACCAGAGTGCATGGAATGCTGTTATCTTTCCCACTGCAACGGTACCTACAGATCTACTTGTAATTTTTTGCTTTTGAACTGCTAGGTTGGCAGGAGTTGGGGCAGATGACAGGAACGCACGCCATTGTGCAGTACTCATGTCTTGAACTGCTGACCTGTTGACTTTCTGGTCATCAAGCTAAGTGTTTTGACCACTAAGCCACTGCGGAACTGTTATTAAGGTAGGAGATATCAAATAAAGATACAACTTCATCATTTTTAAAAAAACGAGCTATATCATCATTGACAAACCTTACAAGTTGGCTGTAGGTTAACAGATACTATTAGCTGACCCCTACCAACATCTGTGCCTTGAATCTCTTGTCAAGGCCTTTGCATTTCTGAAATGTTGCAGCCACTGCTTATTCTCACAAGATTACGTCAGATCTTGGTTTTTCACCCAGGTTGTGGAGATCCAATGTTCATTGGTCAGCTGAGCTACCAAAGAAAAGTAGCCAGACTGAACTTGTCTCAAGTATCCATAGCTCGAGAAGATAGCAGACAAGAGAAGCTGAGTAAGCTCATATCAATCGTACCCAATGTACTCAACAAAGGCACTTTGACAGGATCTTGGATCCTGAAACAAATCTTTAGAGCAACCAACCAGACCTTTGTCTTGTATTTTAGACATTTTTGTGGCCTGTAGTTGCTGCCATGAGTAGACGGTGGCAATCAGGTTCAAGCCATGCCACAGACACCACAGCAAAGGCCAATAATTCTATTGCGTTTCAGAAAAAATGAAGTAAACACACAGTTAATTGTGTCCTTTAGACCAGATGGCACTGTAGGTTACATAGTAATTACTGTATATATGTACTTACTTGGTTTAATTACCAGATAATCAGGAAGAATATGCAAATCCATGGGCTGGTGTAAGAGGATGCAATATGTGCTAAATTAATCCGGTGTTGTTGGATTTCTTTAGAGATAACAAAAGGAGTTGGGAGAAATCTGAGCACATTGTGGTGTAACAGTGAAAATGACTCTTTGGTGAAATTTCTCCCTCCACTTTGTTGAATTATGCTGCCTGGGCCACTCATAAACTAGAGTCTAACAGCATGCTGCTGCTGCTGCTGCTGCTGCTGCTTCTTCTTCTTCTTCTTCTTCTTCTTCTTCTTCTTCTTCTTCTTCTTCTTCTTCTTCTTCTTCTTCTTCTTCTTCTTCTTCTTCTTCTTCTTCTTCTTCCTCCTCCTCCTCCTCCTCCTCTTCCTCTTCCTCCTCCTCCTCCTCTGCCATATTCAAATTTGAATACAGTATTGGCAATCCTCATGGCAATCAGCCATGAAGTCTGTCCTGAGAATATAATGCAGTGGCCCTTCACCTCTGTATTGCAGCATGACCTCCATACCACTGATCCACTTCCACGAGTCCTCAGTCCTTTTGTAATACAAAGTTCTCTTCATTCCCAAGATGGATTCAAGTGGGATTTAATCCACTTGGGGACCATCACCTTTCCCTGTGGACTTTACCACCCAAGCTGTTAGTCCTCAGGGTTGGCAAATTAGTTAACTGCTGGCTGACGATTGGCATTGAGTTGCTGGCAGTTTGGTCTACTTGGTTACCATACCAGAATAACCTGGCCAGACTTCTAAGCTAGCTACTAGGAAATGGAATGGAAGGGAGCCTAGCCTAACAGGGTTGAAAATCATCTAGAAAAACCTAATTGTTTTCAATAAGTTTGAAATATATTTTGGCAGCTGCTGGGTGTGAAATGTCAAGATATATATGCTTTTAGATCTGCATACTTAAGATATATTTCTGCCGCAGAATAGATGCAGGCCAACCGCAACATCTAACAGCTTAGAAAATGTTGGGAAGCTAAAATCTGATAAATGGCAATTCTAGAAAAAGCTGACCATTTGGGGTTTTTGATAATTCAATGCTATAAATCACTTTTGAGGTTAATAATGCTAATAAGGTAGCCGCAAAATTTAAAAAATAGACATCATAATATTGGAAACTCTACCACAATCAGCTCATACCCGACAAAGTATTTACCAGGCTATTTTTCCTTCCCATTCTTGAGCCATGTTTGAAGAAATAGTTTGCCATTAAGAAGCTATGGGTTGGACTTAAATTAGAGAGGAAGATTGAAAGTGTCTCTAAGAATAGAAAAGGCTCCTAAAACTGCCCTGCACAGACTTCTAACTAACTGAAAGTATAATTCCATCTTGTGCAGAACACGTGATAATATTCCATAACCATGTCCAGTTAAGAAGATACAGATTATCAAAGCAAAAGAGAATAAATTAGAATAAGACAGACAGACAGACAGACAGACAGACAGAAAGAAAGAAAGAAAGCTTCATGCCATAGGAAACCAAAGCCAAATTGAAGAAAGGTGTTAAACTGAATCTTATCTTGGGTTTTTAGCTATTATTTTTCACTCTATTTTTATTTGTTTGTTTTCAGCTCTGCATAATTAATTAGTAATTTGAGTTAATTAACGCAAAAGCCAAAGCATGTCCAACTGTTTCTCACAAATGTCACTTGAAACGAGCGATCAAATTAACACCATATGACAATGACAGTTTTGTAAATCATCCAGTGACCTAGGTAGTTGCTGAAGGCATTTGTGCCAAAAGTGGAGAGGGGGGGAGAGAGAGGTCCTATTTAGCATCAAACCAAGTATGCCAACTCATTTTCATCAATAAACAGAGATGATGGGTATTAAGGCATGTGCTTTGTCTCTAGACAGCACCAAATTCAATACTTTCTATCTTCAGATACAGCTTGAAAATTCCTAACTGAAGCCACAGAAAGCTCTTGCCAACCGGAGCTGACCATACTAGACTAGATACACCAAAGGTGTGATGGACAACTTCGGTGTGATAGGAACACTTCCTAACATCTGGAGATTCACAGATTCCCCACATAGATCTCAAAATATCCACGCCCCGTTTGCCTTGTTCTCTCCTTCTTTCTTTTTGTATTTTCACAGCAGCAGTGTAAGGTAGGTTAGGATTGTCTTCTTCTTTCATGTCCTGATCAGACCCTGGACTGCCAAAATGAAGCCACTTTTGTCGCTTTGTTGGTTCCCAGATGCAAATCCTCATTGGTGCATGTCTCTGGCAGCAATCAGCAGACTAGCAAATGGGACAGACTCTGTGTCTCTCCACATTCACACTGTGTGTTGTTGTCCACCAGCAGTCCCCACTTGAGCATGTTGGTCTTGCATTTAGGGACTCTGACCCTCAGCCTATTCAGGGTCCTCCAGGTGACGTAGGAGAAGATTGAGATCTTCAGCTATATCCACCTTTCATGATGTTCCTTGTTCAGTGAGCTTCTTCCTCCATCTTCTAATTTGGTTTTGCTCTTGTGTACCCTCAACAATGTTTGTTCTTGTCATAAAGCTCTTCCTGGATCTGAGCCAGTGGACTTGAGGCTCCTTTCAGTTCAGAATGTGTCGAGGGTCATTCTCTTACTTAGTTCTCTCAGCATCTGCTGCTACTTCTCTCCTGATCTTAGGTTGAGCAATACCAACAAGGGGGTCTGTCTTCTCAAATGGTGTAGGTTTAAGGCATCCTGTCACTATCTGCATGGCTTGATTAGGATGATGACTGACAACAGGTTAACCATCAAAGCCCAAAGCTAAACAGAGATTTGGGATCCCTGCTTTGAAGACAGTCAATCACTCAATCATTTTATTGAATCATCTTTCATTAAACATGCTCTGAAAAGTTGACAACAATCTAAGAGACAAGCGACGCCAGTCCTGAGTCCTACTGAAGAAATTTCAGAACCATTTCATAATAAGCAAACAATACATGATAACTTAACAACAGGAAGACAACCACCAATAGGTCAACTGAGCAGCAGTTAGAAAGCAATCAATTAATGATTTTGTGACCAGCTTTAGACAGACAGAAGCTCCAACTGCCTGTCAACAGCCATCAGTCTTGACTGAAATTACAACTCAAATGGAAGGAACTGTTTCCATTCCTGGCTTTTAATTATATGCTTCACCTTGGGTTTTTAGTGAGAACTGATATGCTATGGAATATTAATAGGTGACCAGTCCAGCATTTGATCAATGCAGCGCTAACTTGAATCAACATGCAATGGTGTCTAGAACAGAGAGCAAAATTTCACCCAATGAAAACTGTGACTTATTTTGACTGTAGACATCTTTGAAGTGGTCCCCGTGTAAGTCTGTATGAGCTTATCAGAGAGTAAACAAAACATAACAAAAAAAAAACCAAAACAAAACAAAAGAAATTTGGCACCTTAAGGACTAACTCCTGTATTTTGATGTTAGCTTTTGTGGATCAAGTCCACTTCGTCAGGCATATGAGTGAGTTTCCATGGCATCAGTTTTGACTGGTTCTTCATTTGGCAGGTTCCTCAAAACCCATTTCATGTCCTGCTCTGTCTTCTGTTTCTCATGTTTACTTATTTTCCAAGCAGGAACCAAGACTGAAAGTGGCACATGCATTTTCCCAGTAACTATGGTAGGTCTATGGGGGCCTGTGTTAAAAGGATGCATTAAAAGGGTGAATGGAATGTTTTTACTTCTTTCTTACATGACACAGAAATAAGTTTCCTGGAACTGTACATGCAGCCAAAACTTCTTACAGATGGGTTTTCATTTGTTAGGAACACGTGTCTTTTTTCTCAGCAAAATGCCTTGGTTCTCCACAAAAATTTCCAGCAGGAGATCAATGTTAAGTCAGTGGTTTGTTGCCACAAACCCAACCAAGGTTCTTGCAGCCCCTTAAAAATTAGCAAGTTTTATTTGGCCTAAGCTTTTGGTGGAGCCTGGGCCATATTTTCCACAGCCACTTCATTTCTGAATACTGTGGTCTTAGATCTGAAGAATACACCCTGAATCTGGCCTCTGGGCTTCAGAAGCATATACTGAATTTAAAAAAGGATGCTTTTAAGAAGTCACAAGATTTTTTCTGCTATGGAAAGTAATTGTCCCTTTCAACCAAACCTTCATAGGATGTTGTTCCTTTGGTCTGATCCAAAGGACTTAGGGTTTGGGCAATGGCAAAGGGAAGAAAGGGGCTTCATTTTGGCAGTCCAGGGTTTGACTGGGACACGAAAGAATAGGACATTGTCTGGAGTCAATTCTGGAGGAGATGGGCCACAACTTTGAAGTATTATTTTTAGGGGCTACAAATTTAGACCATGGCTGGGAGATTCTGGGAGATGGTATTCAAAAAGAAAGAATGAGAATGAAAAAGATAAAAATATATTCCCCCTGGCTTTGTACAGAAAAGGAGAAAATATGTTATGATGCTCCTCAGATCCATAAGCTCCCAAAGTTGTGTCTACTCTTTTTCATTGCATTATGTGACATCAAGACAAATCCCATTTATAACAACCCTAATAGGTCTTAAAAACTGAGCTTTTAAGAAATAGGTTTGCTAGCTCAGCATACCACCATTTCTCCATAAATTATCATGGCCAAGAAGGGATTTGAACTCAGATCCCCTGAGACCTAGTCCTCAACTCTACCCACTACACCTTGTGTGTTGACATAGATGAATACTAGCCTGCCTGCCTCATTCTGTATTTGTGTATATGACAGGGGATTTTTAAAATTTTGTTTTAACTTTGGTGTTGTGGGGGTTAAACTGCTCTCCTGCAGCTAAAAGTGCTGACATTGTAAATTTGATCCTGATCAAGGTTGACTCAGCCTTCCATCCAGATTTACTAAATGAGTACCCAGCATGTTGGGGGGGAAATCCTAGTCACCTTGTGAACTGTCCAAATGGTGCACTAAGCACTATGAAGCAGCGGTGGTGGTGGTGGTGATTCAGTCTCACAGTCAATTCCGACCCTTCATGACCCCATGGACCATCCCATGCCAGGCACCCCATCCTCCACCATCCTCCTCAATCTGCCCAGCTTTGTACCCATTGCATCAACAATGCCATCTAGCCATCTCATCCTCTGCCGCACCCTTCTTTTTCCTTCGACCTTTCCAAGCATCAAGGCCTTCTCAAGTGAATCCTCTCTTCTCATTTGATGTCCAAAGTACTTTAACTTCATCTTCAATATTTGACCTTCCAAGGAGCAGTCATGGTTGATTTCTTCTAAGATCGACCTATTTGTTCTCCTCGCTGTCCAGGGTACATAAGTGTATATAAGTGTAATTGCTCTTGCCTATTTTCCTCTGCTTTCTCCATCCTATTTGTTCCCTTCCTTTTCTAGATTCCTAAATTCCAAGCCATGGTTGCAAAACAGCAAACTTTCTGAATGCTTTCATGAAATGAGAGCACAAAAATTGTATTGTTGACCTCTCTTGCTTATTTGCTTATTTATTTATTTGCTTATTTATTTATTTGCTTATTTATTTATTTGCTTATTTACTTATTTGCTTGCTTGCTTGTTCCCTTCCTTCCTTCCTTCCTTCCCTCCTTCCTTCCTTCCTTCCTTCCTTCCTTCCTTCCTTCCTTCCTTCCTTCCTTCCTTCCTTCCTTCCTTCCTTCCTTCCTTCTCTCTACAAGTTCTCAGCTGACTTGGCACCAGCTGTAAGACCCGTTTCACCACCACCATCTTTCTGTCCTATATTTATTTGGCATGGGTTCCTCCCAAAATGTCCCATGCTCCCATATCCCTGGTTTGATGAGACGGCACATTAAAAAGAAAGAGGAGGAAAAGAAAAACAGCTGATCTCTCTAGCATGCAAGTGCCGTTATTCCCAAGACACACTCTTTAAAGGATTACACCTCCTTCCTAGCTTTGCTCTTCAAGAGGACATTAATATTCTCTGAAAGGCATTCTCCTTGTCAGAAGCTCGGTTAAGACTGGGGCCGCTTTGATGTTTGCCTCCGAAACAGAATGACGAGGGATAAGAGTTCAAAGTCTATGAAGAAACTCAATATACAAAGGATGTACCACATCTTAATAAGTAATGAGACTGCTTTCTCTTTATTGCTGTTGCAGAGAGAATGGAGGAGGGAAAAGTTTATTATCTTTATGGGATTAAGATTCCACGGTCCTTTGTTAATAAACAGCCAAAGTTATTCCCATTTTCCCAATGTCCCCCGATCGTAAACACTATTAATAAACAGTGAGTTCACGTTAAGATGCTCTATTAACTTTTTTAAAAATTCCAGGTGGCATTTTATTAATCTGTTGAGTGAGTTATGCTGATTTGTGTTTTGTTATGTTTTTGTGCAGTGAACAAACAGGGAACAGCAAAACAATACCGCCTCTCAAAAAAATTTTCATCCTCTTTTTAAGTGATTTGAGGATTAAGAAGGGGACTGAAAATGTTCTAAAATTGAATTTAAAAAAAACTAAAGTTTTCTTATACATGTTGAAAGGGATATTTTGTACATAGTTGTAGAGAACTTCCAAGGGATTGGAACAAGTCTTCCAAGCAACAGATGCTTTCAGCCTTCAAAGCAAAAAGGTTGGATGGAAATTAAACAAGAAAACATACTATTCCTTGGTCAATGGAAAGAGGGTAATCCCTCTTTGCAATCCTGAGAACTACAAACATGTTGCCCTACAACTTCCACCCCCTTAATGACAATATGTTTGGGGATAGAAGAATTTGTCATCTAACACATGTTAGAGGGTGCCGGATTGCGGGGGACAGGTGCATGATATGTGTGCATTTATTTATTTATTTTGTTCTTCTCCTTCTCCTTCTCCTTCTCCTTCTCCTTCTCCTTCTCCTTCTCCTTCTCCTTCTCCTTCTCCTTCTCCTTCTCCTTCTCCTTCTCCTTCTCCTCCTTTTTTGAGAATCAGGGGAGACACAAGGTTCTTGCTCTGGTACTTCTAACAACATCTACCAGCATTATTAGGTGTTCTTGTAATATGTTTTTGATGTTATCTCTTCACCTTCCTCCAGGTCTGCCTCATGCTCTTTGTCCTTCGCTTTTTTTTCCACATATGAATTTACTTTGTTATTGAAATGTTTCTGCCCCACTTTTTATTTGGAGTACATAGAGCAGGGCCCCCTGAACTACTGCCTACAGGCCTGATCCAGCCCCTGACGCCAATTCATCCGGCCCGTGCTGCTCTCGTCGCTCCCGGAAGTAGAAGTAAAATGTGCCCTCATGGGCGCATTTCACTTCCACTTCCGGGAGCGACAAGGGCAGCACAGGCCAGGTGAATTGGTGTCAGGGGCTGGATCTGGCCTGTGGGCAGTACTTTGGACATTCCTGGTTTAAGCAGAAAATGGCCGCCTAAAATCTATATCATCCTGTTGCAAAATAGATTGCAAAGTGTGTTTTACTTCCACTTCCTGTGGGAGGAACCACATAACAGACCCACTGAACCATGTGACCGGTCTGCTGAACCACATGACTGGCCCTCAGCCTAAAAAGTTTGGGCACCCCTGCCATAGACCATTACAACCCGTAGATTCCATGACTTTTAAAGTGATGTTAAATAGTTGCAACAACACAGTGTAAATTACTCTTTGTCACATCTTGGATTGGTTTTTACTGATAGATACCATGTGGTTTTGGCATACCTAATGGTTCTTTTCTTTCTTTGTATCAGAGTGTTACACAATTTAAAATTATGGATACATAAAACAAAGCAATTTCATTTATAAACCTCCCCATAGCACTCTGGGCTGTTCACAAGTTAATTTGCATTTTTGCCCCCAACATGCTTGGCACTCATTTTACTCAGAAGGATGGAAGGCTTGAGCCCTGGTCAAGATCAAACTTACAACCTTTTGGTTGCAGTACAGTAACTTAACTGTGCTACCTGGGCACTTTATATATACTGTATGAGATACAGGGCACTATCCTAACTAGGCCAGTGATGGTGAACCTTGGCACTCCAGCTATTCTTGAACTTCAATTCCCAGAAGCTCTGATTAACAGGAATGCTGGCTTGGGCTTCTGGGAATTGAAGTCCAAGAACACCTGGAGTGCCAAGGTTCACCATCACTGAACTAGGCTGACTTTAAGCTGGCTGAAGCTATGTTGTATCCAGGATGGAATGCATTTTTCTTAGGGGCTATTTTCATTGGCCAAACCCCAGCAGTAGGTGGCAAATAGAATAGACCCATTGACTGCATGGTGATTTGGTGAGTCAACTCCCCTGTAAGTTCTGTTGATTCAGTGGGCATACTCTAGTTGCAATTTACTACTGGAGCTCATTATATACCTGTTAAAGGCCATATGGCAAGATATATAAACGTTAAAGCAAAGAGACTAACAAAAAGAAAAAAGGAGGAAAGAAAATTTAGATACTGGCAGGCTTTTTGTAGCCTGGTTTGTTTGAGTCCAAGGCATTAGTTACAGCCAGAAAATCAGCTTGGCAGCAAATGATCCTTTCTCTATTTAACACCATTGAGTTATGCTGTCATTTTTTAAAAATGCAAAGCTTAAAAAGCTTAATTGCATTGTCATTTGTGGAACATGGTTTTATTTTACTTATTAATTTAAAAATAAGTTTTCCTAGAGACATTACTTAGATTAAACAAGCCATTCATTTCTGGCACCCACCAAGAAATACAACTCTTGTAAAAATGAAAATCAGGCTTTAGAGTGAGGAAGTTGGCAATTGTTTTCATTAGTTTCAAAGGGCATGTTGTTCCTTATTCTAGACCTTTTATAGCTCCAGTCACCTGTGATCAGGATTTAAGCTAGAATAATTGCACTAAGTACTTTTCATTTGTCACTGACAAGCAGCAATGATTGAATGGCATGCATGCGCACCAAAAGCTGATGGTACTGGTAAAGGTGCTAATCAAAGAAGAAAGTATTCAACTGTAATCAGTTTTTCAATTAATAATAAAATGTTCTCCCTTTCAAGCTATGGAAGTTTCACTTATGAGAAACAAAAACTGGGCACTAAAATATTTTGAAGTCTAAATCAGACCATTTCTATACAATGTTATTGATATTTGAAGTGTGACTCCAGTTGATTTGGAATAAGGCAAACAAGATACCCACAATACCACAGACTCAGATTGCCACCAGTGCCTCTCTTAGGATGCGCAGAATTCTATTGTCCTGCTTCTGCCACTTGAGCTCTGAATAATAGATGTAATAATCCCATTGCTCATGAGTAAAACCTCAGTCTACACATAGGTGGGTTTGCACCCGAGTCCAGGATTTTAAGCTTGCCTTCCCATGTTTCCTGACCTAAATCTAGGCTGTAAATAAGGTAGCACATAGCCAAGTAAACACTCCAGTCATCATCTTGTCTTTTAAAAGTATATTGTAGTCAAAGTAAGTTACAGAACAAAGTTTTAGGAAGCATAGATTTTTTAGATTCAAAAGTTCAGAAAGCACATTAAAGCAATGAAAGCCTGTCTAATGGGGGAAGGCCAGGGCCCCCTCTTAGGATAAAAGCCCCTGCATGACTTTCACAGTGTTAGGGTACCCAAACTTTTCATGCCATGGGCCTGTCACGTGGTTGAGCAGGCTGGTTATGTGGTTCCTTCAGCTGGAAGCAGAAGTAAAATGCACCCGTGCATGTTCAAATGCTGCCATAAAACATGTTTATGGCACCCAAGGGTGCATTTACGGCAGTGTTTGCACATGTGGAGGCGTATTTTATTTCTGCTTCCGGTAGTGGTGCAGGTGGCATGGACCGGATGAAATGGTGCTATGGGTTGTGGCTGGCCCACAAGCCATAGTTTGACCACCTCCTTACTAGGAGTGTGTATACTAGGAGTGTGTGACTTACTAAGAGTATACTAGGAGAGTGTGACTAAGAAAAAATGAACATGGAAAGTAATTGAGATAATACGAAATCATTACCCATCACCCCATAGAACCAGTGGCGTAGCGTGGGGGGGCGGGGGGGCGGATGCCCCGGGCAGCGCCTTTCAGGGGGCGGCAAAATGTCCACTCCCCACCCTTTTGCTGGCGAGCGCCCCACGTGCGCTTCGCCGCTTGCCACACACCTCCGTCCGCTCACACCTCCGTCCGCTCGCCCGCCCGGCTGGCCGTCGGGGGCCTGTTGCCCCTGGCAGCGGCTTTCAGGGGGCGGCAAAATGTCCCCTCCCCACCCTTTTGCTGGCGAGGAGGAGAAAAAGGGGTTTTTTTTAGGCGGACAATTCAAGGAGGCTCCTTGAATTGTCCGCCTTAAAAAAACCCCTTTTTCTCCTCCTCGCCAGCAAAAGGGTGGGGAGGGAAGGAGGGGCACGCCCGGTCGCCCGTCCAACTGGCCGTCGGGGGCTCTCCTGGCGGGCGGCCCGCGTGCGCGCGGTCGCTGCTCGCCTCCGCCCGCCCAGCCACCCACCCAACTTGCCGTGAGATGGGGCGCTCGTCGGGGGTGGGTGGCGGGGAGCCCCTGGGGGCTGGCTGGGCAGGAGGAGGTGGGCAGCGTGCGCGCGCACGTGGGCCACCCGCCAGGAGAGCCCCCGACCAACAGCCAGCCCGGCGGGCGGGCCCCTCCTTGAATTGTCCGCCTTAAAAAAAACACTTTTTCTCCTCCTCGCCAGCAAAAGGGTGGGGAGGGGACATTTTGCCGCCCCCTGAAAGCCGCTGCCAGGGGCAACAGGCGGCGGAGAGCCCCGACGGCCAGCCGGGCGGGCGGGCGGACGGAGGTGTGAGCGGACGGAAGTGTGTGGCGCGCGCGCGCGCGCGCCGCTAGTCAGCAGGGGGCCGGCTTCTACCTGGGTCGGGGGGAGGGGGCAGCGGCAGCGGCGAGCTGGGGGGGCGGCGAGTTTGTTCTTCGCCCCAGGCAGCTGAAGACTGCGCGACGCCACTGCATAGAACCCATTAGTATTAACATTATGGGAAAAAACAGTAGTATTGTTTTCCCACCTTGTGCCAAAGGACAATCTTAGAGATAAGATTGCTACTAAGAATATATTTCTTCCAAAGATCATATCAGATACCAGAACAAAATAAACGTGCCTGAAAAGTCCAACTGTATTTTTTTCTTTCCCTTTTCTTTCCTCTAAGAAATAGACATTAAACCCACTTGAGCTTGGCTGGCACTTTGGAAATATTTTATTATTATAAATCAGACCTCTGGGCACTGACCCAAATATAACGAAAAACATAACTCACCAGAGTTAAATTGCCTAATAAATATTACATTCAGGAATGCCAAAATATTACCCCTTTCCTGGCACCCTTCTCTCGTAAGTGGCGCCCCTGCCATTCATCTCAAATGTCCTCAACCACCTCAATATTCGCCAAAGCTTGAAAATAGGACTTTCTTAAACTCCACCTCCCAGAATCTCAGCCACCATGGTCCAAAATTCCCAAACTGTAGTCCTAGAAAAGAGTGTCTCCAAATTCATGTATTTGGTTCCAAATCATTGCTCTTTATCTAGTGAAGTTAGTTCCATCTCTGTCCTATGGAAATGTTATGGGATTATCTATATTGGATTGCTACCATCTTCTGAAGAAATCTGGCCAGGTTATTCTGCTACGGTAATAGAGTAGACCCTACTGCCTGTGACTCAATGCCAAGTGTCAGGCAATGGTTAACTAACCTGACAACTGGGAGGACTATCGGCCTTGAATGGTGAAGTCCACTAGGGAGGGTGATGGTCCCCAAGTAATTAAATCCCACTTGAGTTCATCTTGTTGGAGGGCAGCAGCTTCATCCATCCTGGCCTGGGGCCGATGAGGACTTTGTGTGCCAAAAGGGCTCAGGACCAGAAAGTGACTCTTGGAACTGGATCAGTGCGATGCAGAAGGCAAATAGGATACTGTGGTATTATATTCACAGGACAATCTTCATAGCTGATTGCATTGATGATCATCAATATTTGGAATTGGATATGGCAGCAGTGGTGGTGGCGGCGATGACAATGATGATGACGATGATGATGACGATGATGACGATGACGACATTATTTTCTGTTAGCCTGTGAATCATTGACTCCCTCAGAGTCCAGCTCAGGTTTTGCAAATTGTTGGGTCAGCTCATCTCACCCATGAGTATTACATTCCTTGTTCTATGCCTAAGGTATTACAGGCACCTGATAACAGATTTGCCGTGCCTCCTGCTTTTCCCATCTCTCCTTTCTCCCTAGAAAAACCTGTGTTTATTTTGTAACCAGAGGCAACATTGTATGCTCTTTGCAGAAGGCAAAGAAAATGACAGGGAGCTGTTGAGGAGGGGGCCGAAAGTGCCATGATCAATGCTGGGCTCAAGCAGAGCTTAACAGATAGGCCGGCAGTTGTCCCCCCGGTTTGATATCCAAGGTGTTTTATTTCCCATCTCTTCTTTTCGTGTCACTGAAAGAATTCTTCCTCCATGTGGATTAATTAAAGTGTAAACATTAAATATTGATTGATGCATTATCAGCATGGAGCAGTTGCCTCCATTCGGATTGATTTCCAGAGTGATTTATTGTCATATTTGTGGAGTCATTTCGCCGGGTAACAAAGAGAGTCGGGCTGGCATCGGCTTACTTTCAGAGATTCCCCGCCTTTGCCTTTTCTCTCATGCCTCCCTTCTTCTACTTCTCAATGAAACAAAGCAAGAAAAATATATTTATTGAGAGGAAGGAGATATTTTGTGATACACTTAGACCTGGTGATCCGACTGTCCTGAATGGAGAAAGAAAGAAACATTCCTACTTATGTTCAAGGATTTGAAATGAAACCTGCCAAATGCGACAGTGTTATAGAGGCACCAAAGTCCATAGTGGCTTCGAGGTTAAGCTGAGCTTGATGACCAGAAGGTCAGCAGGTCAGCAATTCAAGACCTGAGTACTACATGATGGAGCGAGCCCCCATTGTTTGTCCCAGCTCCTGCTAACCTAACAGTTTGAAAGCAAGAAATTGCAAGTAGATAAACAGATACCACTTTGGTGGGAAAGGTAACAGTATTCCATGTGCCTACCACATGACCACAGATAGTGCTGGATCTTTAGTTATAAGTGAAGATGAGTACCAACCCCTAGTCGGACACAACTGGCCTTTTAGCGAGGGAGACCTTTATAGTGGCTCTGACAAAATTATGCAAAAAAAAACTTCATCTACCAGGAAGTAATTCCACTGAATTCAATGAGACATACTTTCAAACAGAAATTCCACTGAATTCAATGAGACATACTTTCAAACAGACACGTGTAAAGTAGCACTATAAGTCTGTCCAATAAGTATCAAAGTGCCAATGTGGGGTAGTTGGTTGTTGGGCTAGGACTTAAGACAACCTATTTCTAGTGTCCACAGAGCCTGTAAAATTGGAGCAATTAACACAAGGCTGTTGCAAAGACCAAGCAGGGCAGACTCCCCCATGATATTTCACTGCCTGACTCTTGTTAGGATATAAATACAGTGTCAAACAAATATTTCCCCAACTAATTAATCTCAGACTTTTATTTCAAGCTGGCTTAAAGCTGCTGCAAGTGATGTTAATGGTTGGAATGGATTTCAAGAAGGGTGAAAATAATTCTGTAAAAGTCATGAGATTCCAGCTTGAACCTTGAAAGTCGAATATATCTATGAACTGCAAATTTCCACTTCCTAAATAAGAAGTGTGGATTTTTAAGGGGAAAGTTTCATACAAAAACGTTCGTTCGTTCGTTCGTTCGTTCGTTCGTTCGTTCGTTCGTTCGTTCGTTCGTTCGTTCGTTCGTTCGTTCGTTCGTTCGTTCGTTCGTTCGTTCGTTCGTTCGTTCGTTCGTTCGTTCGTTCGTTCGTTCGTTCGTTCGTTCGTTCGTTCGTTCGTTCGTTCGTTCGTTCGTTCGTTCGTTCGTTCGTTCGTTCGTTCGTTCGTTCGTTCGTTCGTTCGTTCGTTCGTTCGTTCGTTCGTTCGTTCGTTCGTTCGTTCGTTCGTTCGTTCGTTCGTTCGTTCGTTCGTTCGTTCGTTCGTTCGAATAAATACAATTTTATACTACTTATTCGGGATGTTTCCCACTCTGGGCAGTGCACAAACAATTAAATAAACAAACAGCAATGATATACAACAAACAAAATAATAAAATACCTATCTGATAGTGTTTTGAGGGAAGCAGGTTCAGAGCTAAACATCTAACTTATTGGCAAAGGTAAAATATCCTTATAACAAGGGAAATAGCTTTCAGAAATGAAAAACATTTTTGTAGTCTTTTAGTTGGGGATCATTGTTTACTGTGAAGCAAACTGGCAATTGGGTAGAATGCACACATTTATTGATTAACTGTGAGACTGACCAGAAATATACTGATTTATTTCCCTGCTCTGTAAGCATGTTTTATTGGCACAGAGGGTTGTGGGGGAAAATAGAAGATTTACCTTTATTCTACCCTCAAGACTCTCTTTCCACCTTTTCTTCACTGCCACCCCCAAGCTTGTAAAATTTGAAGCTTGTTTTAAATCAAATTAGCATCAAATTCCCAGCCCCTGGCATAGAGCACAAAATGTGGAAATACTGCGAGTGAGATGTAACCCTGGAGTTGGAGTCATCTCATTGCAAAACACATGATTATTATATCCTTGCCTCCTCTTTGTGGAAGATGGTTACAACCCAGTAGTTACAACCCAGTAGTGGATGGCTTGCCCTGTGACCCCAGCAGTAACCAAAAGAAATTTATTCATGAAATCACTTTGTTATACATTAACCCAACTCTCTTTCTGTGTTACATTCATTTGCCACTTTTTTTGTTTTGCCTTGATTTAACTTTGGGAATATGAACGTTGGCCTCAACTCAATGGAATCAATCATAAGCGGAAGGTTTGCAAAAAACAGAGGGAAGGAAGGAAAAGAAAGAAAGAAAGAAAGAAAGAAAGAAAGAAAGAAAGAAAGAAAGAAAGAAAGAAAGAAAGAAAGAAAGAAAGAAAGAAAGAAAGAAAGAAAGAAAGAAAGAAAGAAAGAAAGAAAAATTACAGTAATAAGAAACTGGTGTTCTGGCTTCAACTAAGCAGTAAAACATTAACCTTAAACCAGCACAGCAGTGACAGAACAACAAACTGGATGAAAGAAAAATGTGCAGGAAGCAAAACCACTTCTCTACTAGATGGGAATTTTAATCAAGAGCTTCCCAGTGTCTCACCAAGCAGCCTTTCTAAGAATAAAGCAGCAGGAGTTCTTCACAGTATCTCTCTCACACACAAAATGTGCAAATAATGGCATTTAAAAGTGCGACAACCGGACCTCAGGTTGAGAAAAGGTGGTCTGAAACATGTGGTTTTGGGGGGAAAAATAGTGTAGTCATGTTTGATCTCCTGGAAGTCCACAGCTCCAGTCTGTGTCCCAACTCCTGTCAACATAGCAGTTTGAAACCAGGAAATTGCAAGTAGATAAATAGGTACCACAATTAGATTGTGAGCCGCTTGGAGTCACTTTATTTATTTATTTTTATTATTTATTTATTAGTTCAAATTTATATTGCCTCCCACTCGCCATACCAACTCAGGGCGGCTTACAAACAATACATTACATTACAATGCAATATGTTGACGGGGTCTCAGGGGGAGGGGCGAGGAAGTCCTCAACCTGCCCTGGCTCCTTCTTCTTCTGGCCATTGGTGTGGGCTCAGGGGGAGGGGTGGCAGTAACATTGTGTGGATTTCAGCTGCCGGGGCTTAAGCCAAATTTGCCACCCCTGGTGGACGCTGATGCCCACTCCCGATAGGGCTTCTGGGAATTGTAGTCCAAGAACAACCATAGCCCAAAAAGTGCCGCCTGGGGTGGGGCACCCCCTCCCCCCCCCACCACGCAATCCCACTGAGGGGTGGCAAAGTCCTCAACCTGCCCTGGCTCCTTCTTCCCTAGGCCAATGGTGATTAGGCAGCTATACAAATCTACATGAATGAATGAATGAATGAATGAATGAATGAATAAACTGCATTCCATGTACTCCGGTGTCTAGTCTACAGATGCAGACGGCGCTGGCTCTTTGGCTATAAACGGAGATGAGCACCACTCCCTAGAATTGGATACAACTGGCTTTCAAGCAAGGGAAACCTTTACCTTTACTTAATAGCAGATAGGTAGTAATTCAAAGCAGAAACACCTGCCAATTTTCTTCCGTACGTGAGAATATCTAGTTATCATCACTTTTATTTTAGTAGCACAGAAATTTTATAAAACTTATTTCCCCCTGAACCGGTTCCAAACTTAAGTTTAGGATGGACAATTCTTCTGTTTTTAATAGTCTGCATTAGTCTCTCTGCTTTCATGTATTTTTATAACACTCTGAAAATGAATACCTTTCATTGAAAAATCATGATAGTTTCCTTCCAAAAATGACTTAAGTTTTTCTTTTTTTGAACTGACAATTACAAGTCGCCCGAACAACTTTAGTATGTTATTTCCTGAAATTGTATGTAATTGGTTTTGAAAAGACTGGAGTATAGTTTTGAAGTTAGCTAAAAGCATGCCTTCCTGATCACAGTTTGCATCGTGTTATTTTGTGCTTCCTGAAAATGGATTATCTTTGATAATAAATGCAAATTAGGAGGCAATAAATTACAAGCCAACCAATGTCTGATTATATAGAATATAATTAGCTCCAGACCCTTTCGCGTAGTATTTATCTTGATAATCATCTCCTGTACAGTACGAAAGAACTTTTAAATGCTTGGGTTTTTTTCTCTAATTTTTTCTCCCTTGTGGTTATTGTATGACACAACGTTCAATAAATAAATAAAATCTGGAGCATAACATCTAGTTGGAAAATGAAACCACTATGCTGAAGAAATGATTTGAAGTACTGTACAGTAAAATAATAGAAAATTTTGGATTTCTCCCCAAGCAAAAATCTTTGATTTTTTAGCTTATTTTTTTCCTTATGAATGTAATACAGGTATATTATCTGTATTTCTATTGTGTTCTTAGAAATGTACTGCATGTTCAACAAGGAATTTAGGTGACGCACATACAAATTTGTATTCTAGACTTCCTGCGTATTCTCACTGACATAATAATAATAATTTTGTGTCAGAAATTATTCTGGGTTGAAAGGATTTTTGCTGGAGAAATTCTGTTCAGGGGATGCCTGGATGAGGCTCCATTCATGTCTCCAAGATCTTTTCCCCACTGAATTGGTCCCTATTTTTCTACTTGCAATTTGTTGCTTTTAACTGCTAGGTTGGCAGGAGCTGGGACAGAGACAGGTGCTCACTCTGTCATGGCGGTACCCGGGTCTTGAACTGCCGACTTGCCAGACTTCCAGTTGACAAGGCGAGTTTCTTAACCACTGAGCCATCACAGCCCCTCTCATTGAGATAGTATAGGGGTTAACTATAAAGAGTTGGAAATTAGAAATTCCCACTCACATTAGACTAGCAGTGATCCAATATCAGTGGTGGGATGTCAAAAATTTTACTACCCCACCGTGATGTCATCACAGTGTGGGTGGAGCTAACACCATGACATCATGACATTGTGGGTGAAGCCAACATCATGATGTCATAACATTGTGGGCGTGGCCAAATAAAATAAAATAAAATAAATATCACACACAAACACACACACACACCTCCCCAAAAGCTGCTACCAGTTCTCCGGGACACTGGGAAAAGTTACTACCAGTTCTGGCGAACTGGTGTGAACATGTTACATCCCATCACTGTCCAATATCCTTTGAGAACATAAACAGGTAGAACCTGGAAATGTTACCTTTCCATTCAGGGTTGGCTGGATTTATTGCCCCAATTGCAAACTTCCACATCCAGATTTGTCCCTGGAGGGACTTTCCTCAGAAGACAACTATGTCTTCTGACTGACCCTCAGATGCCCCTCACCCCACAATGCTATCCAACCATTCAGCATCCCAGCCACTTAAAGAAAAACATCATACCACAGACTGGGCTCCCAGAAGAACAAAGACCACCATTGAAGAAAAGACCTCAAAAGTCATCTGAGATTTTAAATTCATCTCTTAGTCCAGTGTCCCCCAACCTTTGGTTTTTGGACTTCAATTCCCAGAAGCCTAAGTCAGTACATTGGCTCCTCAGTGCTTTAGGGAATTGACTTAGGCTTCTGGGAATTGAAGTCCAAAAACCAAAGGTTTGGGAACGCTGTATTGAAAAACCAAAAGAGAAGTAAGTCACCAACTATCAACTCTACAAGGCCTTTGCCCTTCTCTACTAGACTGTTATTATCTTTGCAGTCACATATATGGGAAATTTGTGTGTCCTTCTCTCAGAGTTGGTAGCACTGACCACAGAAGAGCCAGATTCAACGCGTGGAAACTTGTTCCTAATAGGTTGTGACCATGTCCTTTGTTCGTGTCTGCATCAGAAAGAGGTTTCGGAAGGTCATTGCTTTCCCCCCATCCCATCAGAATGTCCATAATGTTAAACCATTGTGCTAGAAGGAAAGGAGCAGCAGAACTTCCACTAGTTATGGTGAATTCAACTCATGAAAATAAACAAAAACTTGTCTAGTTTAATCGGAGAATCTCTTTTCCTCCAATTAAATCTCTCTCTCTCTTTCACACACACACATTTAAGGAAGTGACTAAAAATACGAGTGGGATTTTGTCAGTCCTGATCCCTTTATTTTCCTTGGGCGGCAAATTCTTAGAAATTCTTTCTAACTTTGGGAAGTTGCTTTTTCTGAGCCTGTGCCTTAAAGGGTTTTTTGCAGGTAGTAAATCAGGAGGAAAGCTGAGTTTTCGAACTGTTCCTTGTTGCTGTAAGATCTTATACAAAGAAGACTATCTAGAGCAGTTTTCCCCAACCTTTGGTTTTTAGACTTCAATTCCCAGAAGCCTAAGTCAATTCTTCAAAGCACTAATCAGCCAATGTACTGACTTAGGCTTCTGGTAATTAAAGTCCCCCTGTGGGGCATGGGCCCCACGTTGGGAACCACTGATCTAGAGACATCATTGAGGTCAAACTGATTTGAAGGTGGTCCAGTTTTTATCTAGGAGGCTGATCCTTAGATCAGCTCCCATCCTCTTGATGCTTGAAAACAGGCATATCTCCAAAATAACACCTTCCAGAAATATTATATTACAACTCCCATTCTACCCAGTCATTAGAGCCAATGAAAGTTCTACTCCAGCATATGCAAAAGGTTCTGGGTTGAAAATGACTTCCTTGTTTTCCCTCTGGGCACACAATTCTTAAATGCTTTGTTCCTAAGAAATTAGCCTTACAAATGAAGCCCATGTTTATTTCCCAATGATTAATCACAAGGAGAATAACAGGGGAGGGAACTGTTACCTGAAAATTTAGGGCTTGGTTCGTTTCTTGGTGGAGAATTAATTTACCTCAAAAACTGACACCGAGGCATGGTTTTGATCAAAACAATTGGTATTAAGGGTTCTAGTTTACATTGACCGGTATATAAATTAGAAGTCTCTACCTCAACCGTTTCAAAGAAAACCACCCTCGGGAGCCCATCCATGCTATTCTGTGAATGAGCTGAAGTTCCTCCCACTCTCCAACATTTTTATACATTTACACTGGTCAACAATCAAGTACAGGCAGATACAAAGTTTGTTTACTGAAACTGGGGCAATTAAATGAGTCTTTTCATTTCTTGATTACATGTTACAAAAGCTTAACAGTGCAGAAGTAATTTCTGAAAGTACACATGACGATTTACAATTACAATGGTTAATGGCGAAATGCTGAAGAAAACTTTGTTTGCTGGATGAGGAAATCTCCTTTAGGCCAGATCTGATACAAAGTGTCCCTTTTCAGTTTGTAAACTATCACATTGCTTCTTGGTGTCAATCTAAGGTGAAAGCTCCATTGAGCTGTCATCTCTGGAGTTTCAGGAGATGGGAGATAAGACAAGAGATTAGTGCCATTGTTCTAGCTCCTCTGCTGGGTGACTCATCATGGTGACCCTTGGGACGTGACCAACTTTTAATCAGCAATTTTAATCTACTGTAATTGCTTACATTCCTGACGGAACTTCTCTCTTTATCAAGCCCCTTTTCAGAGGTTTTTTTGAGGCTTTTATATTAAGCCTTGAAATTGTTAGCAATTAAGAGTTGTTTTTCCCCCATGTATTCTCTGCCCTGGCCCGCGTATAGTGATGTTTTAATTAAACTTTATTAAGGAGAATTAAATCAAACCATGGGTATGATCAAGTCAATATTGTGGTCTTTGCTGTTTTGTGAATGAATAAGGAATCTTTGCTTTGTCATCAGGAAACCGGTTTTGCAAAGATTCCACACCTTTTTGCAACACCTCTGGGCAAACTCTTGAGGCTTAGACAAAGAAATAATTAGTTCTAGTTTCAGCATTTCTATTAACTTTAATTGTTTGCACTCCGTGCCAGAGTCTTGCGTACATGACTGGTGGGCTTCTCCCATTTAATCAGCCCCCCTTGGAGAGGTTTCCAAATGCTTTTAAATTAAACCTTGTATGATTTTATTTCCTTTACTAGCCATTAAACGTTGGCTTCTCCCCTCATTTTCCATACCTTTGCCCATGTGTGTACAGTGGTTTTCTGATTGTGACTTTATTAAAGAGTTAAATAAAATGATGTGTTTGGATCTTAAAATTTCATGTAACAGAACTATAGGTAAAAGTAAAGGTCAATACATTTGCATAAAATAAAACTATTATGTTGTAATATAATCCTTGCTTTCTATATAAAATACGTAGTTTTCTGGACAAAACATTTTATTTTTTATAAAATATCTTTTATTAAAAATAAAAGATATTTATTTTTCTAAAATAAATATCTTTTTTTAAAAAAATAGTAGCCGTGTTAGTCTGTGGTCTGTCATTCTGCTTGTTTACTCTTTACCTCATTGCTTTGTGATCCATTTGCCTTGTGACGTCTTAACCCCAGCTTCTGGTGTATATAAATCATGCCTGGAAGTTTTACTCCTTTGTCTGAAGAAGTGGACTTGATCCATGAAAGTTCACAGTAAAAAAATATAGCAGTTAGTCTTTAAAGTGTTTTTATTTTTATGTTTTGTTTTTCTTTTCTCATATGCCTAAGCTAAATATAGTTATGCTCACAAAAATATACTACTGAGAATTCTCCAACCAACCCCAACCACCATAAAAAAGCTGAAATGTGGAAAAAATGCCCCTAATTATTATTTCCCATAAATCTTTCAAGGAGGAAACTTCTCACTGTTTTTTCAGAGATCCACTTTCCAACAGCTACCAGATTCTGCCAAATGACGATGCAGGAAATCTCAAATTAAATCCCAGCACCTCCAGAGGGGAACACCAAAGACTTCTATCTACAATTCTGGAGAGAAGCTGTTAGTTAGACTAGAAATTGAAGAGCAAGACCAGTCAATGGATCCACCTTGGCGTAAAACAATTTCCCAACACTCAGGCAAAACTTTCCACTCATTTCAGAGAAGCCAAAAGGGGGGGGGGGAGGGGGACACACATGAAAACATCAAAGAAAAACCCAATTCAGGAGACTTCTATACATCCCTGAATGAGTTACAGTTGTGTCTGACTCTAGATCTTTCCAAGGTCATCATTCCAAGTAAGATATTTCTTTATGCAATTATTCCTGCCCAAGGGGCGCTAGCAAGATAAATGGCATTTTCGCCACTGTCCCTGGAGGTGTAAACTTTCCCCCTGCTTTGCTAAAGAGATCCATTTGTGCAACACAATAGAAAACTTTGATAAATGATTTGAGATTAAAGTTTGAACAATGCATTAAGAAAAACCATAAACTGCATTATTGCTCAGACATAAAACATTTCCTACTCAGATGGCAGAAGTGAATTTCATCTCTGCGGGGGACCCCTTCTCGGCCCTGATTTTCATTATTCACTTCCAATATATCTGCATTGACCACAAAGGGTTCCCTTCGAGTATCTTTGCCTTAAGTAAATTAAAGGGCCTCTTGTGTCATTGGGGTACACAAAAGTTCAGGCTGAAGATGAAGCCAATCTAGGCCCTGTTGCTCAGGTGATGGAAACTCAGTAAACTGGTTACAGTAATACCTCGGATAACGTTTACCTGGGATAACGCTAAAATTGCATAACGTTAAGTAATCTGGGGAGGAGAATTGGATCGAATAACATTAAGGTCCTATGGGATGGATCGGATAACAACCACTACGGCCTGTGCGGTTACAATGTATCTCTATGGAGCTTTAACGTTATCCGATCCATCCCATAGGATTTTAACATGGATCGGATAACACTAAAAATTGGATAACACCAAGACTTGTGGAACCAAGTCTTAGCGTTATCCGAGGTATTACTGTATTTTCTTTGTCATGGTCTTTCCTTATACAGTATTCCAGTTCCAGTCTTCCAAAATTATATTAACACAACTCGCTTGCCTGAATTGGTGGGTGGTGTCACTTCTTTATTCCCATTGGAGCGTTGCACAATTCTTCTTCTTTCTCGTCCTGATCAATCTTTGGACTGCCAAAATGAAGCCACTTTCTTGGCTTTATCATTGGCCAATCTTAAGGTTGGTCTTGATAAAGACCTTTTGGGTGAATTCATCCCTCTTTTGGTTTGATCTAGTGTGAGAAAGATTAGCCAGCAAGACAAGGTTGCAATACCCTGGGGTATGCCCGATTATGGTACAAAAATGTAAAAAGTATGCACAATCTTCGAGAAGGCTCTTTCTGTGTACTCCTTTGCACAATTGAAATACATTGGAACCTCAGTTAACAAACAGCTCAGTTATCATAAAAATTGCATAACAAAAGGAAATCCATAGAAAATAGTGGCTCAGTTAATGGAATTTTTTCCAGAATGGACTGATTGGGAAACCACGTTTCAGTTAAAGTATTTTGATTTTTAATACACTCCTATGGGAAATTGCATTTAATGCATTCCTATGGGAAATTTGGTTAAAGTAATTTTCACTGTAAGAAACGTTCCAGAGAATGCATTGATTACGTTAACCAAGGTTCCACTGTATATGAATTTTTTTGAAGGGATAGCTGTGTTTTGAAGGGACTGCAGTGGCTCTCATGGCTAAGACACTTACTGGAAGGTGGGAGGTCAGCAGTTCAATTCCCGAGTACTACAGGACGAAGTGAGCTCCCGTCTCTGTCCCAGCTCCTGCCAACCTAGCAGTTCGAAAGCAAGACATTGCAAGTAGATACATAGGGACTACTTCGGGGGAAGGTAAACAGCATTCCGTGAGCTCTGGTGTCTAGTCATGCCTGCCACATGACCATGGAAACGTCTGCAGAAGCAGACAGCGCAGACTCTTTGGCTTTGAAACAGAGATGAGCACTGAACCCTAGAGTTGGATATGACTGGCTTTTGAGCAAGGGAAACTTATACCTTTTACTAGCTTTGATAGTCTGTGTAAGCATGTCAGAGAGTAAACAAAACAACAACAAAAAGATAAAAAAATGTTGTGGCATCTTAAAGATGAACTCCTGTATTTAAATGTGAGCTTTTATGGATCAAGTCCAATTCATCTCTTATGTCTAATGTAGTGGACTTGTTCCACGAAAACTCACATTTAAATACAGGAGTTAGTCTTTAAAGTGCCACGATGGTTTTTGTCTTTTTGTTTTGTTTCTGATATGAAATATAGATAACATTCACAATATTTATTTAGTGAGTTAGTGAGTTATGCTTCACCCGTCTGATAAAAGCACCTGAAGAGTCTATGTCGGGGTGCGCAAACAGTCATGTGGTTCAGGGAACTGGTCGCTAAGGCCTGGGGGCCTAATTTGGCCCCTGACGCCAATTCATCCGACCCGCAAAGCCCTCGCCGCTATTGGAGTTGGAAGTAAAATGCCCCTGTATGCTTGTAGTTTGGGAACCCCTGGTCTATGTTGAAGAAGGTGGCCCTTAATCTCAATTCTAGGTAATCAATGCCTGTGGAAATCACCCAGTGTGTTCCACTGGATTTACAAAGAAGTAGTTGTGGACTGGGACATCCTCTCCCTTTGAGAGAAGACACTGTATCTGAATGTAAATTTCATGCACTTGACAGCATTTTCTAAACTACAGTACTGTATTTACAAAAGCAACTGTACAATGAGGGGAACGAAAGCCTTTCCTGTTTACAACTGAGAAAAGCAGCATAGGGTTCAGACAAGTAATAATGGGGGGGTGTTCTCTCAAAAATTTATCAATCAAAGGCTACTTTTTTGTTTTCATTTTAAAAAAAAGGAATGAGTGCAAGAACAAGAAAAGAACTGTTGTGAAACTGGCATGTGAGACATTGAAATACTTTTCATAATCATATTTACATGTCTGGAAGGATGTTATTGCTATTTCTCTACATCTTGTACAGAGCCTTATGCAAGGAACAACAAGCAGAGACGAAGAACTTGGCTTGAGAGCTGGATAATATTAATGCTCATGTTATAACCCTAGGCACAATCCGGCCAGAATGGACCACTTGCGGAGAGGGGCATGTTAGGGCAGCCCTAGCATTAAGAAAAGAGGACTGCAGTGGTTCAAGGGTTAAGACGCTGAACCTGACAACTGGAAGGTCAGCAAGTCAGCAGTTTGAGTCCTGAGTGCTGGACAACGGAGTGAGCTCTCATCTCCGTCCCAGCTCCGGCCAATCTAGCAGTTCAAAAGCAAGAGTTTGCAAGTAGATAAATAGGTACCACTTTGGTGGGAAGGTAGTCTTCCGTACCCACCACATGTCCACTGAACGTCTTCAGATGCAGACAGTGCTGGCTCTTTGACTATAAACAGAGATGAGCATTGAACCCTAGAGTTGGGTATGACTGGCTTTCAAGTAAGGGCGACCTTTACCCTTTACCTATAGATCCCTGAATGAGTTACAGTTGTGTCTGACTCTAGATCTTTCCAAGGTCATCATTCCAAGTAAGATATTTCTTTATGCTCTTATTCCTGCCCAAGGGGCACTAGCAAGATAAATGGCATTTTCGCCACTGTCCCTGGAGGTGTAAACTTTCCCCCTGCTTTGCTAAAGAGATCCATTTGTGCAACACAATAGAAAACTTTGATAAATGATTTGAGATTAAAGTTTGGACAATGCATTACAAGAAAAACCATAAACCGCATTATTGCTCAGACATAAAACATTTCCTACTCAGATGGCAGAAGTGAATTTCATCTCTGCGGGGGACCCCTTTCTCAGCCCTGATTTTCATTATTCACTTCCAATATATCTGCAGTGACCACAAAGGGTTCCCTTCGAGTATCTTTGTCTTAAGTAAATTAAATCGTGTTGTCCGGAAACACAAAAGTTCAGGCTGAAGATGAAGCCAATCTAGGCCCTGTTGCTCAGGTGATGGAAACTCAGTAAACTGGTTATTTTTTTTTTTTTTTGACATGGTCTTTCCTTATATTCTAGTTCCGGTCTTCTAAAATTATATTAACACAACTCGTTTGCCTGAATTGGTGTGTCTCTTCTTTATTCCCATTGGGATTTTGTACAATTCTTCTTCTTCCTCATCCTGATCAATGTTTGGACTGCCAAAATGAAGCCACTCTCTTGGCTTTGTCATTGGCCAATCTTAAAGTTGGATTTGATAAAGACCTTTTGGGTGAATTCATCCCTCAGTTCATTTGGGTTGATCTAGTGTAAGAAATATTAGCCAGCAAAACAAGGTTGCTGAAGCCCAAGGTATGCCCAATTATGGTTCAAAAATGTAAAAAGTATGCACAATCTTCGAGGAGGCTCTTTTTGTGTACCCCTTTGCACAATTTAAACATGAAATATCTGAAAGTTTTGAAGTGATAGCCGTATTAGTCTGTGCATGCATATCAGAGAGTAAACAAAACAACAAAAATACCAAAAAAATATTGTGGCACCTTAAAGACTAACTCAGTATTTAAATGTGAGCTTTCGTGGACCAAGTCCCCTTTATCTCTTACGTCTGATAAAGTGGACTTGATCCACAAAAGCTCACATTTAAATACAGGAGTCAGTCTTTAAGGTGCCTCAATGTTTTTGGACTTTTTTGTTGTTTTGTTTACTCTCTGATATGAACTTTAGATAACATTCACAATATTTGGTTGGTTGGCTGGTTGGTTGGTTGGTTGGTTATACCCCACCCATTTGGTAAAAGCACTTGAGCTCTCCACGTTGAAGAAGGTTGCCCTAGAATCTCAATTCTAGGTGATCACTCCCTGTGGAAATCACCCAATATGTTCAACTGGACTTACTCAGAAGTAGTTGTGGATTGGGACACCCCCTCCATTTGAGAGAAAACACTGTAAACATCATGCATTTGGCAGCATTTCCTAAAATATTTACAAAGCAACTGTACAAGGACAAGGAGGGGAATGAAAGGCTTTCCTGTTTATAGCTGAGAAAGCAGCATAAGCTGCAAATGAGTAATAATGCTGATTTTCCTCTCAAAATGTATAAATCAAAGGCTACTTTTAGTTTTCATAAAAAAGGGGAAATGAGTGCAAAAACCGGACAAGAACTGTTGTGAAACTGGCATGAGAGACATTGAAATTCTTTTCATAATCCTATTTACATGTCTGGTAGGATGTTATTGCTATTTTTGTATATCTTGTACACAGCCTTATGCAAGGAACAACAGGCAAAGACAAAGAACTCGGGTTAAGAGCTGGCTAATATTAATGCTCATGTTTTAACCCTAGGCACAATCCAGCCCAAAAGGACCAAAAGGAGAGGGGCATGTTAGGGCATCCCTGCCATTAAGAAGGGCAAGGTGATTTGGCTCAGGTGGCAGCTGGCCATAGGTGGCAGCAAGGTGCTGAAGTTAATTGGCTGGATTTGCACCTCCTACACCACTATCTTTAGATGCACTGGAGGATATTATACCATTATCAATAGTAGCAAAAGATGTATCTGTGTAGGGGGGGGGGCTGTTTTATGTAGATCAGGAAGCTGGACTCAGTAAACTCTTGACCCAACAAGGTTTTGAGGACAGAAGTAACTTTTGGTGTGTAAGAAACCTACTCCAGCCATTTAGAACCACTGATATTTTCCAGGTAAGTATGTGCAATCCAAGGGTCATGTTTGCTTAGTGGTTAAGATGCTGAGTTTGATGACCGAACGGTTGACAGGTCAGCAGTTCAAGTTCCAAGTGCTACATGACCAAGTGAGCTCCCATCGTCTGTCCCAGTTCCTGCCCACTTAGCAGTTCTAAAATAAGAAATTGCAAGTCAATAAATAGGTACCGCTTTGGCAGGAAAGGTAACAACATTCAGTGTGCCCTGGCATGTAAATGCAGACAGCTCTGGCTCTTTGGCTATTAACGGAGATGAGATCAACCCCCTACCGTCAGAGATGACTGATTTTTGAGCAAGGAAAACTTTACTTTTACCTATGTGCAATGCAAACATGGGCCTTAACCTGAAAATATAACTAGCTCTAAATGTGAAGCATAAATACTTTTAAAAGGTGTTTGTTTTAAAATATATGTATATTAAAAAAAACCTGTGCTTTTTAGCATAATACAGCTTATTTTGCATGCTGCAAGTAACTTGTTTTCTTTTGCGAGTGATCATGTGAATTTCACATTCAGTTCCGATTGCTTAGGTATGGAGCTTTGAAGGAATTGCGGATCTGGAGGGAAAATGTTGCAATTGCCAAACCATAGGAGACTGTTCGTCCCAGTTGACCCAAGATCTGCCCCTGTGGAAGACATCTTCGTATCTTCCTGTATTTTTACCTTTGAAGAGTTCCAGTTCTTCTTGCTTTGATCCTCACAGGGTATTTTGTGAGAGCATGCGGTGATTTGGGGAAAAAAGGCCAGAAGATACCTGCAGCTTATGGACCACCCGTCCTCTAAAGCAGTGGTGCTCAACCTTGGGTCTTTAGACTTCAGTTCCCAGAAGCCTAAGTCAGTACATTGGCTGATCAGTGCTTTGGAGCATTGACTTAGGCTTCTGGGAATTGAAGTCCAAAAACCAAAGGTTGGGAAACACTGCCCTAAAGCACTGGCAAATTCTGCATCTGATCCATACAAAAATCATCCAGAACTTTTGAGATAAAATCAATGCCTGGTGCTGATGCGGACTTCCTTGTGGAAACACAATGCTTTTAATGGCCATCAAAAGCAAATGTGTAGCTTGTGGAAGAGATGGATTTTGTAGGATTCCCAGCCCATCCTTTGAGTTGTTGAATTGTAACTCCATGATTACTTTTCTGGAAGGGTAGAATTGGAAATGTGGCTCATCGTAACCCAAAATAGACATTCTTGCCTCATTTCCAAACATCAAAATCTGAATCTTGTAGGGTTAGATGGCCTAGTGGGTAACTACATTACCCTTTCATGTCTCATTATGTTGTTAATTAGCTAATGTTTGCAAGGCACTTTGAAGATGAAAGACACCGATATACATTCCAAGTGCTATTATCTCAAGAGACCCAGGTTCAACCAAGAAGTACCTAATTACACACAATAAATTAGATTTAACAAATCACGGAATCTTGTTTTCAGTGATAAGTATGATGCACAAACAACCTTCTTCCCAAAGATGGAGCTGTAGATGGGGGGGGGGGGAATCTGTTTATTTATAGAGAAAATTTATCCTAACTTCTTTATTTATTAATCTGATTGCATTTATAGACGACAGTTGTTCAATGAGTTCAAGGTGGCTAATGAATCTCTCCTCTTCCACAATCAATCTTCACAACAATCCTGCTCATCCAACAAGTTTCATGGCCACTCAAGGATTTTAACTCGGGAGACTGTGGTTAAGACTCAGCTTGATGACCAGAAGGTCAGCAGGTCAGCAGTTCAAGACCTGAGTATTCCCTGATGGAGTAAACTTCCATCAATCTGTCCAAGCTCCTGCTAACCCAGAAGTTTGAAAACAAGAAATTGCAAGTAGATAATTAGGTACCGCTTTCGCAGGAAAGGTAAGAGCTTTCTGTGCACTCTGGCATCTAGTTATGCCTGCCACATGACCATGGAAACATCTGAAGACGCAGACAGTTCTGGCTCTTTGGCTGTAAACGGAGATGAGTACCATCTCCAGACACAACTGGCTTTTGAACAAGGGAGAACGTTCTCTTGAATCTTAGCTCAATGGTGTAACCAGTTCACCATTCCATATTTTCTACCCCATGTCTGGCCGGACATCCCGCTATGGTAATGGAGTAGATCGTACAGCCAGCAACTCAATGTCAAGTGTTGGGCGGTGGTAAATAACCTGACTCCCCAAAGGGTCCAATGGCTACGAATGGATGAGCCCCTTTAGGTGGGGTGAGGTTCTCCCTCAGTGGAGAAAATGCCACTGGAAAGCATCCTATTGGGGCCAATGACAAAATGAGTGGAGGAGGAACTCTAATTCCCAAAAGTCATGGAGACAGAAGAGGCCATGTCAGAGGGAGTGGCTGTGAAAGTGCACCTTGATAATATCTTCAAGGCTGCAGCAGTCCATTGCAATCCTGGTGTTAAATCCTGCATGTCTCATTTCATATGTGCCACAGGAGATGGCCCATGATCATAGTATGTGGGTCACTTCATGGCAAGCTGGGATCCATCCTTAAACAAATTCACGCCAATGGCATTTTTCCTGCCTCAGAGGGGGAAAATGCATTCTCGGATATGAGTTGCAGACAATGACAATGATTTTCCACCAGTCTCCCATGCCAATCTTTGTTGTACTATTCTGAACCCATACAGACTACAATGGTGTGATTTTGTAAACCAGTGTTTCTCAAACAATGTTCCACAGAACACTGGTGGACTTCAATTCCCAGAAGCCTAACTAGATGCATTGCCTGATCAGTGTTTTGGGGGATTGACTTAGGCTTCTGGGAACTGAAGTCCAAAAACCAAACATTGGGAAACACTAATGTACCCCAATCTCAAGGGCATAACCTTACATTCTGAAATTAACCACAGACTCTCGCTCATGAGAAAAGGGCTAATTCTGGACTCATTCTGGAACTTGTTGGTTTCACTGTAGCCAATCTGGTCCAAGCGTCAGCAAGTCTCCCAAAAGAAGAAGTTTCAACATCGCAAGGCAAAGCATGAGCTCAAGGCATGAAAACCTTTCCCCTCTCTTCTATTTTAACTTTTAAGGTGAAGATTTATCACTATTCAGTGTTCCAGACAGACTTCCTCACACCACAGGAAGTCCCGGCCTTTTATACGATCAACTTGCAATAAATGTAGCGTGTTTAGTAAAGGTCAAGGTCTACCTTGCTTGAAAGCCAGTTGTGTCTGACTCTAGGGGTCAGTGCTCATCTCCGTTTACAACGAAAAATCCAGTGCTATCTGTCTCTGCAGACATTTCTGTGGTCATGTGGCAGGCATGACTAGATGCACACGGAATACTGTTACCTTTCTTGCCCAAGTGGTACCTGTTTATCTACTTGCAATTTCTTGCTTTCGAACTGCTAGGTTGCCAGGAGCTGGGACAGAGATGGGAGCCAAATTTCAGATTTCTAGCATCAGGTTTATGTACTACAAATCTTTAGATATGCATTTTTTAAAGGTCTAAAGCAGGGGTTCCCAACTTTTTCAAGATGTGGGGGGGAGGGTAAATAGATTCTCACAAATCTATATTTTTTATTAGATCAGAGTGGTACATTCTAAATTTCTAACTTTTTTAAAAAAGGGAAACCACTTCTAAAAGAAGAAAAAGCAAAATTCAATCATATATACAGTGGAGCCTCAGTTAACGTAATTAATCTGCTCTCCACTACATTTCTTACAGCCAGAATTACTTTAACTGAATTTCCCATAGGAATGCATTGAATGCAATTTCCCATTGGAATGCACTGAAAACAAAAATATTTTAACTGAAATGTGTTTTCCCATAGGAATGCATTGAAAACCGATTAATCCATTTTGAAAAACGTTCCATAAACCAAGCCACTATTTTCTATTGATTTCCTTTTGTTATGAGATTTTTATGTTAACCGAACCGTTTGTTAACTATGATTACACTGTACATAGGAAGATTTGACCACATCAGCTTCTCTCAGTTTTGTGCCTGGAGGTCACTTTGATGCTGGAAAAAACACCCTTAAATTATCTGAACTTTGAAGTGAAACAGCTTGTCTCCTTCTTATTGGGAAAACCAGACAGGGAGATTATTATATTCCCAGTTGTCACATAAAGGCAGTATGCTAGAAGTTTCATTATTCTAGCAACACATGCTTCATGCTAACATGATATTGGTGAAATTCCTTCTGGGAATTGAAGTTGAAGAACACCAAGAGTCCCAAGGTACACCATTACTATACTAGATGTTATAATAATTTTGTGTCAGAAATTATTCTGGGTTGAAAGGATTTTTGCTGGAGAAACTCCGCTCAGGGGATGCCTAAATGAGGCTCATTTCATGTCCCCAAGATCTTTTCCCACCCAAGTGGTCCCTATTTATCTACTTGCAATTTTTTGTTTTCAAAAGGCTAAGTTGGCAAGAGCTGGGACAGAGACGTGTGCTCAAATCATGTGCTCAAACCCGGGTCCCAAAATGCCAACTTGCTGGACTTCCACTGCAGCCACTGCAGCCCAATTGGTTGTCACACTACCCATTTCCACTTGTGATAAATCTGCTGACTCTCTGAAGGAATCGAAGGGTGAGTGCTGACCAATATTGAAGAAATATGTGCAAAAGAATAGCCCTGCAATTGACAAGATCTACAATTGAAGGTGAAATTAAATTAAATGGTCAGCAATGGATTAAAGAGCACTGTCTGGATTCCCCCCCATGTTCTCCATGTGTCAACAAAAAGTAAAAGAAACAAGAGATCTCTGTATGATGCCATTTTGAAGATTTGACCGTTTCTTTAATTTATTTAGTGTCTCTTCAGAGAACTAGGCTCCAATTCATGGTCCTGCAATTTGCTTTTTTAAATATTTCCCCAGGCACTGTAATAAAGATTAATTTTAGATGCAACGTCTACTTTACCTCCAGGCTGTGATTAAACACTTTAAGAGGGCAGCAAACTTCTAAGCTAATTTTTATTTAGGGAACTGTTTACCATGGAAAGGTTTGATCCTAGTGGCTAGTGACTACAAGCTATTTTATAAGCAAGGTCAAGTAACTGTCAGCATTTCTGAAGCTCTAAAACAGATCTTCACCTACCGTCTAATGTGTGGGGCTAATTTTGAAGTACTTTTGTAACCAGTTCCACATGGGCCCAAGTACGTAGGAGCTGAGAAGCCAAAACAGAGGATTTGCAGATTTATCTCTTGAAAGAGCAGTTGGATTTGGCCAAAACTTGATGGTTCCCCTAGCATATTAGAAATCTGAATGTTTCCTACAGGGGAAACTCAGCAGCAGGTTTGGTATCATCATTCATTTTCGTGTCCGAGATTGCTCTGGGTTGAAAGGATTTTTGCAGGGCATGCCAAAATGAGCCTCCTTTCATGCCTCCCATTGTGCAGTTTTCTGGTATGAAAAGACATCATATGTTGACATTGGTCAAGACTGTATATCCCCTCCATTGGTCCACTTTTAAGTGTTATTAAGACCTGTATATCCTCTTCATGATTGCAACCAACGTCTTCATACATCTCCCACTCTGTCCCAGAAAACAGCAATGGTGTGCGGAAACAGCAATAGATTCTGCTGTCTGCCATCACAAAGAAAAGCATGATGAGAAACCAGAAAGACCTAGAAGAAAGACAGCAGTAGCTATTGATAATGCTGGTGAAAATACAGTAAAACCTTGAGATACAAAATTAATTCGTTCTTCAAGGTTTTTCTTATCTCAAAAAATTCTTATCTCAAAACGTGGTTTCCCAAAGGAATGCATTGAAAAGCAAATAATCTGTTCCAGCACTCAGCAAAAAGCAAAAAAAAAAAAGGTTTTTTTTCCTGTTCCAAACTCTTCATAAAGTGCACTTTGGAATTTTTTGTTGCATTTTGGCCACTTTATAAAGAGATTTGAACAGATAAAAGACTATTTTTGGCTTTTTTCCCTGAGCTCCAGAACTGATTATTTTACTTTTCATTGCATATTCAGCACATTTATGATGGTACCCTCTAGTGGCCAGCTCTGGTAATTCCCGGCTCAGTACCTGACGATCAGCTGTTACAGACAGGGAGGATTTTTCAACACTTCTTGGTTGCGGGAAGAGCTTCTGGTAATGCCAAGATGAGACAAAAAATGCCAAACCATGACCAGGAATGCTCCAAACGCCCTCCCTCCACTGAGGAGTCATCGGAAGACCCCAAAAAACTTTTCATATCATATCTTTAAAAAATTCATATCGTGAAGCAATTTTTTCCCAATATTTCCTTTCATATCATGAGTTTTGTGTAAGTTGAGCCATTTGTAACTTGAGGTTTTACTGTATAGATTCCCTGAAGGAGAGGTACCCATTGATGGTATCTTCACTGATGATCCTTGAAAATCAGGAATCAACACTGTTTTGTTTCCATACCCCCATTGATAACAAGTACAATATCTCTCCATCTGCCCTTGACTATATTATTTTTAGTGCTCTGTTGCAGATTCAGTTGTTCTGGGAACAGGTCTTTCCCTGAAGGAGCTTCATTCTAAATGTGAGTAAAAAGGTAACGGTCTTCCTTGTTTGAAAACCAGCGTTGTCTACAGTCTACATCAGATATTTCTGTGGTCATGTGGCTGGCATGTCTAGACACCAGAGCACACAGAACACTGTTACCTTTCCTGTCAAAGTGCTAACTATTTATCTACTTGCAATTTCTTGCTTTCAAACTGCTAAGTTGGCAGGATCTGGGTAAGACGATGGGCGCTCACTGAGTAGGGCAAACACAACCATGGGAATGAAGGGAAGACAAAATTAAATAAGATACAAATTTATTTTAATGTGCGTATGAACTTTGTACCATTTCATGGCTGGTGGATAAAAGGATTAAAGACCAAATGTTTATCAAAGCAAAACATTGCACACAATCAGATAGAAAAAAATTAGTGTCCTACTCAGCCACACCGGGGGGGGGGGACTAATATTGTTTAATGGGTAGGTATGAGACATTCTGAATATAGGTCATAGGATTTTCTGCATAGCCTTCTTTGAGTTAGGCAAACCTTACACGTAATTTTTACCTGCCAGGATTTGCATATACATATGATATCTGTTATACTAATTACATCTATTTGCACAGGTATAGACAGACATGCCCTTCAGTTGTGGCAACCATTAACAGATCACACCAGCCTGTGTACAGCTGTGTTTTGATCAGCAGGAAAGGTTTCCTGGCATCCGAGAACTAAAATCACCTCGTGGGAGATGACAGGAGCATCCTAGCTTTGTGCAAGTGAAAATCAAAGGTTTCAGCAGCAAAGGAATCTGAGAAACAACCACAAAGAATTAAGAGGAGGGGGGAGAAATAACCTCTAATCACAGCAATGGTGTGAATTCAGGCATGGCCACAGTGGGAAATGTTCCATGTCTGCTTGAGATGTGGAAATTTAGTCAAAGTTTTAAAGCAGGTCCAGGATCAGAACCTTGGACAACTCCAATAAAGGTCAAAATAAAACCCACTGTGAATTCACCGCCTTTCCAAAATCAGTCACCAGGCCCCACTGCTTCGTACGCAATGCCTCCTCATGCCTGTGACATCTCAAGGGCCAATCTCTGGATCTCATTTATTTTGGCTCTGGAATCTCAGCAAATGAGATCTTAATTGGTCATTCAAGAAATCGCCCATCTCCAAGTCATCGCAAGAGGAATTATTCGCAACAACGTCTTGTTGCCAAGCTAATTTATCCCCCTCAGTTAGTGGGAAGGCAATGGCTAAGCTCCAAGAATATAGATGCCAAAGATATGAGAGCTGCTGCAATGACATTGCAATGTCATTGCCCCTGCTAATCAACGTCTTGGCGATTTCACTGTGCAATCCCTCATTAGACTACGACATCGCTTGGGACCCCTACTTGCAGACCTGCAACTCAGCCCAGATGAATTCATAGAAGGCAGAGATGGTTAAATAGGTGCCATTTTGCTGCCTAAGGTGAGTGATAAGATGGAATCACCCATTCCCACTTCATACTGCATACCGGAGAGATGACTTTGTGGGTTTAGGTAAGGCTATGTGGCAAACACATAGCAATGTCTGCACCATAGAGAGATGGTGTGGTGTCATTATTGGGGTTGTTGGAAATGGGCATGGGCGAATATGTTTTAAAGCTCCTCTAACTCATGGAAGTATTGGGCTGAGGGTTGTCCAGTCACACTTTATCAGCTAGACCTTGTTAGTATTTTTCCACCTAAGATAAAGAGAGGAGTAGCAGTGGACATGGAGTGAACTAAGCAAGAGAATGACCCCAGCTTCCTCTGAATGGATATGTGCCTCAACTCTGCCAGCTCAGATCCAGGAAGAACCCTATGACAAGAACAAACACTCTTGAGGGTACACAAGAGCAAAACCAAATTAGAAGATGGATGAAGGAGCTCACTGGACAAGGAATAATATTAAAGGAGGATATAGCTGAAGAATCCAACTTCTTCTACATCACTTGGAGGACCCTGAATAGGCTGAGGATTGGAGTATCTAAATGTAAGACTAACATGCTCAAATGGGGGCTGCTGGCAGATAGCAACATACTGTGTGAATGTGGAGAGATTCAGAACCTGGCTCATTTGCTGCTGATTACTACCAGAAACATGTACCAATGAGGACTTGATTTTGGCTAATGACAAAGCCATTGGAGGAGGAGGAGGAGGAGAAGGAGGAGGAGGAGGAATGTTTTTTTAGAAGGAATTTTTTTATTGATAAAATTCTTACTACAATACCATCTGTCGAGGTGAACTACATAAACTTGTTATCACTTTCAAAAACTTAGCTCAGTAAACATAGTTGCATATATAGTGATTGTGGAGGGAAATATACAGTATATACAATACCAGAAGAAGAAGAAGAAGAAGAAGAAGAAGAAGAAGAAGAAGAAGAAGAAGAAGAAGAAGAAGAAGAAGAAGAAGAAGAAGAAGAAGAAGAAGAAGAAGAAGAAGAAGAAGAAGAAGAAGAAGAAGAAGAAGAAGAAGAAGAAGAAGAAGAAGAAGAAGAAGAAGAAGAAGAAGAAGAAGAAGAAGAAGAAGAAGAAGAAGAAGAAGACCACCTGCTTCATAGGGTTTGCCGTGAGGACAAAAGAGAAGAGGGGACAACCATAGATGCTACTTGAAGTCTATTTATTAGAAAGTTGGGTATAAACTTAAAAAAGGAAGAACACAATGCTGAAAAAGGAGGAGGTGAGGAAAGAGAAGATGACAGTGATAGAGAACAGTATCAACAATGAGAGCCTCCTGTCGTTTTTCTCTCCCTTAATTTTTGCTGCATCTCTTGCTCTCTCGTTCTCACTGTGTGTCTCTGCAAAAATCTAAATCCTGATAAAGACTCCAGTTCACTAAAGCTCATGTCTTCTCCTGGGTATGTTTATTTTACTATCTCAGAGGACATCTGTGGTCATTTCTTCCTCACTTAACCTTTTGCCCTTGCAGTGGTTGAGCATCCTATCATATTTCCACCCATGGGCCATCCATCCCCTCTCCCCCTCTTCAGCTTCTTCTACACTCAATACCTTCCTTTCTTTTTAAGCAGCTTTAAAATTGTTGTTTTGAAAAGAATCTCTCCCCCCTCCCCCAGAAAACGTCCATGCTTGAGGTCACAAATTAGTATAAAGTCCACCTCCCTTTGCTGTAACATCTCCTGGAGTTACAAGCGATAAGAGATATTTCATGCTCTTCATTGTTAATTATAAAACCAATGCATATCACAAAATTGGTACAAATTTAAATTACAAACGATAGGAGAGATTCCATGCTCTTCATTGTTAATTATAAGACCAATGTATATCACAGAATTGGTACAAATTTAAGTTCTTTTCAAGCCCATTAAGTATCCCAGTTATAGATGCACCAATCACTTGTTGAGATCATGTTTCCTGCCTGCCGAGTGAAATTTTAACACTTTTTGTGCATTTTAAAGGTGGTGGTTGTGTATTTCTTTTTATGTGGTCACCTCTCGAACATTTTATTTTTGCCTCTGCTTGGTTATAAACCAGGGATTCTCAACCTGCGGTCTGTGGGCCAGATGTGGCCTGTGGCACCATTTCATGTGGCCCCCCACAGCCTCCACCACACCAGGAAGTGTCATGTGGTGGAGGAAGGGCAAAATAACTGTCCAGCCTCTAAAGCTGTCTGAAGAAGTGTGACCTGGCCCCCGGCTTTAAAAGGTCGAGAACTCCTGTTATAAACCCTGGTAGAAGCACTGAAAAGACATCAATCCAACAAAGAGAGGGAAGGCAAATAACCAGATTAATTGATCTGGGCGATGAATCCTCATAAAAGCATCCCATGAAAGACTTCTTGGTTTTATTTCTTTCTCCCTTTTCCCTCCTCGGTTGTGGGGGAACACTGGGGGTTGAATTCCTTTCCTTTCTCTGAACTGTTAATAATCTTCATTGTAAGATTGCAATGAAAGCAACCTCAAATATGTATGTTTATGACCAATAATGTTCTCCTGTTATGCTTTGTATAGATCAGTGATGGTGAACTTTGGCACTCCAGATGTTCTGGAACTTCAATTCCCAGATGCCCTGATCAACAGGAATGCTGACTTGGGCTTGTGGGAATTGAAGTTCAAGAACACCTGGAGTGCCAAGGTTCACCATCATTGGTAGAGATCATGTCATAGAAGCCATAAGGGAAAGGCAAGGTGGCTTTCAGGAAAGGAAAGAAACTCAAAAAATTGTAGAAAAGGTTTCCCCACAAAGGCAAAGAGGGTGGGGAGGAAAACATCAAAATAGGAGCAAGATACCTTTTATAGGTAGAACATGGCCATTGAAATGTACCTTGACAGCAGTGATGAACATGAATTACAGCTGTCCCCAGTGCTGAATATTAGAAAAAGTCCATGCACTGACACATCTCCCTGCAAGTGACACCAGCGCATTTCTTTCCTTCTTTCCCCTCCACCCGCCCCAACTTACTTCCTTTTTCTCTCCCTTTCTCCCTCCACCCCACCCTGCTTTCCTCTTTCGCAGAAGAAGCTGCAGATCAATAGGGCATCTTGCAAACCATTCCATTTCTCAAGAAATAAGAGAGAGGCAGAATTTAAGACTCTTTCTTCTGCACGGATGTGGGAAAGGGTGGGCTCCTGATAAACACCTCCCAATCCCATCTCAGATGGTAGCAAATAAAGCATCCTGAGTGATCCTCCCTCATCTTTCCCCAAATTTTTCCTTGTGCTACTTATTCAAACAATGATTTGGAAATTTGTAAACTCACCTTCTACCAGTAGCTGCAACAAAGAAGCTAAAGGATGGTTGGTTGGGACATATCTATCTATCTATCTATCTATCTATCTATCTATCTATCTATCTATCTATCTATCTATCTATCTATCTATCTATCTATCTATCTATCTATCTATCTATTCCTTTCTTAGTCCATATCTATCTATCTATCTATCTATCTATCTATCTATCTATCTATCTATCTATCTATCCATCCATCCATCCATCCATCCATCCATCCATCCATCCATCTATCTATCTATCTATCTATCTATCTATCTACCTACCTACCGTATTTCAAGTACTTGAAAAGTGCTATCATATAACCCCTCAATCTTGCTTGACACCATGCTTTAGGCTTGATTTATCTCCTACCCTTACTCCCTGCCCACTAGTATTGAACAGTGGATTGGTCAAGTCATGGTAGTCTGAATTGTGCTTGAGATGCAAATGATGTTGAAGATGACAGCGAGAAACCAAAGAAGTAAAATACAATGTAGATCAGTGTTTCTCATCCTTTGGTTTTGGGACTCTCAATTCCCAGAAGCCTAACTCAATTCCCCAAAGCAATTCTCAGACTTCTGAGAATTGAAGTACCCCTGTGGGGCATGGGCCCCACCTTAAGAACCACTGATGTAGAGACTGTCTTTGGTCAACCAGATCAGGAAGCTTTTTATCAAAGCCCTGCCCTGTTGAGAACAGCCAATGGCCACCTTGGGTGTGTGGAGCCAAACAAGGCCTGGAAATCCTTCAGTGCCTGGAGAAATAGAAAATTAAAAATGGGAATCTCCCTTAACAATAAATCAGATCATTGTCAACTCTAACTCACATCAGAGCTTCAAGATTTCAGGCCAGATTATTTTTTAGTCCTACCTGGAGATCCTTGTTTTTCTTTCTGGTCTCCCATGTTAAGAGCATCCAGGTCTGACCCTACTTAGCTTAATTAATTTGCTCCACCCACTACCAATTAAACCCATATTATTAACATTACCAGTAACAGTCATTCTGTTTCATGCCATGTTACTTTGTTATGTTCGGACTAGGGAAACCTTTTGGAAGGTATAAAATTTGAAAATGTTTGCAAAGCACCTACAAATTCCTGCTTTGGAATATATATATAAAAGCGAATAAAATATTGCTCATTGTACTACTAATCAGTTTTGACACCATTGACTGCTCATTCCAAGTGTACCTTTGCAACAAAATGTGACTTCAAAAGGGAGTGGTTGAAAGAAGCTATATTTTCTGCAACTTTAAATCATTTCCAAGTGCGGTGGCTTAATAATGTCACTTATCTTACAAAGTTTTGTCAGGGAACATGTGATAATCAACCTCTTTCGATATTTCAGAGGAAATTAACAAATGAAGTAGCTTTGTTAGCTTATTTCAGCAAAAGTGAAAACAAAGGTATTCTGCAGCTTTAAAAGCAACACAATTATTTTACTGTGGACAGTTGATAGTGTTATTTGATTGATTGGTTAGTTGATTGACTGGTTGATTGATATAATATTCTGTCTTCCTTCCAGGGATCTAAGACAGTTATAAAAGTAAACTAAAAGCAGCTACAAAAAGACATTTGCTTTACATATACCAGATTTTGGAGCCTCTTTAGTGGCTGTTTATAATTGTGAGATGATTTCTGGGTTTTGTGTTACAAACTGGGCATTGTTTGTATTTTGAAATTGACATTTTGCTAAATTCCTCAGATACATTGATAGAAGACTTCTGGATTATTTGTTGAATAAAATGTCCAAGCTACAAGGCAATAGGATGATACTCTCTTTCTGCAAGAAGTTATTGTGTCAAGGAGAAAAGGAAACAAGCTTATGAAATCTTGTAGAAAGAGTTCTGGCAATAATAAATACTTTTTTAAAATAAGGGGCATTTATGAGACTGCAGTGGCTGAAGTGGCTAAGAAACTGACTGGAGGGCAGGAGGTCAGCAGTTCGATTCCCAAATACTGCAGGTCAGAATGAGCTCCTGTGTTTGTCCCAGCTCCTGCCAATCTAGCAGTCCGAAAGCAAGAAATTGCAGGTGATAAATAGGGACCACTTCAGTGGGAAGGTAAACAGCATTCCGAGTCTAGTCATGCCTGCCACATGACCATGGAAACATCTGCAGAAACAGACGGCGCTGGCTCTTTGGCTTTGAAACAGATGAGCACTGAACCCTAGAGTTGGGTACGACTGGCTTTCGAGCAAGGGAAACCTTTACCTTTACCTTTTTATCAGTCTCAAATATACAGATATCTACTAGTATTTGTATCAGATCATATTTGAACAAACAAAGGCAAACTCATTGCATGCCTGTTACATTAAACTTCTCCAGGAGAGGAAACTCGAACAAAATAGTTTATGAGTCTGCAAGAGATTCAAAGCTAGGCAAAGAGAAATGTATTGGGTTACATTTTTTTTTTTTTGCACAAACAGCTAGCAATTAATTTAAATTATTTCTCTAAATCAAAATAAGTACAGCTTTCAGCAGCCTTTGAAGTTTACTATGCATTTAGATTTTCCATAAAGCACATGTATGGAGCAGAAAGGTTTTGAGATTATGAAATCAAATCAAATCCCAATTACTTTGTAGGTGAAACATGGCTCTCAAAACATTAGTATCAAAATGAAGAAGGAAATAAAGATGAGCAGGATGGAAGAATTGCATTAATTAATGAAATATAATTTTTATCTTTAGCAGCTGCAGACAAACAGAAACTCACAGCGTTCTCGTTGCTATCGCCAATTTTGAACATAGACAGAACTAGATACTTCACCTGTTAAAATCATAACAATGCTCAAAAATCATTTACCGTTCCCTTCTTCTGGTAGTTTACTGAGAAGTAGGAAGCTTGTCCAAGGGTGTACAAGCTGATACTTCTACTGTGAGGCAGGGCCGGATTGAACTCTCAACTTCCAAGTGCTCTGAGTCAGTAAACCATCTAGACCAGAGGTGTCAAAACTTTTCGGGCCGTAAGCTAGTCACGTGGTTCAGAGAGCTGGTAACTATGGTTTGGGGGCCGTATCTGGCCCCTGATGCCAAGTCATCCGGCCAACAAAGCCCTTGTCACTCTTGGAAGCGGAAGTAAAACATGCCTGTATGGGTGCATTTTACTTTCGCTTCCGGAAGCGATAAGGGGTTTGTGGACTTCACTAATTGGCATCGGGGTCTGGATCCAGCCCCCTGGCTGTAGTTTGGGCACCCTGATCTAGACCAGCAGCCAAGCTTATTATGGGTGGCAAAATCCAGTTCTTAGACCGAACTAAGAATTCACACATTTTTCTCTTCCTCAGCAACGAAAAGTATCTTGGTATGAGCAGTTGTAGAAACTGTCAGTCACTTTTGCATAAAAAAAAGAGAGCAGTATTAGTAAATATATATATATCTTCAAATGTTGCCCAGATAACCTTATGTTATAATCAGAATAAAACATTTTTTGGCCAGAAAGCAAAAGTTTTCTGCACAAAGTTAAAGTTTTCTTTTGCAATTTTTTTGATACAAAATACAAGATTCTGTGCAAAACCTTTTGTGAAATGTCAGCAAGGAAGAGCCCACAAACATGGGGAAATGCACAAAACCTCTCTCAGCCTTGCCCACTGTTGTGAAACATTTAGGATTTATTTTATTTTTGTTCTTCCCATTGCCATTGCTTGCCCTAATAAGAGGAAAGCCAACAAATGAATGGGAACGACGACGACGACGACGACGACGACGACGACGACGACGACGACGACGACGACGACGACGACGACGACGACGACGACGACGACGACGACGACGACGACGACGACGACGACGACGACGACGACGACGACGACGACGACGACGACGACGACGATAATAATAATAATAATAATAATAATAATAATAATAATAATAATAATAATAATAATAATAATAATAATTTCATGTCACAAATTATTCTGGGTCAAAAGGATTTTTGCAGAAGAAACTCCTCTCCTTCTTTTGCAGAAGAAACTGCCCCAATGAGGCTCCTTTCATATCCCCAAGAGCTGGGACAGAGAACTCATCCTCTGGCACCCCCTTCTTCTTTTAAGCTCAGAAAAATAGACACAATTCAACTGTGGTGCTGGAGGAGGATTTTGAGAGTACCCTGGACTGCAAAGAGATCAAACCAGTCAAACCTGAAGGAAATCGACCCTGACTGCTCACTTGGAAGGACAAATGCTGAAGATGAAGCTCAAGTACTTCAGCCACCAAATGAGAAGAGAGGACGCTCTTGAGAAGACCTCGATGCTGGGAAAGCTCAAAGGCAAAAGGAGAAGGGGGCACCAGAGGATAAGGCTGGCATCCATTTTTTTCCTGGCTGCCAATGCAGGGATAATTTTGCAAGGCAAGTTTAGGCTATTTCCTTGCATCTTGATTGTTATATATGCAAACAATATCTTGCATTCATAAACTAGAGATTCTTTGAATAATTCCTGTAACTAAGGAGTTCCTATAATTAGGCATGGAACTGCTAGGAATTTCCAAAATTGATGCATTTCAATAGAACATAGCCTTCTCACACTCTTGGAGGTCTGGCCTCTTTAAAACAGGGGCATCTTAAGTGGGAAATGAATTGTAGCAAAAAGATTTCTCCAGGACAAGTGGTCCTCAACTTAACATGACACTGTCATTTGTGGCTCAAATCTGGTTGAACTCCCAACTTCCAAGCACTCTGACACAGTAAACTATCTAGACCAGCAGCCAAGCTTATTATGAGAGGCAAAATCCATCTGGTCTAGTCTTTCCTCTGTGGTTAAGTTTGTGGAGTATTGAATAATATGCTTTCCTTTCCAACGTACCCCACTTCACTATGTTGTACTATCTACAGAAAAATTAAGCTACAGCTTCTCAGGAGGGCAAATTAAAAGCAAAGACATCTCAAGGCACTTGAAGAGCCTAAAGTGTTGCCCATGTTTTTGTTGAATGTGTGGGAGTGTTTCCAAGCACACAACTTTCTGTTCTCCACTCGAGTATTTATTACATTCTGGCAAATGAAAATGGAATATTTTCTGATCTCTGGGAATACACAGCTTGTAGTGCTGCTAAATTGCTACCTTTAAATCTCCCCACCCCACCTTCTCTTTTACCTTCACTGAAAATGCATATTACATCAAAGTGACAGGCACATGCAAAGAGACACGTCGATCAACAGTGAAGATTTCCTTGGGAAGTTTTTCAATGTGTAGCCTATTTAAAAATGACTTCTCTGCTGGGCCAATCTGGGAAGGTCAACCAGAATTTCAGCACTGTCAATGCCTTCACCATCTTTGGTTGTTGTGGATAAATCCTATTGCTTGAGACCAGCATTGAGAGAGGATGAAAGGAGGTGGCAAAATTGGCTACAATTTTGATATTTAATAGGTTAATTTGAAGCAAGAGAGCTTTAAATGTTTTGCTCTTTGCTGTAATTTTTCAGACTGTAACTTCATGGATCCCCTTAGTTGTATTGGTCACTGGAGGATACCTTCTGCTGCTGCTGTATCAGAATCTGAATACAGTAATACCTCGGATAACGCTAAAACTTGGTTCCACAAGTCTTGGTGTTATCTGAGTTTTAGTGTTATCCGATGCATGTTAAAATCCTATGGGATGGATCGGATAACGTTAAAACTCCATAGAGATACATTGTAACCACACAGGCTTTAGCGGTTGTTATCAGATCCATCCCATAGGACCTTAACATTATTCGATCCAATTCTCCTCCTCAGATTACTTAACATTATGTGATGTTAGCATTATCCGAGGTAAACGTTATCAGAGGTATTACTGTATTGGTGATCCTTATGGTGATCAGCCATGAAGACTGTCCTGAGAATATAATGCAGTGGCCTTTCATCTGCCTTCCGCACAGCACATGACCACTGTACCATGGATCCAGTTCCACCAGTCGCTTTCTGAACCTGAGCACTTTTGGCATACAAAATCCTCATTGGCCCCAGGCCAGGGTTGATGAAGCTGCTGCCCTTCTTCAAGAGGGATTCAAGTGGGATTCAATCCACTTGGGGACCATCACCCTTCCCTGTGGACTTCGGCACCCAAGGCCGTTAGTCCTCAGGGTTGTCAGGTTAGTTAACTGCCACCTGGGACTTGGTATTGAGTCGCTGGCTGTAGGCTCTATTCTATTACCATAGCAGGCTCAGTGGGAAATACCAGGACACTGTAATCCAAATCATCGTCATCGTCATCGTCATCATCATCGTCATCTGATGATGGTGGTGGTGGTGGTGGTGATGATGATGATGATGGAGAGAAAGACGACGACGACGACGACGACGACGACGACGACGACGACAACAACAACAACAACAACAACAACAACAACAACAACAACAACAACAACCTGATATAACCTGTGGAAAAGAAGAAGGCCTGGTTTATTGATATTGCCATACCAGGGGATGCAGAAATTGAGAACGGGGGAGGGCAGAAAAGATCATGATTTTTCACACACCATAGGATCACAGAATGGAGGGTGTTTTTCATTTCATTTAAAAATGTATGTCATTTTTTTCACGAAGGTCCCAGACTTTTAAGTAATAGTAGGCTCTGATTTTTAAAATATGTCCAGAAAAAAAAAACGAGTAACCCCAGGCCTCCACCCTAAAATGGAAAATTAAAAGGAGGCTAAAAGAAGGAAGTCATGAGACCTCCAGTGTCGTTAATAAGTCCTTTCAGAAGCTTAATTCATTCCAGATACAAATTGTACCATTATTTAGAATGCTTAAACAAGCCAAACCTTTTACAAAATGATATGCTGTCTTTTACAATACCGTGAACGCAAACTGATTTATATGTTGCCAGCAACAAAGAACAAGCAGAGAGACCATAACACTTCATGCAAAAGAATATTTGGGGATCTTTTGCACCCCAAATGAAGTCCCTCAGAACCAAGTAAACAGCCAGCTTTTAACAGGTTCATGTTGCAAATTTGTATATCAACACAGATTTAACGCCACTGAATCAATGGATCTTCTTCCTCAGGAAACACATCTAGACATCCAGATTTAATTCCTAAGGCCGTTGTTGACCAATCAAGAACATGTTGAACCATACTCCCTGCCATGTTAATCAATCTGCGCAAAGAATATTTGATGTGTTGTCGTTTACAGATATATCCTACCCACAATGGACCTTAAATGGTATAGTAAACTGTTCTGTGTAATTTCTGGAGGTGGCTCAACATTCTTCCAACATCTTAGACATCCATGGGCAGAAATGTCCAATTTCCTTGAGCATTATATTAAAAAAAATCCCATAACAATAATAATAAAAAAATAAATAAGTGATGTTTGTGGTCCTTTGGTAACATCTGGAATCTGATACTCAAGGTAGTTACACTACTCTCCCCAATGGTAGGGCCATTCTTACCTCCAGATGTTGTCCTTCAAGTCAACATAAATTCCTTTACAGGAAGTATAAGGAGGGTTATTTAGCCATACTCTAGAGCAGTGATGGCACTCCAGATGTTCTTGGACTTCAATTACCAGAAGCCCAAATCAGCAGGAGTGCCAACTTGGGGTTCTGGTAATTGAAGTCCAAGAACACCTGGAGTGCCAAGGTTTACCATCACAATTCAACACATTTAATCCCTTTGACCCTGATTCGAATATGCCCGTTCATCTGGTTCACAAACATCTTCACCATTCTTTCATCACGGAACTCGGAATGGCAAAGATTAGGTTCACGGGTGGTCTTCAGAACTTCATTTTATCAAATGCAGGTTTCAAAACATGGATTTTAAAATCATTAATTAACCTGCGAATGCCCCCTAATAAATGACACAGCAAAGGTCTTGTTGTATTTAATCTATGTCCCTCTATAAATTCAAACAATGCCTGAATGATTATCATACACACCCCAAATGAACTGTAAATAAACAACTTTTCTGTATTATTTAGTCAAGAGAAATATATCTTTATTAAATATCCCCACTTGGTTGTCCTCTGTCTCTCCTGCAGCATGTAGAGCAGATTCTGATAGAAGAACGGATTGGTCCATTGGCTAAAAGCATGATAATCAATTGAGGGGTGAGGCTCCTTAATTAGTGGATGGGCTTGTCTAGGAGGAATATCCCCCCCAATCAATAATACACATAATCAATGCTACACAGTAATAATCATGCTGGTCGGATTAATGAATGGGGTGTGGGGAGAGCCTGCAGAAAAATGAAACACAATACAGACTTCATTTAGGGGTGTTGGAAATCAAGCTTGCAAACGCTAAAATTGCAGATCACACACACTTACAAACAAAAGCAGGGATAGGAAAAGGTTTTCTTTAAAGACCTTTAAAGATCACATCTCCACCATCAAACTGCCTCTACAATTCTGAAAGTGGCAAGTTTTTTTAAAAAGATATCTTCTCCAAATTTTTCCTCCTATGATTATTTTCTTTTAAAAAAACATAATTTACTTTTCACAATGCATAAAGAAAAAATAATAGATATATATATAAAGAGGGAGAAAGAAAGCATAACAAATATACATCAAAATCAGCGTAATACAAAGTTTGTACTAATTAGTTATCTTTGGTTATATTATAAAAGCAAATTAACATCAACGATATTTGACAATTGACATGTGCACCCTCCATCCATGGGACCTTTTCTTCTATTCCAAAAATCCCAGCTCTCCATTTAAAGTTTAATATAGCTAGCCCTGTTTTCAGAAACTAATACATTTTTGACCAGGTTTGAAACCTTTTGACCTTTTGAAGACAGAGTCAATAAAGTCTCCCCACATCAGTGAAAAAATCAGTATTCTATATCATCACCTTTTTCATTTTTAGTTCACATGTCAGCTTATCATTCAATGCTATATTCTCAGTGGTGTGTATCAGCAGGTGCGCACCAGTTCGCCAGAACTGGTAGCAGAAATTCTGGCTGGCTCTGCCCATCCAAGTTTTGAAATAAAGTACAGTAAAACACCAGATAATGCTAAAACTTGGTTCCACAAGTCTTGGTGTTATCCGATTTTTAGTGTTATCCGATGCATGTTAAAATCCTATGGGATGGATTGGATAACATTAAAGCTCCATAGAGATGAATTTTGATTATGTAATGATGTTGAGATGTTTTTGTGGTGTTGATACAGTGCTGATTATTATTTTTTCCTATATTTACATGTTGTGTTTATAAATTTATTGTTTCTCTGTGCTTGTGAACCGCCCTGAGTCGGCCCAATCCGAGTAGGGCGGTATAAAAATTGGAAATAAATAAATAAAATAAATAAATAAATAATTGTAACCCAGAAGCGTAGCGTGCCTTGGCGGGGCCCCGTATAAAAATTTGTTTGGGGGCCCTTAGGAAGGGTAAAGATTTCTCACAAAAGGAAAAAAAATGCTTTTTTTGACTTTTGTCATTTGTGAAATAAAAAAATTTTGGGGAAGTTTTTATTAATTTTTGCTTACGCACGTTGGGGGCCCCCGTGGTCCGGGGGGCTCGTATAATTGATACGGCAGATACGGCGGTAGCTACGCCCCTGTTGTAACCTCACAGGCTTTAGCGGTTGTTATCCGATCCATCCCATAGGACCTTAACGTTATTCGATCCAATTCTCCTCCCCAGATTACTTAACGTTATGCAATTTTAGCGTTATCCGATCCAATCGTTATTCGGTGTTTTACTGTAGTCCTAATTCAGGTGTAATGCAGGGCTTTCCCCCTGGCCATGCCCACCATACCACGCCCACAGTGTGGTAGTAATTTTTTTTTATTCCACCACTGTATATTCTATATTTCTTTATACCACTCTTCTAAATTTAAGGAGGTGCTTGCATCCCAACTTTTTGCTATCAACAATCTCATAGCCAATTTTCTGCCTCTGTTTCCACCAGCCCTTCACCATATCCCTTCCAAAAGCAAAATCATGGTCTCCTCTACCAGTGATGGCTAACCTTGGCACTCCAGCTGTTCTGGAACTTCAATTTTCAGAAGCCCTGACCTGCAGGAATGCTGATTTGGGTTTCTGGTAAATGAAGTCCAAGAACAGCTGGAGTGCCAAAGTTTGCTACCAGGGTCCTAGACTGGTCCCTAACATCTGGCATTGAAAGAAGTGGAAGACCATAAAACAAACAAACAAAAAGACCATTAGAAATGTGCAGGCTAAAAAGTCAGCAGAGTGCATCTTGCCAGAAGACTGTCTTTTTAAAAATTGGGCAAAAGGCCCGTAAGGGTTTCAGAAAGATAATTGGATAAATTGGTCTATCTTGTGCGGACCAGCTACATCTGGCAAGACAACTTTATTGCCCCATTCTTAGAACTGGTTGCATGCCAGGGCCAAATATCAAAGGGATTTTCTTATCTCTCTGGATTGCAGGTATGAGACTCATGTAGCCGGAAACACAATTAATGCTCTTAACATGCCTCACCTGAAATGAATGGAAAAGGATTGTTGTAAAGGAGACAGTTAAAAACAATAGATGGAGATCTCTCTCTCTCTCTCTCTCTCACACACACACACACACACACACACACACACACACACACACACACAGACACACACACACACACACACACACACACCAGAATGGTATAACTTCAATTCCCAAAAGGGCTTTACAAAGGTTTTTTTGTTTTGTTATTTCATTCCCCTCATTGGTGCCATGGGACAAATTACTTCACTTTCCAAGTTATGAAAACTTTCCAGAACAGTTGTGGAGGCAGCTCAGAGATTAGCTGGTGTAGAAAAGTGGAAGGTAAAGGTCTTAATTAAAGCCAGTTGTATCCGACTCTAGGGTATGGTGCTCATCTCTGTTTACAGCCAAAGAGCCAGCACTATCTGTAGCTGTAGACCTTTCCACAGTCATGTGGTAGGCATGACTAGATGCTGGAGCACACGGAATGCTGTTACCTTTCCCACCAAAGCAGTACCTATTTCTCTACTTGCAATTTCTTGCTTTCAAACTGCTACTTTAGCAGAAGCTGTGACAGAGACAGGAGCTCAGCTCATCACATGGCACTCTGCTCTTGAACTGCTGACCTTCCAGTCATCACATTCAGCATCTTAACCTCCAAAGCCACCACTGTCTCTATTTGTTTATTTATTGCTACTTTTCTCCTCCTTGAAGCAGGATGGTTCAAAATGGGTCTTTGTAGCCAGATACTGTATGACATTCACAATTAGGAAAAACTCAATGTTGAATTTATATTTAAGTAGGGGAAACTGAACAGAGCAGGACCTGCCTTTGAGGAAGCACTACTAGAAATAGATAGCACATAATTCTGGCTATATCTGTCATAACCTAGCAAGTATTTTCATGTACAGTAGTATCTCGTTTAAGAGCATAATGCACGGAATTGCTCTTTAAGCAAGTTTGCTCTTTAAGCAAAACGCCATCGTAAGCGACCAATTGTGACCTGGGGGGCAGGCTTGTGAACCCCAATTTAGTTATTAAGTGAGTTTTTAGTTGGTTTTAGTTAAGTGATGTGACCATTCAGAGAAAAATTTGCTCTTTAAGCGAATTAGTCTCTAAGTGAGACACTCTTTATGTGAGGTTTTACTATATCTGATGGACCAAGATTTATTTAAGTACATGAGAGATAGTCTTGGTTCATTTGTCCTGGATTACATCTCACTAATTTAAGCAGACTTCTATGTACAAGATTTCTAGGAATCTTATTTTAGGGGTTGAACAAGCCCTGGTGGGGATTTTCTACCCTGCTGCTTCTTGTTTTTTGGTCTGATGGGTTTCCTTTCAAAGATGCTCATACAGGGACAATGTCAAGCAATGTGAAGATCCCAGATAATGTTACAGTGCTTTAAAAACATCTCACAATAAAGTCCTTTTCTCCCACTGATTTCCTTCATCTGCTTTTTCCACCTTGATACAATTTGGAAAAGTTGCTTGAGAAATCTTTGTAGCCCAGTTCTGAAATAAAACATGCTTTTAATGCCAGAGATGTAATTTAAAAATAATAATAAAAAACACTGCTGGAAGAGCAAATTAAGATCGGAAACTGATGGACCCAGGCGGATTTCATTACTTGTTTGCTTCCCCACCCCCCACCCTTCGACAGGTCAGCAGTGATCTGTTTGCTTCCACGATCCAGGATGACGAAAAGCATAAAAAGAAATAAATATCTGCTAGGTGACAAGTCCCAAAAAGAAAAATAAAAGGGGGGGGGGACAAGAAGAGAAAGAGGTGATCGGACAAAATTATTTTCGGCCTTCCTTCCCTAGGACATTAGTCAATTGCACCGCCTTTTTTCTGTTTCTTTACTTTTTTAAGAGGTGGTTTTTTTGGGGTGGGGGTCTTTCCCTCCTTCAGAACCTTTTCCCCTCCTTCTTTCCTTCCTCACCTATCCTTCACCCACACACCCAGGGATGTGGGATGGGAAAACCCCTCGGCTTGGTTTCTGAGTCAATGACAAGGCTAAACGCTGAGCAAATGGTCATTTATTACTTGTCAGTAATAAGGACGATGGGTTTGATCCTGCCTCTGGTGGGTTTTGGGAAAGGACCAGATGGAGGAGGAGGAGGAGAAGAAGAAGAAGAAGATTTTAAAAAGCACTTGAAGGGGAAACAGATGGAGATGTCCTACAGAAGAAGGAAGAGGGAGGGAGGAATATTCTTTTAAAAAAGCAATTTAGCGGGAAGGTGATGTAAGATAGGGTGTGTGCCCTGTGTTCTTCTCTTCCAACTCCTCTTCCAATTTAGGGAATCGGGAGGAATCGCTCAATCACTATTGATCATAAAACGGGGGGGGGGGGGAGTGTTTAAGGGAAACTCTTTGCCTAATGTTCCAATTTGGAAAACTTTTGCAAATCTGCACCGGAAATTCCGATGCGCATCTTTGAAAGCGCAGACCTTCACTACTATCTATCTATCTATCTATCTATCTATCTATCTATCTATCTATCTATCGCCCTGGAAAGGTTCTAATAAGGATGCGAATACTGGAATAGGTCACTTTCAGAGTGTTTCAGGTTTGAGAAGGAGAAGGCGATCCGTTTGGGAAATTTGCATTTATAATATTCTTAGTGATGGGTCTGTCTCTTTGCGGACGGCAGGTAAAGACTCGTAGATGGGCGTTCCGTAGATCCGCATTTAATCCGCACTAACCCCCACCCCCTCCACGTGTCAACAGCAATAAGGGAAATATTTGCGGCACCAAAGCAAGGGAACAGACGACTAATTTTCGGAGGTGTGGGTTTAAAAAAAAAATCCTGGCTAGATCAGGAGCTTTGCAATGCCTCGCAGTCTCACCGATTCCACCAGAAACAATTGTTGAGATCGTTTTAAAAGAGTTCGAGGTTTATTTTAAGGGAACATAGTTTGTCTAGCAGTTTGTGGGATTCCCCCCCCCCCCCGTTTCTTTGGAGCAGCGCTTCAACCTGGGTGTTTGCGAAGCTGGTCTCAGAGTTTCCTAGAGTGACAAGAAGACAATGTATGCTCTGTAAACAGTTGGAGTTAGAAACTATTGATGGAAACATAAATAAAATCCCTTTCTTTCTTTCTTTCTTTCTTTCTTTCTTTCTCTTTCTTCTTGTAGCCCATCAATTGTCTTCCTCTCTCCCTCCCTTCCTTTCATTCTATTTCTCCTTTTTCTAGCCTATTAACTGTCTTCCTTCCTTTCTATTCCTTCTCTTTCTTTCTTTCTTTCTTTCTTTTCATAGTCTATTAACTAGGTGTCTTCCTTCCTTCTCCCTTTCATTCTATTTCTTCTTTTTCTAGCCTATTACCTTCCTTCCTTCCTTCCTTCCTTCTTTTCTTTGCATTGTGAAGGTGTGTTTCAAGGCCTCCAGATTTTGGAAGGCTTCCCTTCTCCCCCTCTTAAAAACAGTGTACCTCCGAAAATTAGTAGGCAGATGCCTATCTATGAATAAAGACAATGCCTTCATTATCTTTTTGGATCTGGGTAGCGTTGAGCCCCTGAGCGGCGAAGGTTGTTGGATTTGATCCGGAACCACCCAATTCGACTCAGTCGCTCCCGCCGCCTTGTTGACAATCTGACACCCCCTTAAAAAAAACCCGCTTCCTGTGATCGATCCACCAATGCGGCTGTCTTCTGAACCAGCTTTGATTAGCATAGAAGACTAAGTAGCTTCCCCTTCTCAGACACGTTTTAAAAAATAACAATTTAAGGGGGGGGGGGAGGGAGAAAGCAGGAATCTCAATGGGCCGCGGGCGGGGGGGATTGTTTTACACTTCTTTTTTGGCTTCTCACTGAGGTGCGGAGAGATTCTTTGGCGGACCAGATCACGGTGTTTTCCCGTGTGTAAACACTTCAAACGTCTATTCCAGGCGACGGCGCTTAATTGAATGATTGCTAACTGTAAGGAATAAAAAACGATTATTCTTTTTGCTACGAACGCAGCGCTGTTTTCTCCATCGCACAGGAACGCATACAAGCAAATGCGCTCCCCCACTTCGTATCCCCCTGTTCTACACACACACACACACACACACACACACACACACACACACACACACACACACACACACACACACACACACACACACACACACACACACACACACACACACACACACACACACACACACACACACACACAGCCCCTTCTGTAGCAGCCTTGATCTTTTTACTCAGAATGTAATTGGCAGGGAACCCCCCCAATATATATATATATATATATATCAGTTTTTCTTCCGCCAAAATCTGCAGATCCTTTTCTATTTGAAATCTCATGGTGCACCCGATTTATTTTAATTCATTTATTTTATTAATTTTTTTAAAAAAAGAAACTTCTTTCAGATTGATAGGATTTGAAGCCTTCTATGAATCCGAATCACGGAGTCTATTGTAGGAAAGAAATTTTTGTTTAAAAAAGGAAACCCCAGCCAGCTCATTAGTGCGCGCGCGCACCTCCAAAAAAAAAAAAAAACCCTTCCTTTAATGAGGAAAAAGAAAGTGAATTCAATTTTCCAGAGCTCCACCGGATCAGAAGAATTTGCAATAATAATAATAATAATAATAATAATAATAATAATAATAATAATAATAATAATAATAATAATAATAATAATAATAATAATAATTCTACCTCGACCAAAGGAGATGAGATTTAAAAAGAACACTCAATTCTAAGACCAGGAAAAGTTTTGGACCAGAGCAGGGAAACGTAAGCAGGGCTTAGATCTAGATAGGGATGCGTTATATGTGTGTAGCTATTCATCTCTTCCCAGGAGGACGTAACGCGAGGGACGCAGGTTAGTTTCGCCGCGAGAGGGTAAAATTGACTGGGGCGGGGGGGGGGCAGCTTTGCCAAACGCAGTGGACTTGATCCACGAAAGCGAACATTAAAAGACAAGCCGTTCGTCTATGCAAGGTGCCACAACGTTTTGGGTCATCTTGTTGTGTTTTTTCCAGAGCGATCGAGGGTCAGAAAGAAAAGCCAGACTCCAGGAGAATGCACGGAGGTCTTTAAATATTCAGTGAAAAGTAATGACACCCGACGCCCGGTGTTATTACGTCCATTTTTCAACATCCTCGCCAACTGATCGCTTCGTTTGTCTTATAACCAAACTCTTTACGCGGAATCGGAGAGGGGGGCCAGAAGAGAGAAAGAGACCCTTAACGGGGGTGGGGGTGGGTGGGAGATTGCCATCGGTCGATTTTTCTCCCCTGGTCCAGTTTGTCTGCCTGAATAGATTAGGGAGTTTTCTTTGGCCAACAAAATAGCAAAAGTATCGCCTCCTCCCTCCTGCATTTCTTCCCCATTCTTGACAATTTCTTTGGTCAAGACGCTGAAAGGTAGTTTTATGAATTGGAAGGGAGAGCAAGGGAAGGGCCAAGGTTTCTCAGTTCAGGAAGGCGATCATCATCGGCATCATCCTCCAACACACACACCTAGCCCATCCCCTCCCCACTGGCTCATTTGAAATAGAAATCAGCTCTTTTTTTGTAGAGGTTCTTCACATTGATACTATCCAGAGGGGAAGACCCATTTTCAATCCAGGGTAAATAAGAGAGGTTGGGGAAAGAGGAGTGATGGAAAGGAAGGAAGGATAAGAGAAAGACTTTTTGCTTTGAGGTTTCGGACAGAAACGCTGATTCTTGCTTTCCTGCTACTCTAAGTGTCCAAACCAGTCTCAAAGTTTTGAGACTGGATTAGGAATCGGCGCAAGTAGGTGGAAAGGAAGGATTCTGGATTTAGAGTGACTCCTGGCGTCCCCAAGAGGTCCCGATCCCCATATTTGAGGCGTTTAAAAGCCAGGGATAGGGAATCCAATGCGTATTAAACACATGCGTGTGTGCGATACATAGAAAGAGGGGAAAGTCTAAATCACCCAACCCCACCTTCCGCAGACGAGATAGGCTAGATCGGATCCCCTAAGGCTAAAACCTGCTTTTCCTCAACTTGTCCCAGCATTAGAAAATCCCGTATCTAGAAAAAAAAGGACACGCGTTCTTGGGTGCCATGTGAACCGATTCCCTCCCTCCAAGGAAAAATCAGCCCTCGCCCACATCCTATTCGTTAATCTGGCACGTGTGAATGCCTTGGGGTTCCGCCGCCATCCACGAAATCGCTGGAACTCGGGAAGTTCGTCGCAAAACCCGGGGCGGGAGGGAGAGGAGGAAGGCCGGAGGAAGGGTCTTACATAGGGTTAAGGGCTTTGTGGACCGCGGGACTCTGAAACCATTTTTTCAACCAGGAGACACTCGAGGCGGCTCGTTTGGATGTGTTGGAGAAACGCAAGCAGAGAAGGTTGCCCAGACGACGGAACGGGATTTGAGGGGAGGGTGGGTGTTCAGAAGGGGAAGGGGAAGAAAGTGTACCCAGGGGAGAGGAGGGGGAGCCCCGCGTCCCATCCGCCCCTCTTCCGGGGAGGGAGGATTTGCGGTGCCCTGCTAAGCACACGGACCGTCTCTCGCCTTCGATTTGTTTTACTGGACCAGGAAAAATAATCTGGAGGAGGAGGAAGAGCAGAGAAAGCCAAGGGGAGGAAGGCAAGGGAGATGGAGTAAAAGAAGATCGTAGGGAAGGACGTGGATGGAGCGAAGGAGGAAGGAAAAGAAGGGGATGAATTGACAGGAGAAGGACGAAAAGAAAAAGAAGAAGAAGAGGGTGGGTGGAAAGTGAGTTCAATAGGAAGGAAGGAGTGCAGGCAAAAGGTAGTGAGAGGAAGAGACGCAAACTTAGTTCTCAGGGAAGGAAGGAGGGAGGTTAAGAGGTAACGCGACACAGAAACAAAAAGAAAATCTTCATATGGTTCAGAGGCAATCAAGAAGAACAAAGCAGAAACTTTCATTTACAGGGAAAGAAGAAAAGGAGGCGAGGAAGAGACAAAGTGGAAGATAGACAGCGGAGGGGGGAGGGAGAAAGTTAGTTTAACAAGGGAAGGAAGGAAGGAAGGAAGAAAGGCTAGAAAAAGAAGAAATAGAATGAAAGGAAGGGAGGAAGACACTTAGTTAAAAGGCTACAAGAAGACAGACAGACACTTGGTTAATTGGCAAAGAAAGAGAAAGAAAAACACTTGGTTAATGGGCAAAGAAAGAAAGGCACTTAGTTAATTGGCGAAGGAAGGAAGGACTTATTTGATAGCAACAAACAAAAACTTAGTTAATAACCAAAACAGGAGAAAGAGACGGAGAACAGCAGACGCGGAGCAAAAGGGAAAACTAACTTCTCCGCCCCTCTCTCGCCCCCCCCCCCCCCGCGGAAAGTGCTTCTTAGATAGGCAGCTGCCTATCTTAGATAGGCCCCGCCCCTTGCCCCGCCCTCCTCAGGCCGCCGCCGCCGCTTCCGCGCCCTCCTCCTCCTCCTGGAGTCCGCTGGTCCCGGGGAAGATGGACAACGCCCCTAACCAACCGGAGGCGGCGGCCGCTGGGTTAGAGGCCCCGCCCTGATCTGGGGAGAGAGAGGTGGGGGGAACATGTGGAGGAAGAAAGTTTGGGAGTTCGTGTGCTGGAAATGTGTGAGGTTGAAAAAGAAAGGAAAACTGGGGGGGGGGGGCGGAGGGAGGGACCTTCCTATTTTCAACGTCCTCGTGACTCCATGATGGATAGAGAGGGAGGGGAGATTTTTTTAAAAAAAAGGAGGGGGTATTTGAGATTTAAAAGTGCATGAAAGGCAGCCCAAAAGGGAACCCTTACTTCTGGCCTTCCCATCTGTCTGTCTGTCTGTCTAGTTGTGTATTTTTACACACACACATATCTGCTGTTAGGCGCAGTCCAGTCGTCTCCGACTGATGGCAAACGCGCGACTGGCACCTCTCCAAAAATGCCCTGTTCTCTCTGCAGCCCTGCTCAGCCCTTGCAAACAGAAGTCTGTGGGTTCCTTTGGGGCAGGCAATCAATCCATCCCACGTCTGGTCTTCCTCTTTTCCTGCTGACTTTCCAAGCAGGTTTGTCTTTTCCAAAACATCATGCTTGCTCGTGATGGACCCAAAGAGAGAGAGAGAGTGGTTATTATTATTATTATTATTATTATTATTATTATTATTATTATTATTATTATTATTATTATTATTATTATTATTATTATTATTATTATTATTATATTTGTATTTATATGCCGCTCTCCTTGCCGAAGCAACCCAGTATCAATGTTACAATGTTACAGTATCAAATATAAAAGCAACAACATATTTTGTACCCACATATATATGCACACACACAACCATACACACACAAACACACATAAACATTCCAGATAAGTTTGTGGGCATGGGAAAATTATATTATATTATATTATATTACTTAGAGTAGACCTTCCCATGCTATCTAACATATGGGGCAAGATTATATTATATTATATTATATTATATTATATTATATTATATTATATTATATTACTTAGAGTAGACCTTCCCATGCTATCTAACATATGGGGCAAGATTATATTATATGATATTATATGATATTATATTATATTATATATCGAACGTTCACGGACATCAATGCTGTGTCATCATTGAACTGTCAAACTCTTAATCGGAAACTGTTACGTAGAGTTTGCTGTTGTTGGTGTGTGTGTGTGTGTGTGTGTGTGAGAGAGAGAGTGAGTGAGTGAGTGAGTGAGTGAGTAAGAGAGAGAGAGAATGTGAAATGCCAGCTTGGGTGTGATGAAACATACCACCCTACGCGCCCGATCTGTCCTCCGGCTCCCCAGGGGCGCTTTCCTAAGCCCCCCCCATCCTTTCCACCGGTTTCAGCGGGGGGGGGGGGCTTTACGCCGATGTCACTCCTGATCCCGCAAATGAGATCTTTCTCAGTGATCGCCTCCTGATCCTATTAGATTGGTGTGTCTGACAGAGAGCGCGAGAGTGTGTGCGCGCGTGAGAGAGAGACTTTTCAGCGTCTCTCTTAACCCAACCTTCCCAGCTGGGTCGCGGCCGTGTCGACCATGAAAGGACGCCGCCTAAAGCACGGAGGCTTACTCGCAAGTAAATATCGGATTGCTCAGTAGATCCCAGAGGAACACACACACACAGAGGCTGCTGTGATCCCCGGCACTGAGCCCTGGAAGGAAACCCTCCCTATGGGAAGCAAACAGGGCGTACATACGGACACGCTGGATCTGACACAACTGAGTACAAAAGTTTGCAAAGTGGCCGAGAAAGAGAGAGGCAGAAAGCCGAGCGGAGGGAGTTCTTTCCCTCTCTGGGGGGAAAAACAATGGAATTAAAAGTGGAGATCCGTGGAAAGAAGTCCCAGAAAAGAAGGGAGAGGGATCCCTTTCCACAGATCTCCTCTCTCTCTGGGAGGGGGAGGACCAGCGCATTCCTTTAGTCCGCGGTCGACGCGTTCGCGTCCCCAACGGTGCCTGAAGTGGGTTAAAACAACCACCACCTTGGTAAGCCCTTAGGGTGGCGAAGGAAAGCGCCAGGGCTGGCGGAGGAGGGGGGCGAGGATCGGGTGTCTCTCCGGGGAGGGGAGGGGGGCGTCGGGGGGGTGGATCCTTGTGCCACATGAGCCGCCTCATTGGGCGTCCATGGGAGGGACAAGGCTTCCCAGCAAATCAGCGGCTCATTGATGGGAGGCCGGCCGGGTCTGTTTGTGTATGAGTTTGTGTGTGTTTGTGTGTGTTGGGGGGGGGGGGAACGGGTTGGAGAGCGCTGGCCGGCTGCCAATCCCCCCCTTCCCTCTTTGCATGATTAATCGCAATGCATTATTGATCATCACCATTATAGTAAGACACATGCGCCGTGCGCTGCGGATCGGGGAAGAGGAGGGGGGAGGGAGGGGAAGAGCCCGGAGGAGGAGGAGGAGGAGGAAGAGGAGGAGGAGGAGGAGGAGGAAGGGGGGGGCAAGGCTCGATTTCCGTAATTTTGAGAAGATTTTTTTTTCGCAATTTTTTATTCTGCCCCAGCTGATGTGCGAGCCAGCATGTCGCGCAGGAAACAAGCGAAGCCGCAGCACTTCCAGTCGGATCCGGAGCTGGCCTCCAGAGCCCAGCGCAATGGTGAGGGGGGGGGGGGGTTGTTGATTTTCCCCGGGGTGGGGGTGGTGGGTTTGAAGAATCATGCGTGGCGTGGCTTATTGCAAGGGAGGGGGGAGAACGGGGGGTGGGAATCTGTTTTATTCTTAAATCTTTCTCCGGATCTGCATTTCGTCCCCCTCCCTCTAAAAAAAAAAAAAAACCTGCTTCTCAACAACGCCCCCCCCCCTCCCCAGCAAAACAAAAGAGGAGAAACTTACCTTGCGGCGGAGAGATGAATGGGTAAAAGGAAAAAAGTGAGGAAGAAAGAGAGAGAAAGGGAGGGAGAGGGAAAAGTGGCGCTTTTTAGGAAAAGGAAAAAAGAGGGAAGTTGATCAGCTGGAGTTTTGGGGGCTCCTGGTTGATGGTTCGATCCCTGGTTGGTTCTTGTTGGCGTCCATCTCTTCCTTTGCTTTTCTCAGCCCCCAACTCCGGCGTTAACTTCGTCTCCCTCTCCTTCTCCCCCCTGTGGATCGTTTCCCCTGCCGGATCGCTTTCGATCTGGCGAGCTGGGGCCGGATCTCGCTCAATTAACCGTGCAGCCCCCCCTCCCTTAACACACACACACACACACACAGAGCCGTGCGCACATGCACATACACATACACAGACACACTCCCCCGCTGGCTAGGTGGTGGAAGATAGCAGGGTCCTGGAAGTTTCTTCCTTCCTTTCTCTTTTCTGGGGTACAGAGCAATAGGGCTGGAAAGATACTTTATCCCAGGCTCCCCCCTTCCTACTTCTCTCGGTTTGGGGGGGGGGGTTCCCTTTCCCACGTGTCTTTCTTCCATTATCAGCGCTTGGGTTACAAAGGTAACGATGGAGCGCATCAGCTTTCTAGCAAACCCCCCCCCCCCATCCGTCTCTAAATCTTGAAGGGTAAAAAGAAAGACCTGGTTGAAAGGGGGTGGGCACAAAAGGGGGGCTGAAGAAAAAAACCCACCACTTTCCCCATCGGTGCGCCTCCTTCATCCGGTTTGGCTTCGATGTTTCAATGTCTTGAGCTCGACTTCGGGTACTTTGAGTGGCGGATCTTTTCCCCGGGTTGTCGCGCAAATCTTTCTCTCTTTTCTTTCTCGGGAGTTTTCTCTGGCCGTTTCCTGGACTTGGAAGGTCCAGAACTGCCGGCTACTAAACCCGGCCGCCGGGCGATTTAGTCGCTCCGGGAGACGATCCGGATCAAGGGAACCGGGCAGCCGGGGCGCGATCGTGGGGAGGCGAAACCTTAGAGACGAGGGTATAAATTTTTGGGGGGTTCGCTTGTTTATCGTGGGGGCCCGTGAGCCGAGAAGGTGCGGAAAGAGAGAAAGATTGGGGTTCGTTTGTTACCTGCGCGTTTTGACCCGGAGTCTTGGCATCGGAGCAGCGAAAGGTGTGATCGGGCCTGCTTCGGTGTGAGCGTGCACGTGTGGATGAGCAGAAAGAGATGGGATCGGCACAGAAGTGGAGGAAACGAACAGGTAACACGCGTTTTGCCTGCCTTTGTCAATTTCACCCGCCAGCGGAGTGAAACTGACCGGCCGCGTTTCTTCCTGGAAACGGGGGCAAAAATATACATTTTCTGGTTGCAAAGTGGGTTTGGGGAGTGAAGTGGATCTGGATCGCAGGAGAAACCTCTTCATAATTGAGATAAATGGAAAGAAAAGTAGATTTTCTTGGGGGGGGGGTGAGAATAAAAAGCGTGCGATCCTAAAACTTAGGCAGAATTTGCAGCCACCCTAAAGTTTCTAATCCTCAACTTCCAGTCTGGATGAAGTAAAGGGTGAGGCGAAAGGTTTGGATGGTTGTGAATCTGGGCAGGCCGATCCGCCAAAATGAGTTTTTTGGGAAGAATTAGATCCGTAGGAGTTTAAGACGCGTCTGGAAGTGCGCGCAGAAATGCGATGCGAAATTAACTTTTTGTTTGCTTGCTTCTCTGTGCTTCTACAAACCTCTTTGATTTGTGTCCTCCTGAGAAACATTTTATATACCTGTGTTGCGTGTTCTCACGAGCATTTTGCCTTGGTGGGGAGTTTGTAAAAATTGCCATTCACGTGCGGGCAATGGATACAAATCATGATAAATTAGCGGGTGGGATCAAAAGTTTCTTGGAAGAAAGAAGGTGTAAGTATAGAAGAGAAATGAAAGTAAATTGAAGAGAGTCCGTGCCTCTCTTCTCTTCTTTCCATTATGGATTTTCTTTCCAGGTCATCCCAGCTGGGTTTGCCCCAGAGAAGCTTTAAAATCTGTATAATCTCTGTATAATCAAAGGTGATCATCTCTGAATTCGGCCCTGAAAAACGGATCGCAGGGTCGCCTGGTGTGTAAGCCCAGTTCCGATCTACCTGCATGCATTACAAAAACCCCTCTTATGAGGTTACCAAAACAGGCTAATTTTTGACTTGAGCGATTTGGCCCCAGGTTGATATTATGGGAGAATGAATCACCAATAGATGCTCCGTTTTCAATCTCTCCCCCCTCCCAATAGCTTAGTCATGAAAGTCACAGCCAGCAAAAAAATATTCCCCCCTTTAGCCCCTGACATTTTTTGCCCATCATCCTACAGATCTAGGGAATCGAACCTGCGAGGTAGGTTTGGAAAGGGTGGAGATGCACACAGAACCAGTGAGCATTTGTCCTTTTTAATGCTAGCTTTAGGCCACCCTCTCCCCTTGATTTTTAAAATATTACCTCCCCTATTTCCTCAAAGACTACATCTCTCCCTTCTAACATCTTTCCACGATGACAGGGAAAGTTGAGAAAAGTTGGGAGAGGAAAAGAATACTCTTTATTAGAAAGCGACTCCTCTGTCTTTATTTTATTTTTTAACTGGTGCTTGTTTTGCTTAGTTGCTCAACTTCTTGGAACGCTGGTTGAAAAGAAACTTCTTTAGCTGATGGATGTATCAGAAGTCCATTCTGCATTCGAAGACCAGAAAACTGTCCTTAAAATATCTATGTACCATGCTTTGCTCGTTGTTTTTAATTCTACCATGTCAGGTTGAAATTTCAGTCTTCCCTTTCAGATGGTTTGCCTTCTGTTGTTTGTCTGGTTGTTTTTCAAAAAAAAAAAAAAAAGGGGGGAGGGGGGGCAAAAAAAAAAAGAACTCTGTAGCCTTAAAACTGAGTTGAGGAGAAAGGAGAAATGTCTTCTTCCCTAACTCATGCGTTAAAAGTCTTTCAATCCGTTAACAAATTAAAGATGACTTGACCTCAGACCTGGCTTCATCCCTCGCCCCACCCACAGTAGTTCAGCCTTTTGGGACACATTTTGGCCAAGATCTGCCTTCCAAAAATAGTGTGAAAATATAGTTTGATCTCACGACTTAGCACACGCGCCTGTTGCTAGTTCGGATGGACTTAAAACAAGCACAGATCTTTAGATTTGTGAAGACGACACTTGATTTAACTGCAATGAATGCTAGTTTAGTGGAATTAACTAAATATTGCAAAGTACTGTACAGTATATTTATTTTTTTCTTTGGCGAAATCATTATGATATGAGGCTATGAGGGAAAACTGTGAGCTTTAGAAAAGCTGCTGGAACTTTCCCCTCATCTCTCCTTCCTATTTGTTGCCAGTAATATATTTTAAGTTATTACTCTTTTATGTGCTTGGACAATAAGCTGGACAAAATTGCCTGGAGGCGATGTTCTACAGTAGTGTTAACAGAGCTTGAATATGTTGTAATAATAGTGGCAAACAGTGAACCTGCTAAAACTCCCCATCAAAACTTTCCTTTCTTCTTTGATCTATATTTTGGTGACTTTTTATATGCTCTAAAATTATATGCAGCTTTGTGTGTATGTGCGTATGTGTGCACACACAGAGGCGGATGTGTATGATACTGTCAAGTTGAGATTAGCTAAAATAATTAAATGCTCAAGAAACCTCTGTGCTTCTAATCACTGTTAATCTAGTGACAATAGCTGTGAAAATGTAAAATATAATTCCCTGAAAATACAGTGTTGAAGAATTTTCCCCTGGGAGTTATTTTGTTGGCTTTCCTAGCAATCTGTTTTTGTAATTTTTTTAAAAAGGCGAGAATATACAATTTCTTGGCCTGTAGCAAATTCTCCATAACCTGACTTTACTACCAGTCTTTTGAATGTTAGGAACAGTATTTCTTAATTCTGATGGTTTTCTGTTGTTAACTAAAGTTTTTGCTCTGCTCAAAAGAAAACAGGTTTGCTTTTGTCCTGGGCTGCTTAATTATGCCACTTCATTGTTTTTAGGTTTTGCTTTGCTGAAAATGACATAGCAAAAAGATTTGCAACTTTGTACAAATTGTATTCAACAAGTTAATATTTTCTAGTAAGGTTATATATAACAGTCAAAAACCTGCTTCTAGGAATGACAGTTTGTGATTCAGTACCAGATCCTTGGAGAGTAAGCTGCATTTCACTCAATGGGACTTAGATCTGAGTAAACAGGTCTAGGTTTTGTGTTATAAATCTGCCATTTTTCAGAATCGTGGCTACATTTTGAGCTGGGTGTGTTCTTTTGAGTTTGCAGTTTGTTTGAGGTTATTGGTCTAATCTTAGCTCAGGAACATATTTCTGGGGCAGAATTATTCAGTCCAGTGAGAAAATTATAGCAAGAAAGCACCATGTTCCAGACAGCATAAGACGGGAAGCATTGCATTTTTAGTACAGAAACAACAAAATAAAGTTTTGTACATACCAAGACAATATTTAAAGTAAATAGTGAAATTGTGCTTAAAAAGAGCTTGGCATAGAGTGTCCAAATAAGAATGAACTATATTTTCAGTTTGCATCTTGAAACTGGATTGCTTTAATAAGGCCTAGTTTTTCACTTATTACAGGACCAAGCCTAAGCTATAGAATTATGTGAAGTTTGCGTTCTTGAGGCTGAGGGATTTCCGAGCATAATTTAGGCTGGCTGCTATGTCAGGAAGAAAGTCTGTTCAGAGTACTCAACACTTTTACTTGGAAGAAGATCTCTTTGAAACAGATGAAACTGTCTTGCTTACAAATGCTTTTTTAAAAAAGTCTGATATTTCCATATGTTTCAGCAGAAGTAAAACAATTTGAAAGCATCTGCATACAATTTTCTTTTTGGACACTGTACAATTTGCACATAGGTGAACCTTACTAGCTTTATGCCACCTTCTTTTAAAAAATGACTTTATCAATACATCTGTTTGAATTTCTGGCTGGGTTGTTTGATTGTTTTTAAATGATTCTATTGTTTTAATTTTGGAAAAATAAAGTGAGTCTTCTGAGCTCTACGGAAGTACTGTATCCTTTTCTCTCCACCACTGTGGTAGTGATGGAGAAGTGTGCGTGTAGGGAAGACCTCATATTCTGAGTTAAAGAGGGATGAGAGATAGGACAAGACAACTCCAGAGGACCCATTTGGCAGTGTAATTTCACATTTCCAAATTTGGACGGTGAAATGGACACCAAAACACCCTCTGCAAAAAAAGGACGCGGGCCAGTTGGTGCTCACAATCCAGGGTCAAACCAGTTCTAGGGAAAAGCCAAAGTGTTTGAGATGTTTTAACCTTTGCCGGCCTCCTCCCTGCCAAAGGTGACAAAGTTCAGATCGCACTACGCCCGGTCAATATCTCCCCACCGGTGACCCCCCAATAGAGTCTTAAGCAGGAAACTGGTAGTTTACTTTAGCTCTACCTTATCAGCTTTGCTTCTTTGGCAAACTCTTATTCCCTATGGATGCCAGACCCCCATAGAGGAGATTGACAGCTGGTTGCTCCAGTTCTTTCTATCTCTAACCCCCCTTTTTTCACTCCAAACAACAGGGATTTGGTTTCTTGTTCCTTTGCCAATGTTTACGTAGTCAGAGTTTAGATATTGCTTCCCACCGCCTCCATCAATGTTCTGACTCGTCACAATGAAACCTCTCTCAATTTTTTTTTTTTTGGGGGGAGTAACTGTTGCGACAGGAACCCCATCTAGTGTTCACTTCCATTTATCTATGGGACGGGGTTTGCTCCTTATTTTAAAGTCAGGCAGGCTTGTCTGGAAAGAAGGCATAGTCACCATTTTTACTATTAAAGCCAAGAGCAAGAGGTATCATTAGTGTATTTCGTCTCCAAACCAGAAAGTTCTTTCCGGAGAGTTTTCTGAAGAATGTTTGGAGGTACATAATTCTCTCCCTCCAACACTTCTGTTGCTGGAGACAAATAAAAACCTGAAAAGGTAAATATATTAGGGAAAGATTCACAATCTTTCCCCTTAGTTTAACCCATCCTCAACCCCTGTAAAAATATGAGAATTGTGCACATTTCAAAGTATCTTTTAAACCGTTGTGTGCAATTACTTGTCTGGCCTGTGTTTGTCTATTTCACTGGGAATTTGTGGCAGAAAGGAACAATGATCTGCCGTTGGAACCATCAGAAATAAAACTTGGAGAATATTGTTGAGAAAGTTTGGAACTGGGGAAGCGTCCTCCTCAGATGAAGGAGAGATGAATCGAAGGCTCTCTCTCTCTCTCTCTCAACTGGGAAGTTATTCAGTGGTGGGGCTTTGGATAAAAAGTTTCGGCAATGGTTCAAAATGGGGAGAATTGCCCCATCAAGGCAAAAAGTTTTGAGTTAGTCCCAGCATTCTCACCCATTTTGAGGAACTCATCTGATCGCAGATCAACTAGTTGGTGATGGTTGGTTTTATATCACCAGATTGCCAGGGTAGCACTTTTTACAAGTGACAGCTGACTCTTCCATTTTGGGGGGGAAACATATAAAACTTTTCTTTCTCTTTTTTGTGATCAATGTGGTTCTTTGGCTGCACTGTTTCAAAGGTAGTGATTGGAGATCTATTAGTGCTTTTTATGGAAACAAAATGCTCTACACACAAGATGAAGACTCATTTTCAGTTGACGGCCACCATCATTTTGGTTCATCAGGCGGTCCACTAATATGATTAAAAAACCATCAACGGCACATTTTTTGTTGTTGTTTTAAAACAGGAGATATGGGTAATGGAGGGTGACTTTAAACTGTGCTCTTTTGCTCGATTTTCCATTCCCCACACTTCTTTCAAGCATAGCAGCATACACAACTTTAGACTGTGGCTGAACAGTGTATATATCTGTTTTAATGTTCGTACCTACGAGTTGTAAAGAGGAGATAATTTTAAAATTAGTTACCTATGATGTTTTTTTAAAGGAATTTTTCATGCATTAAATTTGATTGGGAAGCAATTGAGACAGGGGGTTAACATTAGGAAAATGAGTTCCTTTATCATATGTGTTTGAGAAAAGGTTTGCAAGACCTAATCCAAGGCATTTGTGTGTGTGTTTCATTCTCAGTAGTCCTTAACAGGTGCAATGTTCTCCCTCCTCCCCCCGAAAAAGCTGACAATTTTGAAAGAGATACCTTAATTTCTGTAATGCAAATGCTTTGGACATATACTCCCAACACTGAACAGCTGGTAGATTTTGTAACTTGGCAAAGCTAGCATGACACGTTATGATAGCTTTGCTAACTTTTTGCTACACGAAAGCAGTAGGTAGATGGATTTTTAAAAGGGGGAGCTTTTTGTAAACCAAAATGGTTATTATCTTATTATAAGGGAGGAGAGAAGAAATTGGAAGAGTTTGCCAATTTGTTTTAGCATGGACATGCAATATATTTGAAACCAACCCATTGTAATGTCTACAACTCGTCAGTCAGTTTTCTGATTCCCCCCATACCCGCTAGTTATTTAGTTTTGAATCTGTCATTATTTGTCTAAGCACAGCTGACCCAGCAAAACCATGTTTTAAAGTGGGCTTTATGTTTTGATAAATGCGATCTGGTTGAAAAGTATTTTCGACTGAATGAGGAGCTTAATAGAACATGCTGACATAATAGTTTTAATGCATTTTGTGCGAAATGTGTGAACAAACCAAATAGCTTTTGTTCCTTTGGTAATTGGCTGTAAAAGTAGATGGAAACATCACCATTACGTATGGAAATGGGGAAAGAGCGAAGGAGTACATTTCTGTCAGCTATATTCGCAATGAGATACACACACACACACACACCCTTGGTTTTAAAATAAGAATCTGAAATGGATGCAACCATTTGAAATTTGGTATCAAAATACAATACTCGAAATTCAGTATTTTCACAATGTGTGTGTGCATATATACAGCAAAAGAAATAACTAGTGTCATGTATGCAGAATTTAATATTTTTGCTTAATATATATTTTTAGATCCACAAACACCAATATTACATTTGCAATGTTATTTATTCCTTCTGACAGACAAGAATGGCCAAAAATGCTTGATTTGCGATGAATTTCTTGCTGACTTTTTGCACTGTGTGCCAGGATCATTTTCTAAGACTCTGACTTATCTAGCATGGGAAAGCACCTTATGAAGAGTTTATCCACCATTCTGTGTTTTAAAAAAAGTATCCCTTTTTAAGCAAACCCAGGGAAATCAACTTTCTTTACATTGCACTCAGGGGCTGTTTTTAAACTGGATCAGTTTCAAACTTGCAAAAAGCAAATTATATTTCTCTTTCTCTTCTTCCCTCTTTCCCCCTCTCTTCCACCTCCAGGAACTTTTAATGTTCTTTTTCTTTTTCTGGGATTTAATTTGGAAGTCATGGAAACTACCTATTATCTGATTTTAGCAAACCAGGCAGGGAAGTAATCCGTAAATTAACGGGCTCCCCCCCCCCTTCACCCTCTTTTCCTGGCTTTCTATGGTGACCACACACAATCTTGACAAGAGAATTTGGTGTCCTCATGCTGGGAAAACAATAGGGAGCCATCCTTCTTTGAATAAGATCAGCTAGTTTGAAGTCAGAAGAGAAGGGGTTCTCTCCCCCCTTGCAACATTTAATTTACAAATGGATCTCCATGATAAGAAAAGAGAGCAAATGGTAATAACAAACATGAAATGAAAGAGTTTCTCTCCCCCCACTTTTAATGAAAGGTTCTGAGCTATCTGTTAAACAATTGACTAGAGTTGAAAGCAAATAGTTTTGATACACACTCAGGCATGGAAGATTGTAGTGAGGTTATCAACCTTAACAACCCAGATTGATTTCTTATTGTATAGAAACATTTTCTCTTAACAGCTCATCTTCTTCTCTCTCCCACCCCTCCTTTTGATGGTGTGTTTTCTTTTCTGTTTCCCAGAAATGCAGTTTTTAATGCCGCTTTTATAGATTATGAGGTCATACTCTGATCTAATCTTCATGGTTGTAAAAATACAGAGTACATGGAGTTGGGCGATCTTATGTTATTTTGCAATGGTGCTACCTAGAGAATTCCATGGGTATGGCCTAGGTTGGAACTGGCATCATAAAAAATGGAACCTGATACCCTGATCCTAAGCACATTTAGTTGAAAGTATGTCTTGTTGATTAAGGACTTAATATCCAAGTGATGTGAAACTCTGTTAGATGCTACAATGGGAAAGAGTTCCAGGGAATCTTGCCATGCTTAATTGAAAAGAAAACCACCCCAAAGTCTTGGGGGATAAAGGTAGAAATTCTCTGATTCGTCATCTTCTTCCGTGTCTTGGAACTGCCAAAATGAAGGCACCTTTTGGTGAATTCATTCTGCAGTTCCTTTCGCCTGACCCAGTATGAGAAAGATTAGCCGGCAACGCAAGGTTGCCGTTACCATGGTACACCTGATTGTGGTTCAAAAATACTACAGTCTTTGAGGAGGCTCTTTCTGTGTACCCCATCCTCTGATTAGGAGTGTTATTTGAATTATTTTGACCAGCAAAATGTCATAATATATCTAGGGCCCTGTAGAGTTTGAGCAACAGCAGCGTTCAGAGATCGCTCCAGTATTCAACTAAGCATCATAAGTAGGATTAGGCAACAAACATGTTATTGTGAAAATATGAATATTATTCTTTGACAGGGGATTTCTCCCTTCATTTTCTGCCCTACAAAGCCTCTAGATGTGGTGGAATGTTTTGTAAAAGGATCAGAGTCTGCTTGGGAATTCTGTAGGAATTCGAAATCTGGTTTGTTTGTTTGTTTGTTGTGTTGTTTGTTTGTTCATGTCACCCTTAAGCTTGAATGATATATGCTTTCTTCTCTCTCTTTTTTTTTAGCACTCCACACATTCTTTTCTGTCAACAACTGATTGGAACCTTGAATGACTACAAATTAGTCTAGTGAGGAGATGTCTGTCAATGATACCTTTGAATCCCTTGAAGATGAACTAGGTTGACAGGGAAGTTGAGACTCTAATGAGTGCTTCAGATGGTTGAGTTGCCACTTGGTGGAGAAGTAGGCAAGACGCCCTACAGAACATTGATAGAAATCAATATCTTACTATGGAATTTCATTCTGCCCCAATTTATTTGATTCATACAGCGTTATAGTTGGATGGATTATCAGAAGGAAATGATCATCCAAGATATGGGTGGCCATAAAAAAACATCTTGTATGGTCTTAAAAATCAGGCACGGACAACATCTGCAGAGTCCCAATATCAGTGTTTTTAGTGTTATGTGTACCTGATCTTCATCTCTTTTAGTACAATATTGCGGAGAGGGGATTAAGAAACACTTTTTTCCTAAAGACTCTTGGAGAAAGAAATACAATGTGTGTTGAATGTTGTATAGCCGTGCTCTGCTGCTAAGTAGCGGCATTCGTTGTCTGACTACCAACCGTCTTCCTTATACATATATGCTTTGAGAGGAAAATGTGTGAGAAATCTGATCTTTGGGAACGTGATTGCAAACTTAACTGTTCTCTGCTTCCTGGACTAATCTGCAGCTCAATAATAATTATACTCCAAATGTTGCGCTATAGTACATTTTGCCATGTTCTCTCCTCATCCTATATAGGGAATGTGTTGGAGAGAGTTTCTATGCAACCTATTGGACTTGCATTTTGAAATTAGTTTTGCAGACATGCATTTAAAAGTGTGCACTTTGGGTTAGTGCAACTTTAGAAGGATGTACAGTATAGTACAATAGTCTTATGCCACCCCAGTTGGTTTGGGGAAAATTCAGTGAGTGATTTGGGGGTGGGGGAGATAGCCATGCAGTATGGGGAAAGATTGAAGGAACCGGGCATGTTTAGCCTTGACAATCAGAGAATGAGAGGGGATATAATAGCACTCTTCCCATACCTGAAAGATGAGCATAAAGAGGAAGGGAAGGATCTATTCTTAGTCATCCAAGAGTACAGGATGTATAATAACAGGGTCAAAGTAAAGGAAGCCGGATATAGGCTGACTATGAGGAAAAATGTCTTAATGGTTAGAGCAGTACAACAGTGGAACAGCCTCAAGAGGTATTGAGGTGTTGGGCTGAAAGGCCCCTTCCAACTCTGTGATTCTATTATTCTATAACTCAGCTCCCAAACATGTCAAAATTGAAGAGAGTCTTCTGCTGACTCCTCTCAACACCCTCCAATGTTGATGATCTTTGGAGTTAGGGTGTTTGCGTTATCGTCCTGAAGTACTGTACATCAAGGAAGGACATTGCGTCAATGTAGATTTGTTGTAAGAGAATAAACTGAAAAGTACATATGTAAGTGTGATTTTTAAATCCACAATAATAATAATTCTATGCAATCAAGTCAACTCAAACTTTCCAGGATTTTCTTAGTAGAGAATGCACAGAAAAATGGTTTACCATTACCCTGGGACTGTGCAGCTTGCCCAAGGTTACATAGGCTGGTTTTTCTCCCAGGGGACACTGGGGAATTGAACTTGCAACATCTAGCTCTGCTGAAAGATGCCTAAACAACTGAGCTGTCCAGCCACCTGAGTAGTTTTCAGCTGTGCATTAGTGGAAAAACAAGGTGGAAAGGGTTAATGAGTGAGCATGTGAAATTCATGTGTTTTAAAACTAGACTTCTCTTTTGCTCAATATGCTAAAAGCTGTTTTCCACTTATTGTATTCTATATTCCTTCGCTGTCCAAACCATATCTTTACTTCTAAAACCAGTGTAGGAGGGTAGAAAATTATAGATAATAATAATAATAATAATAATAATAATAATAATAATAATAATAATAATTTCATGTCACAGAGTACTCTGGATTGAAAAGATTTTTGCTGGAGAAACTCCACTCGGGATGTCCGAATGAAGCTCCTTTCATGTCCCCAAGCTCAGCTCTTGGTATTGGGACCCAACCTTCCAGTCTCCAGCTCAGTGTCTTAACCACTAAGCCATCAGGGGAGCTGCTCCTATATTATAGACATATTGTTATGCTCCATTCATCAGTAGAAGCTTTACCTACTGCAGCACATTAAAAATTACTTTAGTGCATGCATGGGCAGTCACATTTACTCCTTGAGTTTGCAGACTTAATGGCTATAAGTTGTCCTAAAAGGGCATCAAACTTTGACCCAATGTGGTGTAAATGAACAGAAAAAGTTTGCAATGAAAGAGGAATAATTATTTGCTTTGAGGTAGCAGAAAACTGAAGGCACGTATGGTTGGAAAACAAGAGAGTAAAACAAAGTCAGGATCTTCTCAATGAAGAAGCATTTATGAAGTTGATGTTCCTCTAAGGCAGGACTTCTCAACCTTTTAAAGCCAGGGGTCAGGTCATGCTCTTTCAGACAGCTTCAGGGGCTGGATGGCCATTTTGACCTTCCTCCACCACATGGCACTTCCAGGTGTGGTGGAGGTGATGGTGGGCCACAGGCCGCGTCCAGCCCATGGCTGCAGGTTGAGAATCCTTGTTCTAAGGTTTAAGTTGCCTACCTCTCTCCTAGAGGCCAGTTTGTTTATGCTTATTGGCTAATCTTGATCTTTTTCTTTCCCTTTCCCCCTTGCCTTGATCTCTTTAGGAGACACACAGAAGGGTCAGACAAACCGAACCACCAAGCCGAAGGATGCCCACGTCTGCAGCAGATGCTGTGCTGAATTCTTTGAACTCTCAGATATGCTGCAGCACAAGAAGAACTGTACTAAAAATCAATTAGTTTTAATTGTGAATGAAACCCCCACTTCTCCTCCTGAAGCTTTCCCCCCTGGCTCCCCCACCAGTAATCCAGACAAACAGAGGAATGACACGGTGAATAGCATGGATCGAGTAGAATGTGATGACCTTCCTGAGCAGAACAGCAACAAAGTTGGCAAGGAAGAGTCCATGGATGTGGCAGCATCTGGTGTTAGCCCGGACACAAGTGATAGTTCCCAGAACGTCACCAAGAGTATTGCGAACAGTAGTAACTGCTCCACATTGGGTACCTCAGCTATCACAACCTCTCTACCTCAACTAGGAGATCTGACGACACTGGGCACCTTCTCCATGATCAACAGCAACGTCATCATTGAGAACCTCCAGAGTACGAAAGTGGCAGTGGCGCAGTTCTCTCAGGAAGCGCGGTGCAATGGGGCGTCTGCAAGCAAGCTCGCCGTCCCGGCCCTCATGGAGCAGCTGTTGGCACTGCAGCAGCAACAAATCCACCAGTTGCAACTGATTGAACAAATCCGTCACCAAATATTATTGCTGGCTTCCCAGAGTGCGGACCTGGCAAAGTCATCGAGTCCCTCTCAGAGTACACTGCGAACCTCTGCCAACCCTTTGTCCACATTAAGTTCCCATTTATCTCAACAGCTGGCTGCAGCCGCGGGGTTGGCGCAAAGCCTAGCAAGCCAGTCTGCCAGCATCAGTGGCGTGAAGCAACTGCCCCCTTTACAGCTACCTCAGAGCAATCCTGGCAACCCAACAATTCCATCCACCAGTGGCTCGTCTCCAAACATTAATGTCTCCACCACAGCCATTGCAACGCCGTGTTCCGACAAAGTGGCTACGAGCGCCGGTGGTCCCCAGCTTGGCAATCCACCAGTGACCGGGTCCTCCTCACCCATTTTTGCAATAAGCAGTTTATTAAGCCCTGTCTCAAACCCTCTTCTACCTCAGCCCACCCCGAGCAATTCTGTGTTCTCTAGCCCTTTGTCAAATCTTACGACATCTACCGAGGACTTAAATTCATTGGCTGCTTTGGCCCAGCAGAGAAAAAACAAGCCACCCAACCTAGCCGCCTTTGAGGCAAAGAGTACTTCTGAGGAAGCGTTCTTCAAGCATAAATGCAGGTTCTGCGCCAAAGTGTTCGGGAGCGACAGTGCCTTGCAAATCCATTTGCGTTCTCACACGGGGGAGAGGCCCTTTAAATGCAACATCTGCGGAAACCGGTTTTCCACCAAAGGGAACTTAAAAGTCCACTTCCAACGGCATAAAGAAAAATACCCTCACATTCAAATGAACCCCTACCCAGTCCCAGAACACTTGGATAATATTCCTACCAGTACTGGTATCCCATATGGAATGTCAATCCCGCCGGAGAAACCTGTAACGAGCTGGCTGGATAGCAAACCAGTGTTATCGTCGCTGACGACTTCGGTTGGCTTACCGCTCCCCCCCACAATTCCAAACATTACCCCTTTTATCAAAACAGAAGAGCCGCAGCTAATTCCCATCTCTCGTCCTTCATCCAGCCCATCCTACTCGGTCAGAAGTGACTCCAGTTCTGTTGCTGTGAAAACCACAAATGGGCATCTTGCTGAAGAGGAGGTGGCTAATTTGCAAGCCACAAACAATAAGCCAGAAGAAAAGGCTCCGATGCCCAGTGCCCTTATTAATGTGAACAGTTCAATCCCCTCATCTCCTGCAAACTCTAACAATGGAGTCACACTCAGCAACCCCCTGGTACCCCTCATGTCAGAGCAGTTTAAGGCCAAGTTTCCATTTGGAGGCCTACTGGATGTGACACCGGCCTCCGAGACTTCAAAACTACAGCAACTAGTGGAAAATATTGACAAAAAGGCATCTGATCCCAATGAGTGTATCATTTGCCATCGCGTTCTTAGTTGCCATAGTGCTCTGAAAATGCACTACCGCACCCACACTGGCGAAAGGCCATTTAAGTGCAAAGTCTGTGGCCGGGCCTTCACTACAAAAGGAAACCTAAAGACGCATTACAGTGTTCATCGTGCCATGCCCCCGTTGAGAGTCCAGCACTCCTGCCCAATTTGCCAGAAGAAGTTCACCAATGCTGTGGTCCTACAGCAGCACATCAGAATGCACATGGGAGGCCAGATACCCAACACGCCAGTGACGGAAAACTATCATGAGTCAATGGAATCTGACACGGGCTCTTTTGATGAGAAGAACTTTGATGACTTGGATAATTTCTCTGATGAGAACATGGACGACTGTCCCGATAGCAGCATTCCAGACACACCTAAATCCATCGATGCATCTCAAGATAGCTTATCTTCTTCCCCATTGCCACCAGAAATGTCAAGTATTGCTGCTTTAGAAAATCAGATGAAGATGATCAACGCTGGTCTTGCAGAACAGCTTCAGGCAAGTTTGAAGTCTGTGGAAAATGGTTCAGTGGAAGGGGACGTCATGACAAATGATTCGTCATCCATTGGTGGTGATATTGAAAGCCAAAGTGCCGGGAGTCCTGCTATCTCAGAGTCTACCTCTTCCATGCAGGCCTTGTCCCCGTTCAACAACATGAATGATTACCACAAATCACCAAGTGTTGAAGAGAAACCACCTAGAACTTTGCCGAGTGACTTTGCCAATGGTTGGCCGCTGGCCCTCGCCAATGGCGGCACTTTAGACTTGACTTTGAGCCACCCAGAGAAGATTATTAAGGAAGAGCCTCTGAGCATGCTGTTTCCTTTCAGAGACAGGGGGAAGCTGAGGAACACAGCTTGTGACATTTGTGGCAAAACATTTGCGTGTCAGAGTGCCTTGGACATTCACTACAGAAGTCATACCAAAGAGAGACCATTTATTTGCACAGTCTGCAATCGTGGCTTTTCCACAAAGGGTAATTTGAAGCAGCATATGTTGACACATCAAATGCGGGATCTACCATCACAACTTTTTGAACCCAGTTCCAACCTTGGCCCCTGTCAGAATTCCTCACCGGCGATACCTGCGAACTCCCTTTCATCTCTTATAAAGACTGAGGTCAATGGCTTCATCCATGCCCTTCCTCTGGACAGTAAAGAAACGTCACCCAACCTACTCCCTTCAGGTCCTTTGACACCTTCCGCTACATCCCCGGTCTTGCTTCCAGCTCTTCCCAGACGGACGCCAAAGCAACACTACTGCCACGCATGTGGGAAAACCTTTTCATCATCTAGCGCTCTACAGATCCATGAAAGAACCCACACGGGAGAGAAGCCTTTTGCCTGCACTATATGTGGGAGAGCTTTCACGACGAAAGGCAACCTTAAGGTAGACACACCCATTTCTTCTCTGGTGTCTTTGGTTTTCATTTTAAAAAATCAATCTTTTTCTTAATATTGCTTTTCTATACCCTGTGTATCAGCTGCAGTGCAGGGGGAAATATTGGACTTCTTTTGATGTGGTGAGCATGATCCCTACATGTTTGTTGCTGTTCCTAAGGAAAAGGGTATAGGGTCCATGCATGATCTGATCTTGATGGATGTGGTCATAAAGGCACATGTTTGTAGGTGTCTGTCTTTCTACTTTGTAGGTTCTATGATGACATGGAGCACCGACCGGTGCATACCCAACAGCGGTGCTTAGCACATGAAGTAAAGATCTTCCCTTAGTTACCTAATGCATAATCAGTTGTGTGACATCTTTGGGAAAGGTAGCAAGGAGCTCTTGGGGTGTGTGTGTGGGGGGAATGTTTTCATCTTGTGTATTAAACCACCTGGTTGTGAAGTGCAATACTGATTTGCTTTTTCTAGAATGTACAACTCCAGAGTCTCTCCCCCCCCCCCCCAGAAAAGGAAAAGACACGATCCACAGTAGGTTCCATCACTCAGAAGACCAATAACTTTAGTTTCATGGGGGGAAGGTTTTGTGTCCCTGGTGGGCTACACAGGGTGCCAATTTTTTTAAAAAATATCCAGAAGTCCATGTCTCAATTTTAAAAAAAAATGATATTTGGTATGTTAAATGGTACAGAAGAAGGGGGCGGCCAAAAATGAGATGGCTAGATGGTATTGTAGACACAATGGGCACAGAGCTGAGAGAGTTGAGGAGGATGGTGGAGGACAGAAGTGCCTGGCGGACAGTGGTCCATGGGGTCATCGCAAAGGGTGGGAATCGACTGTGCGACTGAACAACAAACAGAAGCTGTTAGCTGTGATTTACTAAACAGGCAAATTATAATTTCTGGAAGTATCTGCAGGGATGTGCTGGGCACTATGGGATGGCACTGGACAGGGGTGAGGTCGCCAGTTCACCAGCAGAGAAAGAATTGGCTAGTAAAAGGGGTGGCCATCCGGAGGCCAAGGGCCCTAAACCCAACCTCAGAGACCCATGTGTGGCCTTGATGTTGAGATTGCACTTCAGCCATCTCTGACAAACTTCCCATTGAATCCTTCATCTAAAGCTTTTCATATTCTGCACAGCAAACCTCGGGGGGGGGGGGGATGTTCTCGATATTTGAATACTTGCAACATCTCAAGCAAGCCTTTATGTGCAAAATTGCATAGTGAAGTTGCAAGTGTAAACTGAAAATTAAGTTTTGTGTGAATGTTGAAATTGACCTATTTCCCTATCCAAGCTCCTTTGGAGTACAAGTAATACCTCGGATAATGTTTACCTCGGATAATGCTAAAATCGCATAACGTTAAGCAATCTGGGGTGGAGAATTGGATCGAATAACATTAAGGTCCTATGGGATGGATCGGATAACAACCGCTAAAGCCTGTGGGGTTACAATGTATCTCTATGGAGCTTTAACGTTATCCGATCCATTCCATAGAATTTTAACATGCAGTGGATAACACTAAAAATCGGACTTGTGGAACCAAGTCTTAGCGTTATCCGAGGTATTACTGTACTTTGTGTTTCTCTTTCATTCTCCCTCCTATATCTTTCTATCTTATTCTCTTTCTCTCTCTTCCTCCACCTTCTCTCTCTTTCTCTAGCCTTTCTCTCCCCCACCCCCATTACCTTCCTCTCTAAGAGGCTTCTGAAAAGTCATGTGAAAGTATCAGTTGCTGGGTTGTTTGAATTTAGTCTGAGGGGCATACATGCCGAAGGCTGCATGCAGTCTGGAGGCCACAAATTGCCAACCTCTGCCCTAGAACAGTGTTTCCCAAATGCTGGTGTTTGGACTTCAATTCCCAGAAGCTTAAGTCATTTCCCCAAAGCACTGATCAGCCAATGTACTGATTTAGGCTTCTGGGAATTGAAGTCCACCTGTGGGCTGTGTACCCCTTGTTGGGAACCACTGCCCTAGAAAGCTACCTGCAGTCTTACCCTAAATAAGAAGAATGGGGAATGGAGATGCAGAATTTAAGATTATCTTGGCATGTGCAAAAATGATGAATGCCACTGCTAACTAGTGTTTCTTTCAGGTTCACATGGGGACACATATGTGGAACAGCACACCCGCCCGGCGAGGCAGACGGCTTTCAGTGGATGGCCCCATGACTTTCCTTGGAAACAACCCTGTAAAATTTCCAGATGTGTTTCCAAAAGATTTGGCTGTGAGGTCAGGAAATGGAGACCCTTCGAGCTTCTGGAATCAGTACGCAGCGGCGCTCTCCAACGGCTTGGCCATGAAGACAAACGAGATTTCGGTCATTCAGAACGGTGGCGTCCCTCCAATCCCCGGAAGCTTAGCCAATGGCAGCAGCTCCCCGATTTGCGGCTTGACGGGCAGCATGGAGAAACTCCAGAATTCGGAACCTAACGCCCCTCTAGCTGGTCTGGAGAAAATGGCAAGCCGCGAGAACGGGACAAACTTCCGTTTCATGTGTTACGTGGAAGAAGGCAAAGAGATAGTAACAAACTAGGATAGATTTGACGAACATTTGCTGCAGATATTGCAACCTGAGGTTGTGCGTGGGAGGGTTTTTGGTTTGGATTTATTTTTATTTTTTGGTCGTTGTTGTTCTTGTTTCTGGCAAATCGACAAAACAGCAACATTAAAAAGACATTATTTTGTACCCTGTTCGATATCTAGAGTTTTAAAATGGCTTATTTATTAGTGATATACTTCTCTCCGCCCGCCCCTCCTTTTTTTCCTTGGCTTGGCAAACACATTGCAAGCGTTAACTTCGGTCTTCTGTATTTAAAACTAAATGCTAATTGACTAGAGTGCTGTAACATTTATGGCAATACAAGTTGTTCAGTTAGATGGCCTCATTCTGGCATTTATTTTCGACATCCAGCTTCACAGAAACGTTTGGTGGTGAATCCACGATTCATTCCTTCTTGTCTCTCTTCCCGTCTTCTAATGAAAAGTCTGTGTACTTGTACCCTTCAATTCTGCTGGCAATTTTTATTGGCAAATACATTTTAATTCTCCAAAAAAAAAAAAATTACGTGGAGGAATGAAAATGGACCACATAAACCTGAACCATTTCCTTCACAACAGGCTCAGTTGTTTTTCTTGTTTTGCTTTTCAATTTTTGTTCTGAAATTTAAAACAGCTTTAATTTGAGTGGGGTAGAATTTAACTTTCATTTTTCCTCTCCATCCAGAAATGTCCTTTGTATTGTGCTTTTTACTGAAGACGTCTTAGATGTTATTAAGGTGGTTTTTTTGTACAGTAAATAAGCCCGCAGATGATTAGAGGAAAGTGTTGTTCCAGTAGTTTGAAAACTTTTTGCCTTGTAAATATATTCACTATAGAGCGGGGTGGGAATGAGTGCTGGACTTTGTGCTGCTATAAAAGGCATCTTGAACAAACTTACATGGACAAATTTAGATGCTGTTGTATATATATATAAAATGAGAAATATTGAGTTCATTAAAATGTACATATCTTCCCGATGAGCTCAAACCGACTTCTTGACTGAGATCAAGTATAATGCTTGTTTATTTTGTATTAGGTATGGCGGGTGGGGGGTGGGGAGAATACTTTGGACTGTTATATGCACTTTCTTGGAAAGCTGAAAGGAAATAGGTCAACTTTCTTTTAACATTTAATACTTACTAACAGCAGAGATACTGTAATTTTACGCGAGTAATCAAATACAATTTTTTTTCCAACAGATGAAATTGGATTTGTCTCTCTGTGTGTTTAAGGAAGCGGGCTGAAGAACATGGGGAGATTGGTTATACCTGGAGCCAACCTCTGCCTTTCGCTCTGCCCTTTCTTTCGTCTGGTTATTTATCTGGGGAGCTACCTTAAAATAGCTGTGAGCCAAAGGCACTGGGCCAAAATGGCACTCAACTGGAGGATCATAGGCTGAGGAGAGAATAACACATCTGGAATTCACTTTGTCAGCCTTATACTTTGGTGGGGAATCTTAGTTAGAGGCTGGGAGCCAATAGGAAGGGGGAAAACCACCCTGAAGTCTGTTAATTCTGGAATGTCATTGAATGCAGCCTTTTTGAATTGTATAATGTAATTAAGAAGCCATGGATGCAATATATAGGTTTGTCTACAAGTACAGTAAAACCCCGACTTGCGTAAAAAGTCTGTTCCATAGGCTTTTATGTAAATTGATTTTTTAAAATAACTCAAAGCAAACCAAAAGGGAAAAAATGAATTTTATGTAACTCGAAGAAAATCCATTGGGAAAATGATTTTTTAACGTAAATTGAAGTAAACCCATAGGGAAATTAATTTTTGCATAAATAAAAACAAACCCATAGGAAAAATGAATTTTTTTATGTAACTTGAAGCAAACCCATATGAAATTGTGTTATGTAAATCAAGACATTTACGTAAATCAGGACATGGTTTTAGCACAAAATCGTTATGTAAGTCAAATTTTACATAACTCAAGGCATATGTAAGTCGGGGTTTTACTTGTACAGTATAGTGTATTTCTACAAGTATACTGTCAATATATTGGTTTGTCTACAAGTATACTGAACTCACTGACTGAGGTTGGAGTTCTATTTCCATTCCCAGGTACTGCATGATGGAGCGAGCTCCTGTCTCTGTCCCAGCTCCTGCCAACCTAGCAGTTCGAAAGCAAGAAATTACAAGTAGATAAATAGGGACCACTTAGGTGGGAAGGTAAACAGCATTCCATGCACTTCAGAGTTGCCTGCCACTTGTCCATGGAAACATCTGCAGATGCAGAGAGCACTGGCACTTTGGTTATAAACAGAGATGAGCACTGAACCCTAGAGTCAGATACGACTGGCTTTCGAACAAGGGCAGTCTTTACCTTTACCTTTACCTATACTGTAGAACCATTTTCCTGAATCTGGCACCTTTTAGGATAGAACACCAACCAGGCCAAGACAACCAATCCAGTGGCTATTGATGATAAGAGTTGTAATTAGAAAAGGTCATTATTTTCTTTTATTGTTGCCTTTCCCACCACCTTTTTAAAGGAGAAACGGAAAATTGCCAAATATAAATGAGAAGAGAGATCCCTTCTGTAGCTAGGAAATGTGTTCTCTCCATTTCTCTTATGGGAAAAAATACATTTTCTTATTGGGTGGGGGAGGGAACAGTAGGGGAATAATGTCTAGCCCCAACTAGAGTAGATGCAGTGAACCAATGAGATTTATGCATGTCCAGTGGTGAGCATCAGTATGTTCGCACCAGTTCTCCAGAACCAGTAGTCGAAATTCTGGCTAGCCCCGCCCATCCAAGTTTTGAAATAAAGTACAGTAATACCTCGGATAACGCTAAGACTTGGTTCCACAAGTCTTGGTGTTATCCAATTTTTAGTGTTATCCGATGCATGTTAAAATCCTATGGGATGGATCGGATAACGTTAAAGCTCCATAGAGATACATTGTAACCGCACAGGCTTTAGCGGTTGTTATCCGATCCATCCCATAGGACCTTCACGTTATTTGATCCAATTTTCCTCCCCAGATTACTTAACGTTATGCGATTTTAGCATTATCAGAGGTAAACGTTATCCGAGGTATTACTGTAGTCCTAATTCAGGTGCAATGCAGGACTTTCCCCTTGGCCACAACCACCATACTACACCCACAGTGTGGTAGTAAAAATTTTTGGAGCCCACCACTGTGCATGTCTTAATGGAAATGTCTGCCGACACAGACAGTGCTGGCTCTTTGGCTATATAGAGAGATGAGCACTGAACCCTAGAGTGATACAACTGGCTTTTGAGCAAGGGCGACCTATACCTTTACTAACTTTCTACTCAACCATTTATTCCATTCGTCTACTCTAATTAGGTTTAGTAATTAAGGACAGTGAAACACGTTTTATGAAGGATTTTCTGTTTTTGAAATGTCTACCTACCATTCATGATCGTTCTTTACGATTTTCCAGTATCAGTTTCAGTATGACTTGGGACATGGCATGATTAAAATGAGCAGGTGGAGAAGACTGGTCACCTATGGGAGCAGCCATATATAAGGGATTTTTGGGGCTACATGTCCCATAGGTGTGTTATTTTTGATGGTATTATAAAAAGTGGTCTCTTTCATCCTACGTCTTCTGATCTGTAGCTATTTTGAAGATGGAATCATCAGAAATTCAGAATATCCATTGTAGGGTGGAGGACGGTGGTGGTGACTAATGTCACATTTTATTGGCAATTACTATGTGTTCTTTTAAAATGTGTTTTAATAACCTTGAATGTGTGATTCTTCTGTTTCTTGGATTCGCTGTCATCATCGTCGGCTGCTACTTGTATCCGAGTATATCTTTTTCCTGGAAATCAGGAAAAATGCGCCTGGTGTGAATTTGTTTAAGGTGGGTTGCAGCTTGCCATGAAGTGACCCACACAGTATGATCACAGAGCCATCTCCTGTGGCATGTATGAAATGAGACATGCAGGATTTAACAGCAGGACTGCAATGGACTGCCACAGCCTTGAGGATATTAACAAGATGTGCCTTCACAGCCATTCCATCTGGCATGGCCTCTTCCATCTCCATGAACATTGGGAATCAGGATAGGGAAGTGGTTCTTCCTCTGTTCATTTTGTCATTGGGCCCAATATGATGGTTTCCAGTGGCATTTCCTCCAATGAGGGGGCCATCGCTCCACCTGAAGGGGCTCATCCAATCATAGCCATTTGCCCCTTTGGGGAGTCAGGTAATTTACCATCGCCCAACACTCAGCATTGAGTCACTGGCTTATACAGTCTACTCCAATACCGTAGGTGGATGTCCAGACAGACAGAAAGAGTCTACCAGGTAGACTGTTCTATTCACGGTTTTCTTGACTTTAGATGGAACAGCTCTGAACGATGAAGTTGTCTGCATCCAAATCAGTGTCTCCAGAATGCCTCCTTCTTCCTGCACTTCATCCCTCCCCCATTTATTTTAACTTGAATGATCAGCTGGAACAATCCATATTTTGAGTTTCTCAGGGTTTGCTCAAAGTAGTTGGTCCAGCTTTCTGCTTTGGATGTCTCCTGTGACTGTTTGGGACTTTTAAGGCCAAGTGTTTTGAGTTTGTTTTGTTTTTAAAAAGTTCATTGTGTTGTGGCTCTCCTATGTGAGCTGAAGTCCAAAGGAACCACAGGAAGCAGGCCGGTTAAGTGGAGAAATTATACTGGGGTTTATTGGAATAGGATAATGTATAAAGATGCCACTCAGAGTGAAAAGTTGGTGCTGAATTGTTCGTAACAAGCAGTACCTGACCTGAAAGTGTTGAACAGGGTGATATGATGGTCTGTGTTTAGTGATGCCAAAATTCCTTCTTTGGTGTAGAGACTGGGTTTAGTGAAGGTTCAGGATCCTTTCCAATTCAATGGTTCCTGTTTTGTGTTCTTTACAACATGTTCTAATAGATTGACTCCTTATGCATTGCCAAAGAGCTGTGTGTGTGATCTTCTTTATTTTTTTAATTTTCCTTTGAGCTTGAAATATGTCCATGCTGTTGAGCAATCTGACAACTCTTGACAGCTTAATCCTAATGTTTAAGATCCTAATCATAGGTGGGTAGATGAAAATCTATAGGATGCCTCAATGCAAATTTTGAAATAACTGCAAATAGATCTGAATTCACTGGGGATATTTGCCGACGGGACTGCTTTTGTTTGGCTTGGCTTTCTCTCTTCCACACTGTTGGGTGCTGGTCCAAGAAATAGAATTACAATCCCCCTTCCCAAGTAGAATTCTGTCTTACGTATTTTATGATTTCTTAGTCTTTACTCATTCACTTTAGTACTTCTTTGGTGGTCCCTCGCTTGTTTCAAGAAACACTTTGCAAACTGTGATGAATCCACTTTCCAAATGCTGTTATCATTTTTTATATAGCAGGTTCTATTAAAGGTTTTAATTCCATGCCATCCAGAAGGGATGAGAATGCATTAAGCCTATAAAATAGGAGTTATCAAACTTTTTAAGCCAGGGGCCAGGTCACGCTCGTTCAGACAGCTTTGGGGGCCGGATGGCCATTTTGCCCTTCCTCCACCACATGGCACCTCTGGGTGTGGTGGAGAGGCAGTGGGGTCCCCACATGAAATGGCACCACAGGCCACAGGTTGAGAATTCCTGCTATAAAATGTGCATCCTTCAAAGCCAGTGTTTAGTCTTTGTCACGTTTTACTTTCTTCCACTCCAGGATTGGGGAAGTTAGTTTTTTAAGGAGCCTGAAGCCTCTTTGCACTTTTAAAAATGCTGAAGCAACAACATACCTTTTTTTAAATCAAGCTGGGAGTGTATTTACAGTCCATTTCTGTTCTGTTTTTCAACTTTCGTTTGCTGCTTTGGTTTGGAAGAAAAGAAAAAAATCCCTTAGATCCCATACAAGTTTGTTCACCATGATTAGCATTTTATGACGCTTTGCTGGTGCAGACTGTTAAGTGAAATCCAGGGGTTTAGTCATCATAACTGGTGTTAATGGTGCTAAAGAATTTCTGGTTCTCTGATTGTCAAATCTGGCTGTCAAACGATGGTCGTAAGCCAACTGAGATGAACGCTTGTCATTGGAAGAAAAAAACCAACCCAAAATAGGGAGGCGAATTCTCCAACTGCTCAAATTTGGCAACAGTATCAGGGTTCAGGATTGTATTCAGTATTATGGGGTGTGTGTCAGTTTGGTTTTAAAGCATTCTATATGGAAGCAATTACCAAATACTTAAAATCAGAGTGGAAAACATCTTCCCTTCCTCCCTGGAAATCTGGATGCCATTGTCTTTCCCCCAGTTACAAAACCAGACTACCAGGTGATTGGGATCAAAATGGGGTGTTGTTTTTTTAAAGAGAGAAAATTGGTCTCAACCAATAGAGACACTTGATGGACAAGCTAAATTGACTGCCTTTACAACTTTGGCTTTAAGAATGATTAATTTAAGGCATCCCTCCATTCACCCGGAACCCTCTCCCCACCCCAAAGTGAAATCCTAGAACACCTCATCTCAGCAAGCATGGCAGTTGGGGAATACACTCTCTATGAGGGACTCATGTGGCTAAGATGCTGACTGGAAGGTGGCAGGTCAGCAGTTTGATACCCAAATACTGAAGGACGGGATGAGCTCCCGTCTCTGTCCCAGCTCCTGCCAACCTAGCAGTTTGAAAGCAAGAAATTGCAAGTAGATAAATAGGGACCACTTTGGTGGGAAGGTAAACAGTGTTCTGCGCACTCTAGTCATACCTGCCACATGACCACAGAAGCGTCTGCAGAAGCAGACGTTGCTGGCTCTTCAGCTATGAAACAGAGATGAGCACCCCACCCTAGAGTCATATACAACTGGCTTTCATGCAAGGGTGGCCTTTACCTTTACTGTTGTTGCTATACACAAACAACTAGCTCTGGCCATTCACTGTGAATTAAGGAATAAAGATGCTTTTAAGCCGAGTCTCAGCCAAGAAACCGGTGATCAGAACTCATTTTACACAAAAATCCATTCTGGCCCACCATTCTCTGACAAATCAGGCAGAGAGAGCTTGCAAATGCCTTTCAGCCCAGTGTGTGTGTGGGGAAAAAGTATAAATCCTCTTTCCTTGTCTCAGGCAGATACTTGGCTTGCTTCAAAAGAACGATCCCTCCCTGCAACTACTTTGTGTACAGCTGCCAACTTTTCAAGAGACTGCAATAGCTCTGTGCATGTTTTAAACAGCATTGCACAGTCCGAAAAACTGTGATGCATTTCCCCCGCCGCCACCACGTTGCATATATTATAAGCTGCCTGGGCCTACACCATGAATTGTGGTCAGTTGCTCAAAAACAGCCTGGTTTGGGGGTCAGTTGGCAACCATCCACTTCCCATCTTCCATTTGGCACAGAGTCCTTCCACATCAGTCTACTTCGTGGTTTGGACTGGGGCGTGCATGTCCATTTATGACCCTGGATTAAGCAAAGGATTGATTTACTTTAAATGAAAACCCCTCCTTACCCACTGAGGCTAGAAGAGTCTTCCTTGCCCCATTATACAAAAGTTCTCCCAGTCTTCATTTAATCGAAGCTGGAGTTTAGAAAAGGAAAGACCACAAATAGGACTCAAATTAGGAGGAACTCAACTTATACCAGATGAACAAGATGTAATGAGTAATGCCATGAGGTCTTTTACAAAGGCAACATAAGACCTCTAGTGTCTTACTCTCTTCCCCAGTTACATTTAAAGCAGGGGTTCCTAATCTAAAGCCTGTGGGCTGGTTACAGTTCATGGTAACATTTCATGTGGCCCCCCGCACCTTTCCAAGGGCATTTGAAAAAGAAAATGGCCATCCCCTTTGAAGCTGTTGGGACAAAATGGCCACCCCCTTCATGCAGGCAAGGCAAAATGGCCATCTGGCCCAAGAAGCTGACTGAGAAAGTGTGACCTGGCCTCTAGCTTGAAAAGTTTGGGAACTCCTGATTGAAAGGAATAAGAGTGACCATCTCTCCATAAAGGTTTCAGGAATGGCTTACCTGGAGATGGCAGAGGTTGAAACCGACGTGATCCACACCTAAAGCAGTAGATCTTTGTGTTAATATGTGGAATCCAGTCATCTCTGGCTTGTGGCTACCCTACAAATGAGTGACGTCTAAACTGTGTCCTCAACAGCCTTGCTCAGTTCTTGCAAACTCAAGGCAATAGTGCCTTTTACAGAGTCAATGCATCTCATTATTGGTCTTCCTCTTTTCTTGCTGCCATATTTTTCTAGAAGCAACTGAACTACCTCTAAGATATGGCATACCTCTGGGGGACTGCAGTGGCTTAGTGGTTAAGATGCTGAACGTGATGACTGGAAGGTCAGCAGGTCAGCAGTTCAAGACCCCAAATACTGCATGATGGAATGAGCTCCAGTCTCTGTCCCAGCTCCTGCCAACCTAGCAGTTCGAAAGCAAGAAATTGCAAGTAGATAAATAGGCACCACTTTGGTGGGAAGGTAAACAGTGTTCTGTGTCTAGTCTTGCCTGCCATATGTTCACAGAGACAGTACTGGCTCTTTGGCTGTAAATAGAGATGCACTGAACGCTATAGTCAGATGCAACTGGCAATATAGTAAAACACTGGATAACGCTAAGACTTGGTTCCACAAGTCTTGGTGTTATCCGATTTTTAGTGTTATCCGATGCATGTTAAAATCCTATGGGATGGATCGGATAACGTTAAAGCTCCATAGAGATACATTGTAATGGCACAGGGTTTAGCGGTTGTTATCCGATCCATCCCATAGGACCTTAACGTTATTCGATCCAATTCCCCCCCCCCCCAAGAATACTTAACGTTATGCGATGTTAGTGTTATTTGAGGCAAATGTTATCCGAGGTATTACTTATTGAGAAACAACTCAAGCAGCAAAACATTGGTCAGATTTCCTTTTAACATGACCCTTCTTCCAAGGAGGTTAAAATAAGATCTGTACTTCCTTTTGCTTTTCACACCAGCCCTTTAAGGTTGATTAAGCCAAGAGAAAGTTCTAAATGGAATTGTGCGAACAAGCCCTTCTATTTCTTTCACCTCCCTAACAGGCCCAGATAAAATTATGGGAATGAGGGCTTTGCATCGGTTCCATGCAGCTGATGTGCTCAAAAAGCTTTTTATAAAGACAAAACTCTTGCTTTATTAAAATTCTTGGAAGTGCAGGCACAGGATACCAGCTGGGTTCGAACAAAGAGCCTGAAGCTTCTTTGTTTATATATATAGAGAGAGAGATAGAGAGAGAGAGTTGAGATCAGGTGCTGTGCTGCTGCCTACAAGCATCTGTGGAAAGGGCAGAAACAAAACGCAGCAATGAAGAAGAATGTGGAAGGCTGTGAAATAACTTCAGGCTCCATTATGCTGTTATTCCTGCAAGTATTGAATAATGGCTGGGACTGCAGTGGCTCAAGTGGTTAAGATGCTGAGCTTGAAGACTGGAAGGTCGGGATTCGATATCCATGTACTTTACAACGGAGTGAACTCCTGTCTCTGTCCCAGTTCCTGCCAACCTAGCAGTTTGAAAGCAAGAAATTGCAAGTAGATAAATAGGTACCACTTCAGTGAGAAGATAAAGAGCATTCTGTGCACTCTGGTGTCTAATCATGTCTGCCACATGTCCACAGAAACTTCTGTAGACGGAGACAGCGGTGGCTCTTTGGCTATAAACAGAGATGAGCACTGAACCCTAGAGTCAGATACGACTGGTTTTCATGCAAGGGTGACCTTTATCTTTACCTTACCAAGTAATGGAACGATTTCTAGATTATTATTTTTGTGCAATTAATGGTTCAGAAGCACCCATTATAACAAAACTAGGGGACCTTATGAACTCTGGATTTGATCCACATTTGCACAACAGCTGTGACAGCTGCAGCTGGAGAAAAAATGGGTGGGGTGGGGTTTGACACTCCTGTCATTTCCATTCCACACGTTGCCAATGAGTAAACACTGCAGTGGCTTAGTGGTTAAGACGCTGAACTTGAGGACCAGACAATCAGCAGGTCAGCAGTATGAGATCTGACAGAGTGAGCACGACACATTGAGCTCCCATCCCTGGCTCACCTCCTGCCAACCTAGCAGTTCGAAAGCAAGAAACTGCAAGTAGATAAATAGGTACTGTCTTGACAGTAAAGGTAACAGCATTACATGTGCTCCAGTGTCTAATCATGCCTGTCACATGACCATGGAAACATCTGCAGATGCAGAAAGCGCTGGCTCTTTAGCTGTAAATGGAGGTGAACACTGCACTCTAGAGTTGGATACAACCATGGAATCACGTTCTCTCACATGTTCTCAGCTGCTGATGTTTTTGTTTTTGTGGGTTGTTGTTTTGTTTGTTTCTTAATTAAGACAGGGATGCCATTCTTCCCCGTCTCTGTAATGAGTTTTTAGCCCTTTTTAAAAAACAGACTGTGCCAGAATTTCACACACCATGTAAGGCGACTCGTATTCCTGGGTGACCGAAGCACAACAATGGGGTTCGGTTCCTTCTGTTGGCTTTGTCAAAAGCGGTAATTAACCAACCTTTCTTCCCTGGAGCTGTGCATATTCATGCTGGCACCATCAGTGCAAAGAAGAAAGCAAATAAAATGGTCATGGAGCCTTCGGAGGCATTTAAACAGAGGGATAAATCAATCAGTGTTTGTCAAATGGATAAAACAAAGGCAAAAAGCGGAGGGAGCCAAGAAGGGCCCTCTTACCTGAAAGCTTTTAACAGCATTTGGGGCTGCAAAGTAAAAATAGCCACACGCATCAGGAGAAATTATTTGTGTCTGACAGGGTTGGGTTTGCTAATTTTGTTCTTTTGCTGGTTCTTGTGCATTGCCTTTCTGGCTTGTCCAGTGATCTTAGGAACAGAAGTGTATGAGCAGTGATCCTTCTTTTCATCAGTGAAAGCAGTCTCAAAAGCAGGAGTTCTCAACCTTTTAAAGCCAGGGGCCGGTCATGCTCCCTCAGATGCAACAGGGAGTCTGCTGGAACGGACTGATGCTGGTTTGATTTCAATTCAGCTCCTCATTTCGGCCACATGGACCTGAGACTACAGCCTTTGAAAGTCTTGGCTGCAAACTCAGCTGCTTCTGAGCAGAGGCAGGCAAACAGGGCGGGGAGATTTGAGTGCTTTGTCCAAATGGGAAAACGCTACGGACTGAACATCGCGCGAATTGCTGGTTCCTAGTATTAATCTTTATTTCAAATTAGAACGGACGGCATGCTTTTAGGCCGGTAATAAACCCATAGTGAGCCATCACATGCTGTCACCACTTTCCACTGGGCTCTTATGGGCCAGCATATTGATTGGACTTTGAAGGAACACAGCAGCTAACTCTTCGGTAGCAAATATGGGTTGAATTGATCTCTTTTTGACCAAGCTCTCTGCTCTCTTTCTCTACACTCCCCCCCCCCTCCAAGACACAACTCCTGCTGAAATGATTTATCAAGGATGGTCTGGAAAGAGCAATCCTTTGCTTAGCACCTGTTTAAGACTCCACACACTGGTTAACTTTTAAAGGCTGGGAAGAGAAGCAAAATACAGTGGTACCTCGCTTAAAGAGCATAATGCGTTCCACAGGATTGCTCTTTAAGCGAGTTTGCTCTTTAAGCGAAACACTGTTGTAAATGACCAATTGTGGGGGGGGGGTACTGCAAACCCCAATTTATTTGTTAAGAGAGTTTTTGGTTGGTTTTATTTGTTAAGCGAAGCGAACATTCAGAGAAAATTCTGCTCTTTAAGCGAGTTACTCTTTAAGTGAAATGCTTTTTATGCGAGGTTTGACTGTACAGATCCAAGTTTCACATGCCTACGGACCTCAGCTGAGTCATCCGTTTGCCCAATCTGATATATTTCATCACCGCCTTTTCCCAGCCGATGTATTGATTTCGTGTTTTGCGGTTTTTATAACACAATTTCAGGGCTGTTGTCGTTTAATGAGCCGTGTTCTTATGATGTTTAAAGAGATCTGGAGCAGTTGTTGAAATAAATATTATGGATCGCCCACTCCTTCACAGCCTCTCCATCCCTCCTGCCTCTCTCTTTGTGTTTAATAATAATAATAATAATAATAATAATAATAATAATAATAATAATAATAATAATAATAATGAGACCCCCCCCCCCAGGAAATAAAGCTAGGGGGTGGGATGTACATCCAGCTGAACAATGGGGACATGTGTGAGTTCCAAGATCAAAGCGTTTTGGAGAAACAAAAGAGGGACCAATTTAGGCATCCCCCCTCCCCCGACCACACACAGGAAACGCACCTGCAATGCAATAAAATGTTGTTGTTGTTGCTTCAGCCGTTTGAGCCCAGTGGATTCCAATAACGTTTGATAGGAAATGATGGGGGAAGGAAGGCCTTGCATGGATGGGGTATTTTATTAGAACCCCCGGCTTCCCAAGCTGTGAATAACTGAAATGATACACTTGTGGACGCTTGTCGCATCCACGATAATGGTGGCTGACAGGTTTTATTAGCTTAAGGAAGGACTTTTCAGCATCAGAGATTGGTATTTTATTTGGTGGCTTTGAATAGAGGAAGCTGAGGGATGGAGGAGGTTAAATTTTCATGGTTGGCTTGGGGTTGACACCTGTGTCCTCCTCCTGGATCTCAGGTGCTCCATCTTGAATTTTATCTTCTGATTATTATGTCTTATTTTGTAAATCATTTGTAACTGGGCCAAGGGAAGGTGTCTCACATATTTAATTTCTTAAACACCTTGTACATGAAGTCTCTCTAGACAGAAATGGACAATTATGATACTGTACTCCAGATGTCTTTGGATGTTGTTGTTCAGTTGCACAGTTGAGTTTGACCCTTTTATGACCCCGTTGACCACAGAATACCAGGCTCCTTCAGAGTCTGTCTGGATCCATGCCCACTGGGTCAACAACGCTGTCTAACCATCTCACCCTTTGCTGTATCTTCTCCTTTTGTCTTCACTCTTTCCTAATATTAGGGCCTTCTCTAGTGAGTCCTCTCTTCTCATTTGGTGGCCAAAGTATTTGAGCATCAGCTTCACTATCTATATCCTTCTAAGGAGAAGAGTTGATTTTCTTTAGGATTGACTGGTTTCATCTCTTTGCAGTTCAGGGGACTCTCAAAGGTCTTTTCCAGCACCACATTTTAAAGACATCTGTTCTTCTGCACTCAACCTTCCTTATGGTACAGCTCTCACAGCCATGCATTAGTACTGGGAAGACCATTGTTTTATCTATGCAGACCTTTTTTTTTTTTGGCAAGGTGATGTCTCTACTTTGGACTACAGTTCCCATAATGCTGCTCCATTGGTTGAACTGGCTAGTGCTGATGGGAGTTGCAAACCTCAAACATCTAGAGAGCCATATTGCTCAGTCTTCTTTCTGGGAACATGTTAAATTTCAGTTGATAACTCCCAGAATCTTCTCACCAATGTGGGCAGTGAAAACTCTGGAATTTCTACTATGTCCCATGCCTACAGGTAGATTGGGCTGAGAAGTTGTTGTTGTTTTAAGATCAACAATTTAGAAACACTGCATCAGATTACATCCATACTGGCTGATAAATTATGGGATTTGTGGTTCAGAAAGTACTAGGTCTAAGCTCTGAGAATACAGGTTTCCCTTTAAATGTAGTACTCTGCAAATTTAACTGGGTCAGGTTAAGTGCCCTCAGATATCATGCAGACATACACAAGCACACAGCTTATTGTATCCTTGGGTTAAATTTCAGAATTGTGATGTTTCCTTCTGGTTTGTTTATTTGTGATTACGATAATTCTGCTCCACCAGTTCAGCTGGAGAGCAAGATTTTGTACTGGAGGGTGGGGGCAGAAGATAAGGGTTATAATGAAAGGCTTCTCCTCACCTCCTACTTCTGTACACAATCAAGGCTTTTAGCTAAAAACATCTTTCACAAAGATTTTTCAATAGCAATTGTTTCTCCTTCCCTGGGCCAGCCAAACACACGATACCAGGGTAACCTAAGCTCCCGCAATCTGTTTCAGACCAGTTGAGGAACCAGTGTGCTTAAATGTCACTGTGAAGATTGTGTTACTTGATCATGGAGTAAAATCTTTCTTTTCTCCCGCTTGCCCTTCCCTCGTTTGTCTTCACAGGGAAGCCCCCTGCCATTCTCACCCAATCTCATTTGTTATGTAGAAGCGGGAGTTGCAACCAAAGTGATCTTTTGACCCTTTTAAGAAAGTTCCTTTTTCTCTCTCAACAGGTGCCTCCTGGCAAAGATTTGACCACAGGTGGTCTCCATAAAGACTTGCTTCTTCAGAAACAGCTTAAATGGCATTGACAGTTAATATGTGGAGAAGGAAGAAGAATTGTTTGTTTGTTTGTTTATTTGTTGGTTGGTTGGTTGGTTGGTTGGTTGGTTATGCTGTCTTTCTCCCTGTAGGCCAGAAATTTTTAATCTGTGGCCTGTGGGCTGCATGTGGCCCATGGCACCATTTCATGTGGCCCACCACCACCTCCACCGCACAAGGAAGTGTCATGTGGTGGAGGAAGGATAAAGTGGCCATCTGGCCCCCAAAGCTATCTCAGGGAGCATGGCCCAGCCCCCAGCTTAAAAAGGTTGAGAACTCCTGCTGTAGGGGACTCAAGGTGGCTCACAATGGTCCAAGGCATACAGTAATAACAAGCAACCAGAGACTAATGGACAAGAGGTGCATACGTTTTGAAACATAATCCTTCACTGATGTTGAATTAGAGATTATAAACAGAGCAGTACAAGATCCAGGCCTAAACATAACTTACAAAGCAACTAAACTTCTTCTTCTTTCATGTCTAGGCCAGATGGAAAACTGCCAAAATGAAGGGACCTTTGGATGAGTTCATTCTGCAGTTCCTTTTGCCTGACCTAGTGTGAGAAATGTTAGCTGGCGACACAAGGGTTACCAGGGTATACCCAATTGTGGTTCAAAAATATCACAATCTACAAGGAAGCTCTTTCTGTGTAACCCAGCAGTTAAACTGAAAAGTAAATAACAGAGGAAAGAGAGGAGACCAAGAGGGCTACTGTAAAACAAGAAGCAAAAGCTAGAAAAGATTTTGAAGAACTAGTGGTTAGTGATGAATTAACTGACACAATTAAAATTTAAATGAAAATGGTAGAAAGAATTTGATTGCCAAAACTGAAACAAGTTGATAAGAAAAAATTGCCCAAAAAAATTGAAAAAAATGAATGAAGCTTTCCATATTATACCAACAGAAACATTAGATTTAAAAAAATCCATTAATGTATGGAACAGCTTATGTTACTGATGAATTGGATTTGAAAGTCAAAAAGAATCAAATTATTAAGAAAATAAAACAAAAAAGGGACATTTTGCTTGGAGTTGAACATTAAAAACATTTGCTAGGATTTGAGTAATCAGTAGAATTTGAGACAAAGAAATCTAAAAGATAGGAAGCCCCAGAGAAGCCTGATAACAAGGTATGACTTGAGCGATGAAACTGCAGTTAGAACTGAAAAGTTGAAACAAAGAGTTATGGCCATTGCAGAATAGATCAAGCAATATGATAATGAAATAATGCAGTTTCCGCAAAATTCACAGTTTTGAGTTAGCCAACATTATTTTTACAAGGCTCTTGAAAATGGGCATGGAACCACTACAAATGAAAACACTCTGAAATTTTGGGAAAAGGTTAAAGATTTCATCCAACCTATGTTGCTCTTTCCTAATCCCCTCTTGCTTTTTTGGCAAGATATTGCATAAATTCCCAACAAACTCCAAAATTTGAGATTTTGGAAAGTTGAAGATTGGGGAACACAAAAATGGCAGATTTGCTTATCCCTAGATCAGAAGGATTTATGATGTGAGCCAGTGCAGCTTTCTTAATTTTCTAACAGTTTGGAGGAACTGTGGAATTGCTGGATTCCAGAAATATCAGTGATACAGAGCGTGCTACAATTATTTACAAAATAATTTATTCATTGCCTCTTTTATGCTGAAGAGATATTAACTGTCAAAGCAAAAAGTATGATATATTAATTCTCACCCAGCATGTTGCTGTCAGTGTAAATTAAACAAGAATTAATAAACTGTAATTCACATTCTTGAAAGAGTGACTTCTTTGAAATTATCACATTTAATTATAAAATAGTATTATTTGGAAATATTTATTCATGTTAATGAAGAGCTGATATGCATACATTTCAAGTGTGGAGTAATTCCTTCATCTTTTGCTTTTTCATGAGTGTTTCTAGGGCTGCGATAGCTCAGTGGTTAAAAAACTTGCCTTGTTAGCTGGAAGGTCAGCAGGTCTTCAGTTTGAGACCTGAGTGCTGCATGACAGAATGAGCTTCTGTCTCTGTCCCAGCTCCTGCCAACCTAGCAGTCTGTAAGCAAGAAATCTCAATTAGATGAATAGGTAACACTTCGGTGTGAAAGTAAACAGCATTCTGTACACTCTGGTGTCTAGTCATGGTTGCCTCATGACCATGAAAACATATGCAGATAGCATTGGCTTGTTGTTTCTAAATGGAGATGAGCACCCAATCCTAGAGTCGGGTTCAGCTGGCTTTCGAGCAAGGGTGACCTGTTCCATTACCTTATTGAATGAATATAAGCCCATGATTATAATTAAACACTTAAAATACTTTTGGTGTAGAAACAAAGAAGGGAAGGAGAGAAAGATGAGCAAATGAGAAGCTTTCTTCTCCATCATATCTCTGAAAACATGAACCATGACAAAATTGAATACTCCTAGTGGCCTTAAAGATCATTAAAAAGGGGGGAAGGTTAACAATAATAAGGATGGGAAAAGAGAAGCTCAGCAGACTTGGAAATCTATAGGGTGGGAATTAAATGCTATAATCAGATTGTTTGTGTAGTCATTTACCATCGGATTTTCTTGCTGTGCAAGCAGAGGGACTGATCGAGACAGGCCATTTCAGAGAGTAACAAAGTGCGCCAATAACAAACACGGGATTAAAGGAATATTGATAGCCCATGACAACCAGCTTCCTGAGAAATGCTTCTTGGTCAAATAGCAGCAATCATTAAATATATGAGGGTCAGTCAATTTAATCTGCTCTTTTTATATGGATTGATTAGTTTAGTAAAAATAACACCGCACAGAGACAATTAATGGCTCGCCTCCTGTAACTCTTCAGGAGAGAAGATTCTGCCTCTTGTTTGTTTCTTTCAGGGGAGGCTTAAATAAGTAGCTTTCAGGCTCACAGGGTGGTATTTTTACTTGTTTTTTCAGGAGGAGAAACCTTGGGCAATGCAGAGAATGTCTGGATACAAATTACATCACAACAAGCCTAGCAATATACATTGTGCCCTCGTGCATCTTCACAGGCCAAATCGAAAATCACGCTTTCTTCACTTCTCAGTAAGTGAGCGGAGGGGAATCAGTCTCACGGATGATTTGTGTGAGACCAACTTTGTGCACATTTCCGTAAATGCTCAGCCATTAAAACTGCAATCCATGTCACCTTGGTTTTGCAAGGGCCATTAACAATTTATAAGCATTGGATGGGTTGCTTGTATCTTTGTAAACAATCACGCTGCCTGCTTGTATGATGTGCTTGTTCAGTTTCAGGAAGGATAAAGATGCTGAAGAAAGTTCTCGAAATTCTCTGGTAGACAGCTGAAATGCCCCCCGATGATTTCAGAACAGAAATGTAGGTAACGACAAACAACAGTTACTCCTAGATTTCTGTGGCTTAGTGGTTAAGAAGCGAGTTCAATGACCAGGTTCTCTCTTCTTCTACACTCAATCCTCACAACAATCCTGCTCATCCAATAGTTTCATGGCCATTCAGAGATTTGAACTGTGGTGGCTTAGTGCTGAGTTTAATGACTAGAAGGTCCTTGTACTGTTGCACAATATTTTGGAGGGCAGATTCGAAAGGGTTCTTCCCTGGGGCAAGTTGTCGTAAAAAAGGATTCTGGGAAGGAAGAGAAAAGTTAGGAAACCACAGCAGAAAGAGGGTGTGGAGGTACATTTCAGGAGACAGAAAATGGGGGGAGGGATAAACCACATTTGGATGGGGGAAGGAGCACCTTCTTTAAAATATAAACATTTTAATTTTTGCCCCTGCCTTCTCGGTTTTTTTCGCAGAAGTTCTTGATCTTTGCTTTGGCAGTAGCCAGCCATATTTTTAGTTTGAACAGGCTTTCATTTGTAAAAATATAAGGTTGATGTGGGAGCCAAAGTAAAGGTAAGAAGCCATTTCAGTATTTATTATTTCATGGTTTCACTTATCCCTAGCATACCGTGTATCATTTCGCTCCTAATCCTCAAGAGCTTTCTCATTATGGAAGCTTGAAGTTTTCTGCGGCAGGGAACATACAGAGGTGCCGGATTTGCTAAGGAGGTGCTAGAGGGGCAGAAATATTATTTGGCTCAAATTTTTGTATCACGCAATGGTACAAACTAAGAAGAAAACCCTTTTTTAAATCATCCAGGGCATTAAAATGTTTTTTAAAGGCTCTACTAAGACAGAACAGTAAAAGATGCTTGACCTTTAAATCTTGTTTGACTTTTGGCGGGTGATCAAACTCATTATTTTTTTTAATGGGCGTATCCTTGTAAGAAATCTACAAATAAATTCATATAGGATGTAAACTCTTAAATTAAGGCATGGAAGTTTTATGAGAGAAAAAACTAACACAGGGATCCATATATATGCTGTACTTCCGAATCATTTGACAACTGAAAACAGTGAGATGCCTGTGTCTAGTAGTATTTCAACTCCAAGAAATATGGGTGACTGGAACGTACCCAAACAAGGGTCGCCACGGCGAGTGGGCGGCAATATAAATTTGAACTAATAAATAAATAAATAATAAATAAATAATACCAAGCTTGGAAGGTAACTCTTGTGAGGAATAGTTGAAAGAGCAGGGTCTGTTTGGTTTTTGGGACTTCAATTCCCAGAAGCCTAAGTCAATTTCCCAAAGCATTGATCAGCCAATGTACTGTCTTAGTCTTCTGGGAATTGAAGTCCCTGTGGGGCCTGGGCCCCACATTGGGAACTAATGGTTTAGCTGGAAGAAGAAACAAGGGCCACAGTTGTGGACTTCAAATATCATCAGCAGTCTACCACAGTCTACAGACAATCTCTTCCATTGCTTTGTTAATTAAAAAAGGTCCTTCATTCAGAAAGGCTACACATTAGGAGGAAGAAACCATCCACCTTATTTTACCTTTACCTTTATTAGCTTATGAATGCCTTGGAATAAAACGACAGGGTTTCAAATTTTAGTTGTCCAAATATTTTCTTTTCAGAACCTTAAATAAAGTCAACTTTTCATTTACAACTCACCTTTCTGCTGGTCCAGAAAATGCTATGACACTGATGATCATTTGCTCTAGAGCAGTCCTACTAACATTAATGCAACTGTTCTAGAGGAAAGGAAATGTGATTTATAAGATGAATGACTTATTGATTATATATATATATATATATTAAAAACACTGAAAACCTGGGAACATAATTACCAAAGTTGCTTAACCTCTTTCTCTTTAAGTACTGTATCAGTAGTTCATCAATGGTCTCTCTCTCTCCCTCCCTCTCTCTTTTTACCAAATTCCACAGACTTTTAGCAGATGAATGAATCTTCCAACTTTTGACATAAAGTGTTCACATTTTGCTTCCCCTTCTCTTCCGAGGTTTATTAGTCTCTGTAGCTTACCACTGCCCGAGTAATTTCTTCTATCTGTCCTTATTAGGCAAAATCAATCGAGCATTGGCAAAGCAATGCATTGGGAACCATAGAATCCTGTTAACATTTGCCAGTACATTTGACAGATACTAGAGATGCTTTTTTGAGGGCTGCAGGAATTCCAAAAGAATCTTCAATAATCTCCATTAAAAGGGAATGTTTTATGAAGTAATGCTCACATGGATGAGTTGAGTCGTCCTTGATTCCAATTTTAATAGTAGTAATAAAGTCCCCCCCCCAATCAATATATTAATTATATAAATTAAATATGTCACATCCTTAATTTCATGTGTTTTGCATTGGTTCTGGTCATCTTCTTTTTCTTTCATGTCCCAATCAAACCCTGGATTGCTAAAATGAAGCCACTTTCTTGGCTTTGTCGTTGGCCAAACTTAAGTCCTCATCGGTGCATGTTTCTGGCAGTCATCAGCAGAGCAGTAAATGAGCCCATAGATTCTGTATCTCTCCACATTCACACAGCATGTTGTTGTCCGCTAGCAGCCCCCACTTGAGCATGTTGGTCTTGCACTTAGGGACTCTGACACTCAGCCTGTTCAGGGTCCTCCAAGTGATGTAGGGGAGACTGAGGCCTTCAGCCATATCTTCCTTTAATGCTGTTCCTTGTCCAGTGAGCACCTTCCTCCATTTTCTAGTTTACTTTTGCTCTTGTGTACCCTTAAGAATGTTTGTTCTTGCCATAAAACTCTTCCTGGATCTGAGCAGGGGGACTTGAGGCTTATATCTATTCTGGTCACCAGGCTTGGAGTCGTCAACCTCCTTTTTTTCTGAATTGCTGGGAACCAAAGAGCTTGCGAATTACCTGTGAACCACCCAAAGAGAGCACTGAATGCTATGGGATGGTATATAAGTGTAATTTCTATTGGTACTAGGATATTTTGTGGGCCATTATAAAAGTCAAGGCACCAGACTAGCCAAATGTGCAGAAATGCATGTCTTCAGTCCCCAGATTAATCTCCCCTTTGAAGATCTTTCCTGATGCCATCAAAAGACACATTTAAGATCCTTCCACACAACCAACTTGTGGTCAAGCCTACTCAAGCTCAATGTGTCCAGTGCTCGTTTCAGTTCACTAGAACCCTTCCTGGTTCAAGACACAGTGCATTAATAAATACATATTTGGGTTTCATGCTGAGATGGATAGTTTTAATATAGCAACACCATCACTCCTCTTTAGAAGGTCAGATGAAATACAGATATTCAGAAAGATTTATGCAGCAAGACAAAGAAAGTATGGTCTACTGGTGTCCCCAGATCCATAAATCCTCTTAGTGGCTAGTCTTGTTTGAATCAAAACATAAATGAACCAAAGTTAAAGCAAACAACAAATTCAGGAGGTTGCAGTATGCCTGCCTATTTCTTGTACTTCATGGTAATAAAGTTTTTCCCCCTCCTCTGCCACTATTTAAATTATGACTCCCTTGTTGTCCAAATAATTTAGCCTGGCTCCAGGTTTCAGACAGTCACATCTCAGATAGCTCTTGGATGGCAGGGAGGTTGTAATGCTTCGTCAGAGGGCTATAGATATTATGATTTATGTTCCATTCTGGTCCCAGCTGATAGATTACATGAACTGATGACTTGTTAAAAATGTCCAATGATTTCAGATATGATGAGGCAACAAATGTGAATGGGGAGAGTAACTCTTCCAAGTAGCAAAAGTTTAAATAGAATAGAATTTTAAAGTTCTTTTGCTTATCTTTTCCTTTTTATCTTTGTTTTAGAGGTAACTAACACCTGATTTACACATTACAGACAACTTACCCCTGGAAAAGAGAACTCCTTTAGTGCTATTTGTGTGTGATTGCCCCAAAACTGGGGCAAAAATGTGTATTTTCCCTTGCTTTATTTTGCGACTGAGACATGGGTTGAATGTATGGATGGCCAGCATTACAGGTTAATATCCTCACATCACATGGTGTTGTGATCCAGCCTTTGTCAGACTCTGAAGATGACCTGGATCAGGAAATATTTCCTATGCCAAGCCCAGTTCTGCCTTCCCAGCCTGCATCTGATCCTGAACTCCAGCCTGTACCTGAACCTGAGGATGACTCAAACCAGGACCCTCAGCCTACTTCTAGCCCAACTCTGACTCCCCAGGCAGATGACTTGTCAGACCAGAAGTCTGACTCTGACAGTCCTCAGTCCTCAGCCAGAGGCAGGTCCTGAAAGGTTCTGCAGCTGAGGCTCAAGAAAGCCAGAGCTCATTATCAGAGGAGGCTCCCAGCTGACACCAATTAGCTGGGAGACTTCTTAAGCAAGCTTGTCTCTCCAGACAAGCATCGGTACAATTTTCTATGTGTGAAGAATGACACCATGCCAGATCCTCTGTGTACCTTGTGACTTCTTGCCTACCTTGATGATGCCCCTGGACATCCTTTGAACTCAACGCTTGCTCTGATCCTTGCAAGTTAATATCCCTGATCTCAGCTTGCTTTCTTGACTTGACTATTGGACTCTCCTTGGATGGAATTTTGCCAGGACTCTCTGTGTAGTGCCACTGCATGGCGACCCTTCCTGCTTGGTAGGTCAGCACACATGGTGACTTAGTGCTTAAGACACTGAGCCTGATAACTGCAAAGTTGGCAGGCCAGCAGTTCAAGACCTGAGTACTTTGTGAGGGAATGAGCACCTGTCATCTACCTCAGCTCCTGCCAAACTTGTGGCTTGAAAACAAGATATTGTAAGTAGATAAATAGGTACTGTTTTGGTGGGAAAGGTAACAGCATTCTGTGCACTGTGGTATCTAGTCATGCCTGCCACATGACAACAGAAACATCTGCAGATGCAGATAGCACTGGCTCTCTGGCTGTAAACAGAGATGAGCATGAAACCCTAGAGTCCGACATGACTGGATTTTTAGCAAGGGAGACCTTTAACTTTACCTGTATAACATAATTCCAATCTATTTACTGTACTTCATAACCCCAACACCACCATCTATCCTGTTTTGGCTATTGTGTATATAGATATTTTTTGGCAATAAATTAGACTAACCAAATAAAATTTACAACACTTATGAAATATCATATATCCAATGACAGTTTTATATCTGCATTCCTGCTAGCACCTGTAATGCTTAAATATCCCCAAACCCGCCCCTTCAGTTTTCACTGTTGAAAGCTTTCCTTGTATCCAACGGTACAACTGGAACACAAAACATGAGCTCAACTTCTCAATCTCCTATTGTTACCAGGATTAGACACCAGCAACTTGGAAGTTCTCCAAAGTAATTCTGAAACTCTGTCACTTCACTGGATCATCTGAACTGCAGGAGATTTTGTTTGAGATTTGTGTTGGTTTCGGCGTTTAAATCAACTCTTCCACTAGCAATTCCACTATCACTCCAGCACGCATGTAGATACCCAGTTAGCAGAATATGCAAGTTCTGGTCTTGCTCAGGCAAAGGGTTTAATTTTTATAATAAGCCAGTAAGCTGCAAACTCATCAGATTCCCCCCTTTTAAAGGTGCCAACTCTATTCCTCTGCAGACATTTCTGTTTGTCTTACACCAAGCGAAATAGCAATCATGTGTATTTAAAACTAATGGATTCAAAATAACCTACAGGCTCCTGCTTTAATGAGAGTTAGATTAATGAAAAAAGACCTCTTACCTCCGATTGCATGACAACATTTTCAAATTACATTCCCGAAACAGAGAATTCACTTATTCAAAGTAATTGGATGCGGACTAGGGTTAATACGTACAATGTCCTCAAATGAAAATGTTCTATTGTGAGTGGGACTGTATGATACCTGAAGCATTCTCAATAGATTTGGTTTGGCTCGGAGTTAATTATACGGCTTTCTATTTTTTGAATGAATTCAAGCATGAATTCTACACAGTAAAGATTGGGATAATTATATTCAATTCTGCCGGGTGCCCCTCTGAATGAATTGACCTTTTAGATAACATGAGGCTCTTGGAAACAAGAAATCTGAAGACAGAATACTTCACAAAGCCACCAGATGCAAAGAGGGTGGGATGAAATGAGAACAGAGGTGGTAGAGAACAAGCTTTATATTAAGAAATAGCTTAAGTAACAGTAGCACCAGGAAGATTGTGGGTTTTTTCCTGTGTCATGGAGGGGAGGCGGAATAAAGCCTTCCCTGATAATAGTGGTTTTGTATGGTCTGTACATAAAGCTGTTTTTCCTCCTGGTCGTTACTTAACATAAAGTCTGGCCAGATATCCCGCTATGATATGGAAGTAGAGTAGACCGTACAGCCAGCGACTCAACACCAAATGTTGGGCAGTGGTAAATAACCTGACTCCCTAAAGGGGAGCCAATGCCTACAGCTGGATGAGCCCTTTTGGATGGGGTGATGGTCCCCTCAGTGGAGGAAATGCCGCTGGAAACCATCATACTGGGCCCAAGGAGCGCAAGAGGAACCATTTTGATTCCCAACAGCCATGGAGGTGGAAGAGGCCATGCCGGATGGACTGGCTGTGAAGGCACACCTTCTCCATATCCTCAAGGCTGCGGCAGTCCATTGAAGCCCCGGTGTCAAATCCTGCAGGTCTCATTTCATATGTGCTGCAGGAGATGGCTTTGTGATCATAGTGTGTGGGTGACTTCATGGCAAACTGGGATCTACCTTAAACAAAATCACACCAGTGGTATTTTCCCTGAAAACATTCTCAGGGGGAAAAATGTATACTCGGACACTAGCTGTGGCCGACAATGATGACATAAAGCTAATAATTTCAAGCTATTGATAAGCTAATAATTTCAAGCTATTGGTTTCCCAAAGTTGTGTTGACCTCAAACAGCCGGGCTATACAGCAACTTGTAATGTTCATGGTATGCTGGCATCCAATATTTCAATGCTGTGCCATAAATACAAGCTGGGATCCACTCTTGTGCCAGCGGTATTGCAAGCGGGGAGGGAGGGGGGAAATACCAACAACACGACTGTTAGGAGAACTAGCTTGAAAAGAAGATAGAAATTAAAAGAATATTTAGCAACTTTGCGAGCCAGAAGGCTGCTCTCCATCCAAGACTAGTGAAGGAATTCATTCACCATTCATAAGGGTTGTGTTGTCAAAAGTTGTACAGATTTAGCATTCCCGTAACTGCTGTTGTGGTTCGAGAGATGCCGACATGGGAATCAGAGTCGTGAAACTCAACAGGACTTATGTTAAGGCCGAGATGGCCACATTTGCCCCATGATTTATATAGTTTATATAGACCCGTCTGTTCCCCAACTGTGTCCAGCAATTAATCTTGCTCTGGTGAAATATCTATGTGTAAACCTTACTTGGGAATGCCTGGCAGGAAATATTTGGTAGGTAAAAAATAAAGTACAAAATATCTTGCAGTGCAATACGTATGCAAAGATTCCCAGTTTTGGGAGGGTAGGATTAGAAATGTCACAGCAAGTGCATTCTGAATAGAGGGAAAGGCATGCCCAATCACACAGGAAAGGGTCTCTTTGTGGGGTGTAATATCCTCTAAAGCATTCCTTCCCTCTGTCACTCCAGCCCATCCCTTCCTGGAAAAGTACTATCTTTGTATCTGCACCAAAAAGCACCCAGCTTGGGCACGGATCAGAATTGGACTGGTTGGCAATTCCCTACGTTGCGTGGTTTCTGGGAAACGGATAACACTAGGATAACTGCACAAGTGGTCCATGGGATCACACCTAGAATCCTGTCCGACTGGCTGATCTGAAAAGTGCGCCAGTAGAATGAGCTCTTCCACTTTGGCTCTTCTGTCAGCTGTAATCTGTCAGCCGAAGAGACCAGAGGAAGGGAACTACGGTAGGTAATGGATTGAGGGATTGAACTGTGTCAAAATTAAAACACAGCACTAAAGATCCACCA